>CM061239.1:74769862-75312362 GCA_030848705.1 Heracleum sosnowskyi
TTTTAATTATACACAGAGTCTGTATGTATATATTTATTTTCGTTATTATTTACAGTATAAATGTTTTCCACAGAAAATATTTTAAATATTTTTCGTTTTTTTCAATTTTTTTTATTATTCTTTCACATAAAATGATTTTTTATTTACAATTTCAAATTTTCATTATTCTGAATCATAAATCTTTTATTTCATTTTCAAATCTTTTCGTTATTAATTCATTTGTTTGTTCACTGCACATTTGTTTCTTAATTCTTTTCGTTACAAACAAATCTTTTATAAAAAATTTACAAAATATTTTCTGCTACTGCTTATACACAGTCTTCACTCCGTAAATCTTTTGTTATAAATTTACAAAATCTTTTCTGCTACTGCTGCTGAGTTCACAATAACATTCAACTCTTTTCTGAGTTCTGAGTCTTCTGACTTCAGTAGTTCAGTGCTTCAAGTAGCAGTGCTTCAAGTAGCAGAAAACTCTTCAGTCTTCAGTATATATATATATATATATATATATATATATATATTATAATGACTCTATATATATGTATGTCGACTACTTGTCGACTTTTTACGACTAGTCGGGCGACTTATCGACTTTTGAGTTTGAAGGTACTCGGGCGCCTTGGCTCGACTTGCCGCCTTAACAACCTTGGCTAATACAATATTATCCTTGGACATATATGTATATAGCTAGTTGGGATGTAAATGGAAAAAGCACTAGTCGGATATAGTAGAGTTGTTTTTATTGTTAAGTGAAACTTATAAAATCACTTCTAGCATGCTTTCCTGATCTTCCCACTCTCTGGATAAAAGTTAATATATTTTTACTTGCTTTCTTCTCCATTTGTCTCATGAGAAACTCTGGTGTACAAATTGGATTGATAATTCTTCGAATATATCTTACCTTTTCTGTTTGTGATGCTTATAGTATCTTTCTCCCACATCATTTTAATTAGAAATCTCTAAAAGACTTCAATTCTGAATCCGGTGAAGGAACTGAATATTTTTTTTTTGGCGTGTGTGGAGTTATTCTGTTACCTGGTTATTCTTTCCAAAACTTGGTAGATTTACCTTGGAACCTTATGTCTGAAGAAAGACAAAAGTTGCTACTATTAATTGGAAGCCAGTGTAGATCCGAAACCACGATCTGCAAAACATTGTACGTGTTTGCTTCGAAATCTAATCATGAAAGGGAGAAAACATGACAATGTATCTTATTATACATGTGTGTCTGTATATATATGTGTAGGTGTGTGTTATTTATACTTGTCTTTGCATTCTGTAATTTAATGTTTAAACAATTAATACCCATAATTGAATTGTTCCTGTTCACAGGCGCTCTTTTAGTGCTTGATTATTAGTTTGTTAAACGGTGAGTGACAATCTAGGCATGTCTTGTTTTACATGTGTTGTATCTGCTTGGGAAAGGAAAGGATTCTGAAGCCCTTATCCAGGATTCAATTAGAATACATGATGTGAACCCAAGTTTCTCATCCGTTGGAACACACTTTCTATTTTAAGAAAATTGGATTCCAATATATGAAAAATAGGAGGAAATCCATCAGGAGACACAAATAAGAAATAGAACATAAAATCTGTCTATCATTCTGTTGATACCAATCTGTCTTGTAAGCTCAGAAAGAATTATCTGGCTTGTAAGCCCTCTAAAGCAATTAAGTCATTAGCTTAGAGTCATTCTATATTAAACCAACAATTTACTTAAAAATAGTTTCTTCCTTTGCATGCAGGATAATGGGCAAGGAGAATCTGTAATATGTATCAGGAGGTTACGGTATCTTGCACAGGTTCTCTTCCACACATATAGGTTATTAGGTTGTGAAAGTCGCTGTAACTTGTAAGCATATAACTGAAATCTCTCGCAGTATCCCTCTTCTGATATTGAAGACCTTTTATTCTTATAATTTTTAGTCCAGGTGCTTGCAAGTTCATGTCCAAATCCTAGAATTTTCTTAGATATGTTCAGATATCTTACTGGAATAGTCATCTTATAAGCTATAACGTCTGTGATCAATTCAAGTCCTGGATTCATTATTGAAGATGAGTCGGATTAGAATAATACTATCTGACACATGCATATATCTACTGTTATATTTCTTAACCTTACGGAATAAATAACTACGTAGAGTATGAATATAACTGGCGCTATTTTCTTTGAAATGTTTACAATATATCAGAATTGCTAATGGAAAATGCATCTTTTCAAAGTTTTTCTTTGAAATATTTATAATAGATCAGGACTGCACTCTTTACGCATAGCCATATTCTAAGTCTAAACTCACAACAAGAATGTTGCAGGACAATTTAGGACTTCAGTTTATGATTCGACTTCAGTTAGAGAATGACCATATTCGGGATTTTAACAAAGAGCAAATATATATTAGTCCGTCTGTAAACTTAAAATAAGTGGTGGTTGGAGAGGCCAACCGTGAAGTAAAGCAAAGACATTCTATGACTTCAAACGCTGCTTTTTGTTCTCAACGAGTCAGCTTTACTTGTTTTTTTAGTACCTAAAAATTTATAACATTAACTCAGATTCAGCATCCCGTGTATTGCAAACACGGTATTGAACAGCCTAAATAAATGGATTGGTGGACCGGTTTACCCCTTTTTGTTTAAATTTTATTCTATATGCTTAAACTCCCTTTTAACATTTATATAGCAATACACCGGTTTTTTTTCTGGTGGTGGGAAGAATATATGCATACTTTGACATCAAATTTCTCCTCGTAAAAACAACAAATTTGTTTCGTAATTGCGAAGTCAAAGGTTGTTTTTCATTGCTAATAATAATTGAAATTTATGGATCTTATACTTAAACTGATTTTATTCTTTATACCAGAACACATATTAACTTTCATCAAATCTAGTGATACTATAATTGCCACCGCCTTGTCTTTTACTGTTTCCCATGTTTGTGTGCTTTTCACCAAGCATAGCTCTCTCTTAAGGGTTCTTTAATTTTCATTTTTCTAGATATGTATCAAGTCCAGTCGACCTGAAGCTGCGGAGAACGTACAAAGAAAGATACTACAGATGATGGAATAAACCAAGGTTGAGTCTCTTTTAGCTTCTCTATTTCTCTTGTAGAGGTAAAACATGCCTGTTTGAACAAACAGTGATAATCTTCCTTTATTTAAAATTAGGTGACACTATGGAGAATATAAGCACTTGTCCCTATAGATTACAAAGACGGTGTATCATCTATTTTGAAATGAGCAAGTATAACTGTATGTGGACCTGAAATTGATATATCTAGAATGAATGATACTTAGTAGTCCTCTATCTTGTACTAATTACAATGTCACTAAAATACTAGACTGCACTGGGGTAATAGCTAGCCTAGGCTTCTCGGCTAGTCTCCCTCAACAGTGACTAGACAAGTAGGTTTCCCATAAAAACTAAAGTGTGTAGTCATAAACCCTTTTACCCTTGGTGCTTGTTAAAGGACGCATGCCAGAGGAATTTAGATATTCATTATGAATGTTTTGCTCAAAAGATAGTAGGTGTTTACTAGTCTCTTCAGTAACTTTAGATGATCGGGATATTGTTTGTCTGGGTCATGTTAGCTAAGTATTTTTTATTTTTTTTTTGGCATCAGCATATACGTAAATGGATTTAGTTCTGTAATTTTTCCTAGCGTTCTTAGACTTTTATGTGTCACTCACAGGTTTCTCCCTATAATTACTATAGTTCACACATATTATGCAATTTAGTCTGAGGTACACACCTCATACTTGCAAGCAAGAAGCTAGCCTATGTCTGCAGAGCAGTCAATCTATGAGGATGTCACGAGCTTTAGCTTCTGTTTTATCCACCAACTTTAATTTCCAGTGCACTATCTTTCTGGCATCAGTAGCTGATTGAATTTGTTGTGTCCGAACTAAAGCCCCCATATCCATATTTATAGTAATGTATTGAGTTGGTTGAATACACCCTGTAGTTTGTATTTTTTGTTGTTTTAGATCAATATTCAAAGAATTAGCCTGGTTTAATTTATTTCAAATTTTATCTGGTTAAATTTAAAGAAATGACAAGCATTTTTTAACGTTTCTTTGAATAGTATAGTTATTCTATTGTTCTGCCTTAATGATAACTTTGAGTACCGAAAATGCTGATGGTAAAGTCTTTACCGAGATTAGAGCTACATTTGCAATTTTATTATAATTTTTTTTTCAAAAGTGTATATGTAGTACAATTTCGATGATCTTGCCACTTATCAGTTGTACTCATTACAGGGTTAGATTTCCTTTCTTCCCCTTTTCTTCCTGTAATCGGTTTTGTTTTCCCGAGTATGAAATTATTTTTTGCCACGGGTGGAATTCTTTGGAAACTGTAATTGCTGCTGAAGGAGTTTTGCCTTGACCCTCCAGTCAGTTGGGAGCTCGAGGTTAGCACAAGAGCTTTTTGAAAGGTAAGCAGAAGTTTGCAAGTAAATTCTGACTTTTGTGTGTTTCAACCGAATAAATTCCCTTTGTAAACTGTACCAGATGTCTTGATACTCGGAAAATGTTACTTTCTGAAGACCATATTCAGGTATGCCTGGTCAATATTCCATTATTTGTAGTAGTGGTAATATCAAAGTTTTAAAAAAACCAAGCATCCACCTAGTTACAAATGTCGAATACGTCAGTAGTGATTCAAAAGGTTTATGTGAAAACCTAGAATTCTTCAGCATTATATATTTGAAAGCAATATCAACACTGAAAACCTAGAATTCGTAAGCAGTATAATTATGTGATTGTGGAATACAGTATGAGAGGGCCAGGTGTTTCTGGCAGTAATTACTAGTAAAACATAATACCTTGATATATAAACTTGCAGTACTAGAAATTCAGTAATGTGTGGGACAATGAGGAGTTAAAGCTAATTTCAATCTAATTTGTGGCGCTGTATTCAATTTAATATGTTGTATATCTGTAACCGACTCCTTGATGCGAGGCTTTTATTTCAAAGTGTCCCGGTTTTAGTTAATTAACACAACTGCCGAAATGATATTTCTAGTTTTAGTTTTTTAAGAGGCAATTTAAATTTATACTCTTTCAAAGTCCAGATGTAGGAAAACTGGCTTTGCTACTATGAGGGCAAGGACAAGTATTATAAATCAAGTTAATTCTACTAACTTGTTGGTCAATAATTTATAGACTGCTAAGTTGCACTTCATTGTTTTTTTCCTAAATTGCATTTAGCATTTATTGGAGCCTAGTATGATGTCTATCAATCCCTGTTTCCAGATAATATCCTATTAGTTCATACATAACCATCATTTTTCTCCAATATCTGTTATAATATAGTTACTCTATTGGTATGCCAGCTGATTAACTGCTGCACCCCACGATTACTTTTTCATCAACAATCTGATTTTTGAATACGACCATTGTTTGGGGACAAATCTTTTCGTGGACCTAAACCTTAAAAGACAATGGAACCACTGTTCTAAATTTTATTTCTTTTGAGTCACAAGTTTCAGTTTTGTTGTCATTTACTAAAAAAGGTTTGGCTATCAGTCTTTCAAATTCTGTAAAAATTGAGTTGATGAGTGAACAAATTCGAAATGTTTCATTGTTGAGTATCCTAGCAAGATGGTTGACATCCTGTTGACTAAGTATGTCATTAGTCTCACACACATTGATGTCATTAATCAGAGAGACACACACACACACACACACGTGTGTGTGTGTGTAGCTGTGATCATGCATAAGGAGAACTAGTGTGATGAGGAACGAGAATGAAAATAAAAGGAGTCTAGTAAATAGTTTATTTATATATGTAGTTGAGAAATTAGTTTATTTACATATATGTTTTATGCGGGGATAGTAGTTTATTATTTAGTAGATTATATAATAAGCCCAATTATTATGGGGACGTAGTCCATTAGGTTATCTAATTAGTTTTTTTTATTCCAAAAGTCCTGTAAATCCCTTACATATTACTTAAGCTATGATTATACACTTTTTCTTTGGAATAATATTATTGATTATTCTTGGGATTCGTATAATTCATTTCTTAATTTCTACTTAACATCATTTTTAAATCTTGTCCTGCATCAGTTGGCATCACAGCCGAAATCTTGGTTTTTGCTGTCAAAAAAATCGTGTTCACTGTCCACCATTATTTTTACTGTTCACAGCTGCCTAAACACCTCCCTCCACCAGTCAACCACTTTTGCCATTGTTTAGACACCAAAAGACCACCTGAATTCCACCCGCTGCGTAACAGACAATTACCTAATCCCTAATTACATCCCAGACCCGTCACAAAACCAATTACACTTTGTCCCGATACGTTTGGGAACCCTAATTGCATAACAACCGAACACTACAAGACACAAATCATCACAAATGATTGGAAATTCATTCGTCAACAAGAAGACGGGAAGAAGCAGATCGGGAAAAGCAGAACACACACCTTCAGGAAAAGTACTGTTTGACCGGGGAAATCAGAGAAGGTAAGAGTTAAGGAACAAGTTTCTGGGTAGAAGAAGAGAGGCTGCCGCTATTGTACTGTTACGTATATGCATATATATTGTGTGTATATATCTCCTAAACTGCCAATAGATACCCAGAATTTTTATAAGTCGTCCCCTGCAGTTCTTTAGCATTACAAACCTGCCTGACTTCTAGAAACTTACAATCTGACCCCTCAGCCTAGCAGAGTTACAAACTGCTCCTAAAGTTTGTAGAAATTACAATTCAGCTTCCAGAAAGTTCAAATCAGCCCCTGAAATTTCAGAATCTTACGTTGAAGGAGATAGATAATCAATACGATGAACTTGAGAGGTTGGAGAAGAAGTACAAAATTGAGTTGAGGAAAGAAAAGTACAAATGTGCAGTTGAAAGTTACAAACGTTCAAAGGAGGAACTACATAAGACTCCATGAAGTGTATACTGTATAGATGTGATGAATTTCATTCTTTAGTTAGAGTTTCACGGGCTTTGTTGCTGAAGCCTAGTTATGTGCTGAAGCTGCTGAACTTTCTAGTGTTTTTGTCATCATGGATGTACCGATAATGTCTGGTGTGAAAAACAGCAGATCCACATTGTAATAAAGGATAGATTTGATTCTTTAGAGTAAAATGGCAACTTCTTTGCATTAATCTATAATGGGTCCAAACTTTTATGTTCTTATTCTTGGTGTTAGGTGTTGGAAGCTAAAGAAATGCCAGGAGAAATTTGATCTGGAGTCACTGGAGGCTCTTGGAGATTCATTTTTGAAATACGCTGCTTGTCAGCAGGTGTTTAAAGTGCATCAAGATAAACATGAAGGCATTCTTAGTATAAAATAAAATAAAATTATATCTAATGCTAAACTATGCAAGCTCGGGTGCAGCTGTAACCTCTATGTATACTTCTTGTTTTTCTTTCTACCAGTCTTTGATAGAATTTAAATATTAAAATCCACCTAAGGCCCTCCCATGCTCCGTGGTATGAAGCTCACTCTTGGTAATTACGGGGCAATGGAAGCCAATGGGACAAATCCTTCGGTTGTGTTTTACTTTCCATAGTCTGGACTCTGGATGGTACACGTCAACTGGTTTTCATTATTATGATTAATGACGAGTTATCAGTTTTCTGTTACTAAGTACGGCCGCATTCCTTTCAAATACAATCCCATCTTCTCAAACATCAAAATTATATTATTGTTATATCTGTGCTAAGTAATTTATTGTTAAATGTATCAGGGTTTAATACGTAATGAACCCTTTGATCCCCAGACGTGGATTAATCAGATAGAGGATTTTCGTGAAATTCAACTATCTACCGGGACAAAAGTATTCACTAAAGGAATACGAAAAATTAAAAGTAAAGTTGTGGAGGATGTTGTTGAACCACTATTTGGTGTATTCCTCAGCTATGGCGGTGAAGTTGCAGCATTGTCATTCATGAACTGGCTTGTATTGAGGTTGATTTTCTTAATGTACCATAAAAGAGGAGCTTTCCAGCAAATCCAGCAGAGCTTCTTAATATCAGCTACCTCGAGTCCGTACTTAAGTGTACTCATTTAGTGATGCTTCACTACTTGTTGAAGCATTAACACATGGTTCTTTTATGCTACCACAGATTCCCCAGTGTTATCAGGTATCAATTGTTTTCATCATCTTATTTATGTTTCAGTTTAAGCATGTTTTACTTATATTGAATAGGGATCGAGACGCTTATGTTTTTGAATTAGTTCATGTCATCATAAATTCTTATAATTCCCTTCTCACTGGTTCCGGTCTGTATAGATGATGTCTAAGTACATGATAAAGTGATGAAGAATCAGATATTTTGCATTCTATGGTACTGATTTGCTCAGCATTAGAACCACTCTGTAGGATTTGTACGATCTCAGTTCTGGTTGTACTTTTGATGGAAAGGGAAATAAATTGCGTTTCTATTAGTAGTAGTCAGGATAGCTACCTCCAGTGTCAAATGAATTTTTTTTTTGTTGTGGTGGAATGAGAATGATATAAATTTGATAATTTAAATATATCTTCTACATAAAGAATAATGTACTGCAAGTATAATGTTCGTTAGATTTTCGACAGGTCAACTTGTGTGTTTATATCTTAATTTAATGGTTTTATTTTTCTCTTTTGCATCCACAGCGTCTTGAGTTTCTTGGAGATTCTGTACTGGATTATCTCATAACCATCATCCATGCATCTGTACAATGAATATCCTGAAATGTCACCTGGATTGCTAACTGATCTGAGGTCTGCTTCCGTGACTGACGATTGTTATTCCCTCACTGCGGTTAAGGTTGGATTGCAGAAACACATTCTCCGTGCCTCGCAATAACTTGACAGGCAAGTAGTGTCATCTGTTCGAGATTTAGATCCATCATTAATGAGAGCAACATTTGGATGGGAGTCAGAGAACTCTCTTCCTAAGGTTAGTGTTTCAAGCTTGATGAGATTATTGTATTTTATTTTTGACTTCCCTTCACGACATGTTTTAGGTTTGTAGATTATATCATCTGATGTTCCTTTATCTGTGATTTTTAATTGATGTTAACTATTGTTGTCTTCTTTCTGTAATTTCTTTGCAGATACAATGTATCATCTGTGAACGGTGAAATGTAACCCTTATCTTTGCCAAACTTGTTTATTCCTCTTATATTATATATTTTTTGGGACTTTCTAAGCTTCTTCCTGATGAATTATGGAGGATAATAATACACATTTATGCTTTGTATTTCTTACTTAATTACAGAAAGAAAAGTTGGATTCTCCTTTTATAGTTGTTTTGTGGCATGTCGGAATTACTACTATGGATCACGAATAATAAATTTTAATGCTAGACTTGACATAGGAAACATTATGTATTTGAGTGTCACAGTAGATGATATACATGTAAGTATCTAACATGGCGGATATGCTATAATGTTTCTATTCTTTGGAAAAATGTTGACTGATGTCTGTAATGAGGTTTGGTATCCCGCATTTTTTTCGCGAATTTTTCTTCTTCAGACTATATCATGACTGAGAGTGTGACAGAGTAACTGGTATATGATCTAAGAATTAGTTCATGGAGGTCAATTGTAAATGCCATTAAATTTATTTCTAGGCACAACAGACCTGGCACACATAGTTATGATGATTCTAAAAAAAAGAGGAATTTATAGAACAGTGCACACATATATGAATGTTGGTTTTCCATGGAACCGTATGTCTCAAGAAAGACAAAACTTGGTAGATTTACCATGGAACCTTATGTCTGAAGAAAGACAAAAGTTGCTACTTTTAATTGGAAGCCAGTGTAGATCCGAAACCACGATCTGCAAAACATTGTATGTGTTTGCTTCGAAATCTAATCATGAAAGGGAGAAAACATGACAATGTATCTTATTATACATGTGTGTCTGTATATATATGTGTATGTGTGTGTTATTTATACTTGTCTTTGCATTCTGTAATTTAATGTTTAAACAATTAATACCCATAATTGAATTGCTCCTGTTCACAGGCGCTCTTTTAGTGCTTCATTATTATTTTGTTAAACGTTGAATGACAATCTAGGCGTGTCTTGTTTTACATGTGTTGTATCTGCTTGGGAAAGGAAAGGATTCTGAAGCCCTTGTCCAGGATTCAATTAGAATACATGATGTGAACCCAAGTTCCTCATCCGTAGCAACACACTTTCTATTTTAAGAAAATTAGATTCCAATATTTGAAAAATAGGAGGAAATCCATCAGGAGACATAAATAAGAAATAGAACATAAAATCTGTCTGTCAGTCTGTTGATACCAATCTGGCTTGTAAGCTCAGAAAGAATTATCTGGATTGTAAGCCCTCTAAAGCAACTAAGTCATTAGCTTAGAGCCATTCTATATTAAACCAACAATTTACTTAAAAATAGTTTCTTCCTTTGCATGCAGGAATAATGGGCAAGGAGAATCTGTAATATGTATCAGGAGGTTGCGGTATCTTGCACAGGTTCTCTTCCACACATATAGGTTATTAGGTTGTGAAAGTCACTGTAACTTGTAAGCATATAACTGAAATGTCTCGCAGTATCCCTCTTATAATATTGAAGACCTTTTATTCTTAAAATTTTTAGTCCAGGTCCTTGCAAGTTCATGTCCAAATCCTAGAATTTTCTTAGATATGTTCAGATATCTTACTGGAATGGTCATCTTATAAGCTATAACGTCTGTGATCAATTCCAGTCCTGGATTCATTATTGAAGATGAGTCAGATTAGAATAATTCTATCTGACACATGCATATATCTATTATTATATTTCTTAACCTTACGGAATAAATAACTATGTAGAGTATGAATATAACTGGCGCTATTTTCTTTGGAATGTTTACAATATATCAGAATTGCTAATTGAAAATGCATCTTTTCAAAGTTTTTCTTTGAAATATTTATAATATATCAGGACTGCACTCTTTACGCATAGCCATATTCTAAACTCACAACAAGAATGCTGCAGGACAATTAAGGACTTCAGTTTATGATTCGACTTCAGTTAGAGAATGACCATATTTGGGAGTTTAACAAAGAGCAAATATATATTAGTCCGTCTGTAAACTTAAAATAAGTGGTGGTTGGAGAGGCCAACCGTGAAGTAAAAGCAAAGACATTCTCTGACTTCAAACGCTGCTTTTTGTTCTCAATGAGTCGGCGTTACTTGTTTTTTTTAGTACCTAAAAATTTATAACATCAACTCAGATTTTGCATCCCATGTATTGCAAACATGGTATTGAACAGCCTAAATAGATGGTTTGGTGGACCGGTTTACTCCTTTTTGTATAAATTCTTATTCTGTATGTTTAAACTACCTTTTAACATATATATAGAAATACATCTGGTTTTTTACTGTTGGTGGGAAGAATATATGCATACTTTGACATCAAAGTTCTGCTCGTAAAAACAACAAATTGATTTTAATTTATTGAAATTTATGGATCTTGTACTTAAACTGATTTTAATCTTTATACCAGAACACATATTAACTTTCATTATCTCTAGTGATACTATAGTTGCCAACCCCTTGTCTTTTACTGTTTCCCATGTTTGTGTGCTTTTCACCAAGCATGGCTCTCTCTTAAGGGTTCTTTAATTTTCATTTTTCTAGATATGTATCAAGTCCAGTCGACCTGAAGCTGCGGAGAATGTACAAAGAAAGATACTACAGAAGATGGAATAAACCAAGGTTGAGTCTCTTTTAGCTTCTCTATTTCTCTTGATACTCGTTTAAGCCAAATTAGGTGCATGTATGACTATCTTTTTTGAACAAAATTATATGCTGACTTGTGCTTATTAATAATCTTACATTTAAGCTTACATTTACTCGTTTTTTTGCGGGATAACTTTATGACTTGTTGCAGTTGTGTAGTAGATATGCTTAATATATACATGAATTACTCGACCAGACACATTTCTCTTGTAGAGGTAAAACATGCCTGTTTGAGCAAACAGTGATAATCTTCCTATATTTAAAATTAGGTGACACTATGGAGAATATAAGCACTTGTCCCTATATATTACAAAGACAGTGGATCATCTATTTTGAAATGAGTAAGTATAACTTTATGTGGACCAGAAAAAAAACAAGAATCCACCTAGTTACAAATGTTGAATATGTAATTAGTGATTCAAAAGTTTTTTTTAGTTTTTATATCTTATACGTGTTTAAATTTTATATATTTGAAAGCAATATCAACACTGAAAACCTTGAATTCTTAAGTATTATAATTCTGTGATTGTGGAATGCATTATGAGAGGGCTAGGTGTTTCTGGCAGTAGTTACTAGTAAAATATAATACCTTGAAATATGCTTGACTTTACATATATAAACTTGCAGTACTAGAAATTCAGTAAAGTATGACGAGTTGAAGCTAATTTTGAATGCAATTTGCTTTTTCATCTTTATGTAAGTGATGTCCTGGAAAACTTCTGTGCATGTAACTGATTTCAATTTGTTAAATTAGTATTGAACATGTATAAATGATGGAAAAATATACAATTTAAATATGTTAATAAACAATTTTTTTTAAAGATATCTTTATAGTAAAATACTGTATAAGAGGGTGTCGGCTAACTAAATGCGATGAATTACATTTTAATATCTTTTTAGTTAAAAAATAATAACTTTATGATACTGGTATAGAAAATAGGTGACTAAATTAATTTTTATTACAATTCAATAAGGCCAAATTAGCTAGTTTCTTTAATTTCAGGTGTAGAAATAAATAATATTGTTCCTCATATTAATTGTTCACTTGTATATCCGTTTTCAAATTCCTGCACCTATTTATATTTTGACTTGTATTTAACATGTATTAAAATATTATTATTGAATATCTTTTGGGTCATTGTATTTTTAAATTTTATTCAATAAAATTAGTAAATGTGTATTGCTCTTCTTAATTTCTATTTCTTCTTAATCTTTTTCTTTATTGTATTTTTTGAATATTGTATATATATATTGTGTTTCTTTTTTATTTTTTTTTGCTAAGTCAATAAGCAAGAGGGATTTCTCCCTCTTTCGAAGGCCACTATGACCTTCTAGAGACTAGACTACAGGCTGGACCTCATTGGATCTATTACCCGCCTAGCACTCTTTGTACCTCTGAGACGAGATACCAGAGAAATCCCCTTTGGGGAGATCCCTAATAAGCCTTTTAACGTCTTTGCTAAGGACTGTATATTGTGTTTCTTTATTTCTATTTCTGTAAGTTTCCTTTTAATGTTTCTTTTTTAGCTTTGTCGGAGTACCATGTTAACTTCCTTACACTTGTTATATATACTAGCTTAAAACCCGTGCGATGCACGAATTGTTATTAATAATTATTATTTTTATTATTTATGTTTTAATATTCTATTAATCTGTATTTGCTAAAAAAAATAAGTAGGCGTGTTAAACTTTTTTAAATAATTAAAAGTATTAAAATAGTTTTTAAAATAAATTAATAACTGTTTGCCCGTGATATTTTTGGAAAAGGACGGGTCTTAGTAAGGAAAAATAAAAAAAAGAAACATGTTTTTACTGAAAAGGTAAGTGCCCATAATTAAAAGTATTTAAATAGGCTTCATAATAAATAATTAAGGATTTGTCCGGGATATTTTTGAAAAATGATGGTTTTAGTAAGGAAAAATCAGAAAGAGTAACATGTTTTAGTTGAAAAAGGTAATTGCCCGTGATGAAGATTTTGTTAGAAAAGATAATGTATTTTAGCTGAGAATGTAGTTGGTTATAAAAATGTTATTATTTAATAATAATTTTTTTAGAAAATGAAAAAATAGAAAAAGTAACACGTTTCAGCTGAAAAAGTGTTCATAATTAAAAGTATTAAAATATATTTTAAAATAAATAAGGGTTTGCTCGTGATATTTTTGGAAAATGAGGGGTTTTAGTAAGGAAAAATAGAAAGAGTAACATGTTTTTGTTAAAAAAGATAACCGCCCGTGTTTTTTTTTTAGAAAAAGATAGGATTTTTTAAGAAAAAAAATAAAAAAAAGTAATGTATTTTAGCTGAAAAGGTAATTGGTTATAAATAATGTTATTATTTAGTGATAGTTTTTATAAAAAAAAAAGTAAGGGTAATTAAGTAAAATCACTAAGTACCGACCGTCCATCAATCCGACTACCAAATTTTTAATGTTTTGTCTTTAATAATATAGCTTAAAACCCGTATGATGCACAAGTTATTTTTAATACTGGTTAATTTTATTAATTATATTATATATCTTATTAATTGCATTTATTTAAAAAAATAAGTAGGCGTGTTAAACATTTTAAAATAATTAAAATTATTAAAATGAATTTTAAAATATATAAGTAACGGTTTGCCAATGGTATTTTGGAAAAAGAGGGGTTTTAGTAAGAAAAATAGAAAGTAACATGTTTTCGTTGAATTTTAAAATATAAAAGTAACGATTTGCCCGTGATATTTTTGAAAAAAGAGGGGGTTTAGTAACAAAAATATAAAAGGTGACACGTTTTAGTTAAAAAAAGGTAATTGTCAATTAAAAGTATTAAAATGGATTTTAAAGTAAATATGTAAGGGTTTGCTCCTGATATATTTGGAAAATGAGGGATTGTAGCAAGGGAAATAGAAAAAGTAACATGTTTTAGCTGAAAAGGAAATTGCTCGTGGTTATTTTAGAAAAAAATGGTAATATATTTTAATTGAAAGGGTAATTGATCATAATAATTAAATAAATAATTAAATAAGGCAAGCATCATATCAAAAAACAGGTACCAAAACTTTCAATATTTCGTCTTTAATAATATAGTATAGATAGAGAGATATATTCATAATATTAGTATTTTATGCTACTAAATGGAATAGCCCGTGATATTTTTGAGGTTTTAGTTATGAGAAATATTAGTTAGAAATTATATAAAAATTTATACTTTTTGGAAAAAAAACTAATCGGTTAGTCATATAATTATAATATTATTATTTTATTTTATTAAATAGAACTATTCGTGATATGTTTGGAAAATTAGAGGTTTTATTTAGGAAAAATAGAAAAGTAGAAATTTAAGTTAAAAATTATAAAAAAGAATATATACTTTGGCTAAAAATGGTAATGAGTTATTTATTAGCAATTATAACCTTATTATGTTATTTTATTAAATGAAACTGCATGTGATATTTTTGGAAAATGAGATGTTTTAGTTAGGAAAAATAGAAAAGATATTCTATATACTAATTTTAATATTTTATCTAACGGTTCTCATCGATTTGATCAAAAATATCTAACGGCTATGAATGGAGTGACCGGACTATAAAAACTTTCATGACCGGACTACAAAACATTCAATGTTTCGTCTTTAATATAATAGTATAGATTATCTAACGGGAACTATCCATAAACTAAAGAGAAAAGATAATTACGATTTTTTACATAAAAATTTCTATTCAATATAGAAAACCTATTTATAATTGGTTTAAATTAAAAAAAAATATTAAAATTTAGATAATCACTTTACTGTTTGGGCTCTATCTTGAGTTTTAGACAACAGATTTTAACAATTTTACGGCCCACGCGAAGCTAACAAAATTATCTTTAATTTAATGATGGTTTAATAATTATTATCTAACTGGAACTATCCATAAACTAAATAGAAAAGATAATTACGATTTTTTACATAAAGATTTCTATTCAATATAGAAAACCTATTTATAATTGGTTTAAATTATCAAAATACACATTTTAGTATTTAAATACTATCCTATTATTAATCAAATACAATTTTTAATATTATATCTAACGGTCCTCATCTATCTGAATATTTATAGTTTTATAATCCAACGGATCATATACTTTTGGTAGTACAGTGACCGACCAAAGTTTTGGATAAGATCTCCCTTACGCTTATTATATATAAGGAGTTAATAGGATATTCTGAAGGAGTAAAATGTAAGGAAAGAAAGTGAAAATAATATCCACTCGTGTGCTTGCCAGTTTTATCGAGGAAAACTACTTTTCTGTTCATTTGCTCCCAATTAGGACTTCAGAAAGAAAAATAGCGTGCTAATACAATTTATCCTTGGACATATATGTACCTAGCTAGTTGGGATGTGAATGGAAAAAGCACTACTCAGAGGTAGGAGAGTTGTTTTTATTGTTCAGTGAAACTTATAAAATCACTTCTAGCATGCTTTCCTGATCTTCCCACTCTCGGGATAAAAGTTAACATATTTTTACTTGCTTTCTCCTCCATTTGTCTCATGAGAAAACTCAGGTGCACAAATTGGATTGATAATTCTTCAAATATATCTGACCTTTTTTGTTTGTGATGCTTATAGTATCTTTCTCCCACATTCTTAATTAGAAATCTCTAAAGGACTTCAATTCTGATATTTCTTCATCCGGTGAAGGAACTGATTTTTTTTTTTTGGGCGCGTGTGGGGTTGCTCTGTTACCTGGTTCTTTTGGCAGCGTGCTTTAAAGGTATTAACTGATCTCTATGTTGGCAGTTTTCTTCATTCGTATTGTCAGCGTATTACTTGGACATCTAATTTTGCTGTGCACCTTCTATTTATGCAGATGAAGAGGTGTGTTCTAGGCTGACTATGCAGATACAATGTATCATCTGGGAACGGTGAAGTGTAACCCTAATCTTTGCCAAACTTGTTTATTGCTCTTATGTTATATATTTTTTGGGACTTTCTAAGCTTCTGCCTGATGAATTATGGAGGATAATAATATACATTTATGCTTGGTATTTTTTACTTAATTACAGAATGAAAAGTTGGATTCTCCTTTTATAGTTTTGTGGCATGTAGAAATTACTGCTATGGATCACGAATAATAAATTTTAATGCTAGACTTGACATAGGAAACATTATGTATTAGAGTGTCAGAGTAGATAATATACATGTAAGTATCTAACATGCCGGATATGCTATTATGTTTCTGTTCTTTGGAAAAATGTTGACTGATGTCTGTAATGAGGTTTGGTATCCCGCATTCTTTTCGCGAATTTTTCTTCTTAAGACTATATCATGACTGAGAGTGTGACGGAGTAACTGGTATATGATCTAAGAATTAGTTCGTGGAGGTCAATTATAAATCCCATTAATATTTATTTCTTATAGCAGCTTTTGCTGCACTAGGCACAACAAGCCTGGCAGACAAAGTTATGATTATTCTAAAAAAAGAAGGAATTTATAGAAGAACAAACCTGGCACACAAAGTTATTTTTATGAGATAATTTTACTGTTTTACATGGAATCATTGTCTAGCAAAAAAAATAATTATCAGTGAAGAACATTGACGTTCCAATTTTGCTTACCATTAAACTGTAAGTGCTAGCATTAGACTTGTTTAGCTGCTTTAGCTTGGATATTACATGGAAAAAGAAGAAAAAGATACAGGACTGGGGAAAACAATTTTCCTTCGTGACATCTAATAAACTTTAACCGAATGTATGCCCACCTGATGATTCTTATTGTAAAATTATTCAATGCTTACTTTATATTAATTAGTATCATCTATAAACATCCTTTCTCACACCTACATTCATGTTTTATTTCAACTTTTCCTGTCTGTATAAGTTACTGCTTAATTTTAGAAGAAGTGTATTGTGCCGTGTGTCCATGGCTTTATGCTAAACCACATTAAGCAGCTCTTCTTTTATTATACTGAAATCTGTTTTTACGGTCAATTTACTAACTCCTTTTTGTTATCATTCAGGTGCTTGTGATGACACTACAAATATTGCTTAATGCGTTGAGGCACAGTTTCATAAAGCTTGAGAAGATAAAGATTCTAATATTTGATGAATGCCATCATGCTAGAGGTAGACACCCCTATGCGTGCATTATGACGGTAAGCAATCTATGCAGTACTATCATATTGAAGTTACAGGAACATGTTAGAAACCAGTTGACTTTATGTAAGTAGATTTTCCTATCAGTGGTTACCCATGCAAACTTGGCTCACACTTTTGTGGTCTGTACCTGTAAACAATGCAAATCTCGACTCGACTTTGACTCGAATCCACTTGAACTTATCATTTGGTTCATGTACTAGCCTAGACTTGCCGGTTTATATTTATAGGAATATCGGGACTCCAACTTTTATGGTGCTAGAGTTGACCCAAACTTGTTTGAGTAAAAGAAGCTATGTAAAACACTCATGTTATTTAATACGCAGTAGCTAAAAGATCATTGTTGACGCTACTGTTTGTGTAATACAAATCCTCTTTATCTTGTTTGATGTGTATATTTGAATTGTATCTACCTTTGATTCGTAATAATGCACCACAGGAATTTTATCATCGTCAAGTGGAACCTAATAACTTGCAACTTCCTAGGATATTAGGGATGACCGCCTCCCCTATCAACACTAAAGGTACACAAGCATCGACTTAATATATATGTTATTACTCTTAAAGACAACTTATTTAAGTGTCATTGAGCCTGGAAAGCTCCAGAGGACAAAATACTTGATCTATATACTTATTTTGATTTTACTTTATTTTTTCCAAATTTAGGTTCAAGTAACGAAATAGGTTACTGGAAGCAAATCCAAGAACTTGAGAACCTAATGAATTCAAAGGTAACATACATTGTTATCTTTTCTGCCTTTTATTGTTGCTCTTTTGTGAATGGTCAGTCTCTCTTTCTATATATTTATGTGTGCGTGTGTGTGGGGACTTGATGAATGATGAGTAGGTTTTGCACATAATACTGGTGCATAAGCATTATTTACTAGAACTTTTTGTTATACTAATTTAAAGACAGATGTTTCAAGTCTTTGTTTTCTATTAGCATGGCTTGTCCAAGACGTATTATATCAAACAAATAAGCACATGTTTTTTTCTTGGGAACGGTTGTGTAATGATATCTCACACCTGATACCTGAACAAAGTAACTTGTGTTCTTAATTTATGGCCTGATGGTATTATTTTTTTCATTCAGTTATGAATCAACGAAGTGACGTAAGTATGTTCCCCTTCTGGTATAGGTATTTACTTGCAGTAGTGAGTCTGTGATAGCAGAGTATATTGCAATGTCAACTCCGAAGCTCAAGAGTTATAGGCATGTGGATGTTCCATATTCGTTATTTACAAATATAGCTAGTGACTTAAAAACTTTGCAAGAAAAGGTACTTACAATAATCATTGTTATTAAGCATCATTATCATTATCATTACCACCATCATAATTAACTATTATTATAATTACTATCATTTTTAGTATAATACTAAAATTATTATTACTGTTATTATATTTGGTTCATGGTATTTACTTGCAATTCTACCAGTTCGAATGTGACATTGAAAAAGCAAACATCGAGGAGTCTCAGAAGGAAAATGCAAGGCAGAGATTATCTAAACTATCTTCAACCTTTTTGTTTTGTTTAAGTGAACTTGGACTTTGGTTGGCCATAAAGGTATTTGGCTGCACTTTTGGTTTTTATTGTAATGTGGATGTATTAAGCATGAATTTTGTTGTTGTACTAGGCGGCAGATTCTTTATCATCTCAAGGAAATGAGATGTTTAAATGGGAAAAACTGGATAAGTGTGGGGAGAGGATTATAACAAATTTCAGCTCGGATGTATTTCAAGTTCTCTCTGGTTAAATGCCTTCTGGTATGCTTCCTCCTTGTGCAATGACTTAGCTACCGAAAGTTTCTTCACTCTTTCATGCACTTTGCTTGGTTGCTACTAATTGTTTCCCTATTATCTTTTTTTTTCATTAGACCCTGATTGGTCTATAAGTGATGATATGGAAGCTAATGTGGTAAATGGCTCTCTCTCCACGAAAGTTACCTGTCTCTTTGGAACACAGGTTGGATTGAAACACTTGGCTTTTCCTTGTTTGATACATATGATTCTTTTCTTCAGAATTTGATCTTATGATATATTCAGTGGAGGTTGTAATTAAAATCATGCCTCTTTGATAAACTACATTAAAAAACTGAAAATTCCAAAATTGTGTAACGTTGGTATGAAAATTGTGATGTATTATGCTATGCTGATAAGCCGACACAAGCAACCATCATTTTTTCGTACACATTTAAGTTTTTAATGATCAGATTTATATTTAATCTCGGTGGGTACTATTAGTCTTAGAGAAACAATATGCTAAAATAACTAGTATTTTCATATGGTAGTTCTTCAACATGATTGGTTTGATTTTTTAATGAATCTTGGTTGGTTTTTTAGATACATTTTCTTACAGTGATCAAACAAAAGTTGTATCGGAAGGTCTGAGTTACTGGTGAAAACTGGTTTAGTTTTTATGTGTACATTCGATTTGTTATGTTGTATCTTTGTATAATAATTCTACCTAATATCTTTCTTGCATGCTTATGCACACGGGATTAAAAGATCTGAGATGTATAGTCTATGTACAAAGAGTTATGACGGCAATTGTACTTTGTCGCCTATTAAATGTTTTGCTTCCTAGCCTGAGTGGATGGAAAACAGAATATACAGCAGGAAGCAGTACTTGCTTTTCGTTACAGAGTAGGATGGTCCAAAACAAAATTGTTGAAGAATTTCGCAAGGGAACGGTATTAATTATGTGCTATGTATATGTAAATATCCCATTTTTGGAAGAATAATATTTTCCTAATTAATTGTATAATGTTCTATGAATTATATGTGCAGGTGAACATTATTGTTGCAACATCAGTCCTTGAAGAAGGGTTGGATGTTCAGAGCTGCAATCTGGTTGTACGCTTTGACCCTTCGGCTACAGTGTGTAGTTTTATTCAGTCTCGAGGTCGTGCTAGGATGCAGAACTCAGAGTTTTTGCTATTGGTGAAAGGGTGAGGCTCATTTTGTTTTTATTTTATCTATAATATGTAGTATACGAGGTGACAAGTTTCTGAACTTTTCCATATCAAGGTTTTGGGTTTCTCTGAAAGTTATTTTCTTTTTGTTACAAATGTAGTGGCGACAATTCTTCACTTGCTAGAGTAGACAATTACCTTGCTAGTGGACAACTAATGAGGCAGGAATCCTTGCGCCATGCTGCAGTGCCTTGTCAACCACTTGATACTGAAATTTATAATGAAGAGTTCTACCGGGTTGACTCTACAGGAGCTATTGTAACACTGAGTTCCAGCGTGTCTCTGATTTACTTCTATTGCTCTCGCCTACCTTCTGATGGGTAACTTTAGTAGCTAATTTATGTTCACTTAGTAGTTGTATTTCTTTTCACACTTAATTCTTTTTTCCATGTAGATACTTTAAACCCTTTCCGAGATGTAATATTGACAAGGAGTCGGAGAAATGCACCTTATATTTTCCCAAAAGCTGCCCATTACCAAGTGTAACTGTTCAAGGATCTGTCAAAACACTGAAACAACTTGCATGCCTAGAAGCTTGCAAGAAGTTGCATATAATGGGAGCGCTGACGGACAATCTTGTACCAGATATGGTGGAAGAAGAAGATGATGAAGAAATTGGTAATCAGGATTTCTAGTTTCATTAAAATTGTGTCTACCTTTGTGTGTCCATATGATATAGTATACAGGGCTAATATGAAAGAATGCAGGTCATCTCGATTACGTCAATGAACAGGATATTTATGTTCCATCAGAACTTGTTGGTCAAGGTCTGATCGAAGCTGGAAAAACATACTACTGCTATCTGCTAGAGTTGGATAGTAGATTAAGCTACGATATAAAAGTTGATCATCTGATGCTTGCCGCTAGTAGTGAGCTTAATTTTGATGAAGACAACAACTTGGCATTTGAATTAGAAGTAGATAGGGGCATTTTAACAGTTTGCATCAAATATGCTGGATCCATAAGTCTTACTTCTGAACAGGTGATATATCTTATTGTATCGGTTTAACTACTCATGAATAAAAAACAGGTTATCTGTTTGTTGATTGTCAATTGTTCTTATGCTATTGCTAGGTTCTCACGTGCCAGCAATTTCAAAACTTTTCAGAGTTCTCTATAATAACAATTATAATAAGTTGCACGATACCCTTGATGTTTTTCACCCATGGAAAGACCTTACTGTTTACGACTATACTCCCAACTACTGGCTCACAGCAGTCACCGATTATCTAGAAAGCAGGGATTCTTTGGTCACCCGACGAATCTCCGTATCCCTACACACCCCCGTATCGGATACTCGGATTCTTGGGGATACTCTGATGTTGAAAATTCTCAATTCAACATATTTTTTTATTTGCTGAATCCATGTATCCCCGCACTACGCACCCGCATCCCCGCACCCGTATCCTTGCTTCTTAGCCGATTATTGACTGGAGATGTGTTGGTTCTGTTCTCTTTAAAAGAGGAGTTATCTGCTATGATCATGCGAGCTGCCCTTTTCCCAAAGACCAATATAATATTATGCAAACAAGGAACGGTCTGGTCTGCAGGCGTGTTCTAGAAAATTCTTTGGTCTGCACACCTCACAATGGTTATATATACTTCATACTGGGCACATTAGAAGGCATGAATGGAAATTCAGTGTTGAACTTAAAAGATGGAGAATCTTTAACTTACAAAAACTACTATGAGAAAAGGCAAGTCAAGTCTTTGTCTATCAGCATATTATTTGAGGTTTTATACCAATATTGAGTAATATACACTTTTTGTCATGCAAATAACAGGCATGGAATTGAATTGCAATTTGTGAGGGAACATTTACTCAAGGGAAGACATATTTTTCCAGTACAGAATCATCTTCATAAGTATAAAAAGCGGAAGGAACAAGGTTTGAGTTTGATTTTTTATTACTATTCTTTCTTCTTCTCAATGTCAACTGATACGTGTGCAAAGATTATTGGATAGTGTCCATCAATGTCAACTGATACGTGTGTGGGAAGAATATATGCATACTTTGACATCAAAGTTCTGCTCGTAAAAACAACAAATTGATTTCATAATTGCGAAGTCAAAGGTTGTTATTCATTATAATAATTGAAATTTATGGATCTTATACTTAAACTGATTTTAATCTTTATAGCAGAACACATATTAACTTTCATCAACTCTATGGATCTTTTACTGATTATGTTGTGCTTACAGGTTCTTGGAGATCTAATAAAATCTCTAGCAGGAACAATCTAGTTGATTCTGGTTACATAAAGGATATTGTATTCAGGAACATACGACCATTTTTGGATCCCTTGGTTTCTCCCGAGACACTCAAGCTTCAACCTGTGAGAGAATTACATCAGTTGTGTCAAAAGAAGAACTATGTGTTGAAAAAGCCTGTTGTGTCATGTGATAATAGCTTGGCATCTGTCACAGTTGAAGTTGAAGCTAGTGGCGTCATATACAAAGAGTCATGCACAGCTCCCAATAAGGCAGAAGCCAAGAAATTTGCTTCAAAAGGTGTTTTGAAGTCATTAAAAGAGAGCATGTCCACCAAACATCACCCTACTCCTTTCCTCTCATCTCCCAACGGTAAAAAGAGGAAGGAAGAAAAATGAGAGACCCATGGCAACTTTGTATGCTTCATTACTGTGAGTTCCTTATATGCTGAACTTCAGTACTGAATTTACTTCGTATTGTTATCTTCATTAAAAGGATGACAATAGCGATATAGTATTATTTCTTGTAAAACTCATGTTAGAAGTTTTAGGGTAAAATCTGTTAGAAAATGACAATGTTATCGATATATGCAGGAGGGCAGGGAAACAGGTATATTGTTTCTATTTCCTTTTACAAGTTATATAATGCCTAATGGATTGTTGGGACTTGGGAGAAACATGATAAGTTGCTAAATCTTCCTATGTCCAGGCCTACTCTCAGAATTTTATGAACTATGTAGAAGCCTTGATGTTGGGCGTGGAGAAAGATATGCCACAATTGAGCAGGTTGGTACCTTTTTGGGTGGCTTATGAATATCTGATGACTGGCAGTTTTTCTTATCAATTTTAACTGTTGCCAATTAATCTATGTATCATCTGTGAAGTTACCTGGATCATTTTTACAATCAATGGAAGAGTATATACGAGAAGCTCCCCGTGCTTCAATTCTTCGCAAGGATCTGGTATGTACATCTCTATTTAAAATTTTCCAATGTACAGGACGCAATATGGCTAAGTTCTGTAGTCTCGGACAAAAAAGAAGAAGAAAGTGGTTACATAGTAGTATCGTATTGTTACGAAAATACTTAGGCGAAGGTCAAACTCCTTGGTACAGACCCTTTTGTTTTTGCTAAATGTGGTGGTACAGACCCTTGGAACCAAAAGACACTACATACCTTTTTCTTGAAGCAAATAAATATGTGAATTATGATAAGTATCCAAATTTAATCATCAGTTGGTCTCGATGTCCTTGGCTGATCAACTGACCATCACAAACTTAGTAAAGCATGCATATTAAGGTTACTAGAAATGTTTTTACATGTGCCCTTAAAATTAAGGCAATGTACGTACATTGTACGAGGAATATACTGAGTCCATTGTTTGAAGATTCGAATGTCTGAGTTGGTAAATTTATAATCTTTTAATGGATCTCTATGAAAGTTGCAACTTATTGATACAATTTTGTAGCAGCGAACTCAGCCTATTAGTTTAACACATACAATTTCTATCAATATTAACTCCACATCCTAATATAGCAAACAGTGGAATTTGACAAGATGGAAACTGTTTCAAGGTATAAACTAATTCAAAAAAAGGTTCAGAACTTTGAGGGAATTTTCTTTTTCAAAGCAGGCACTTGATGCTCTCGAAGTGATCTTATACATTGATTATAAAAAAGCCTTAGAGAAGGAGGAGATAAGGCCACCATCTCCATCTCTACCTCCAACAGAACTTGAACCGGTTAGAGTGGAAGCTCCTGTTCAAACACCGGATCTGTTGGTAATCTTCACGATTCTTTTAGTCATTTGGAGTGCAGTATACTTTCTCTGTGGTGGCAAGTGTAACCCTTTCCATGGCACTGCATTTTCTTTTTGCTAGGGTCTGAATAATCTGATTCCAGCTGCTTCTGCTTTGGATGAGAAGAATGCTTCAGCTAATGTTCCAGTGTGTAAGTTCCCTGATAACTTAGGTTCATAGATTTTGAGAACAGAATAACTTATTGGATGTTCTTGGAGTGTCTGAAAGATCTACTAATATGAATAAAGCTTACTTGCACCTTCTGATTGGCGAGTTTAATTTCATTAGTGCATTTTTTGTGTCTGATATGCTATGTGCAGAAAATTAATCAACTCATATTGTCCAGACCCGGCAAATGGAGGAACAGGCTGGGAACTACCACTTGTTATTACTCCCAACTATAGTGACAGCGCAGCAGCTTCAAGGAGATTGGTAAATATTATTTTACTACACTTATAAACTCTTTTTTTTAGGCAGATATTATTTTACTTGGGTGCTTTTGTACAAGCACTGATGGTACTACCCTGTATTCGTCTATTCCAACTAATAGGCTGGAGGTATGGACAAGTTTAGACTGGATAACTTTATACGATGACACAATCAGAAGAAGCAACGAGCATGTGTTACAACCCATAGAACAATCCTTACTAGCTAATCCCACAGCTGCAAAACAACATATTACCCATTTCATGCATCCAATACCCTAGCTGCAGCATCTACTGTTCAGATGATATGATCAATGATATCATATGCTTCAAGTGCGTAAGCTAATGTACTCGTAAATAATGGAAATGGGAGACACTTGCTCAGCTTTTCCAACAAGCTGCAGTTTTTATTTTTTTAGAAAATAATTACCTTTACTTTTGTTCAATTTTTAGGAAGCGGGAGACACTTGCTCAACTTCTCCAACAAGCTGTGGTTTTTATTTTTATTAGAAAATAATTACCTTTAATATGCTATAAGTGTGTAGGACAATTATGTACTCGTTAAATAATTACGAAGCGGGAGACACTGCTCAGCATCTCCATCAAGCTGTGGTTCTGATCTTAATTATTTATAAGAAAATAAATACCTTAAAGTAGCCTGGAAACACTACTCTTAAAGTAGTGTTTTGACCTGAAAATACTACTTGAACTACCGTTTTGATTCGAAAATACAAGTTAAAGTAGCGTTTTGATTATGTTTTTTTTTTCAAAAACTTGTAAAAATGCTAGGCGATTTCACGTTTTGGTTAACACAAGTTAGGGTAGCGTTTTAGTGTGATATTTGAAGTCATTTTTCAAATTGTGATATTTTGAATTATTTTTTCTCAAGTTATGACAGAAAGTATGGTACACTAAGATGGCTCGTTTCAAATTCTTCAATCTATTTTTTCAATTTTTTGGATTAATAAAACTTAATTATTATATGAATTTTTAATTTTTTTTCTTACTATTTTTCAACGGAGAAAACTAAATATATTATATTAATAATATTCTCTTAAATGTTATATACTAACTAATCAAATTTATTTAATGTTATGGGAAAAGTTTGTTACGAGTATAATCGTTGAATGGGACGCTGGTTGGTTTTGTGCGTAATGTCGAGGGTGGGTTCCATTTTGAAGGTGAGTGCTTGCGGGGATTGCTTTTGGCAGTCGGTGTGTAGGACTGGTTCAGAGCTGGAGCTGCTTCCCTGATGAGCCCAAGGCAGGGCAAAACCAGTCGAGTGTCCCAAAAAGCAAGGTTGAGTGAAGGCTGGCAAGTGCCGTGCAGGGGCGCCCGGGACCAATAGGCCTCATCCCATTTGTTGCGTTGAATGGGGCGCTGGCTGGTTTTGTGCGTAATGTCGAGGGGGGGGGGTTCCACTTTGAAGGCGAGTGCCTGTGGGGATTGCCTTTGGCAGTCGGTGCGCAGGGCTGGTTGAGAGCTGGAGCCGCTTCCCTGATGAGCCCAAGGTAGGGCGAAACCAGTCGAGTGTCCCAAGGAGAAAGGCTGACTTGTCGAGTGAAGGCTGGCAAGTGCCGTGCAGGGACGCTTGGGGCCAATACGCCTCATCCCTATAATAATTGGTATCATAGCCAAACCAATAGAAGCGGATGGTAGATGCCATTGTCCAGCACCAATGGGCATAGGCCAAGAACTGAATTCGGCATGGTGCAAACAACCTCCCGACATCGGTTTGAGTAGCTACGATGTTTCTGAATAAAAAGTAGGCAAGGAACCTCAAATGGGTTGGGGGAGTCATGAATCTCACTCTAGTGTACTCACGGTGGTGTTATTCAAGACATGCTCGGGGACGAGCATGATTTTAAAGGAGGGAAGTTTGTTACGGCTATAATCGTTGAATGGGGCGTTGGCTGGTTTTGTGCGTAATGTCGAGGGAGGGTTCCACTTTGAAGGCGAGTGCCTACGGGGATTGCCTTTGGCAGTCGGTGCGCAGGGCTGGTTCGGAGCTGGAGCCGCTTCCCTCACCGGTCGAGTGTCCCAATGAGTAAGGCTGACTTGTCGAGTGAAGGCTGGCAAGTGCCGTGCAGGAAGAGTTTTGAGCACATAAATGCAACAAAAAAACGTGAAAATAAACCAAAATTTGAAACTCCTCCGCAGGATCCATGCGAAAACAAAAGATTTGTTCTTAATCTCCGAATTAAATCTTTTGTTTTCGCATGGATCCTGCGGAGGGGTTTCGAATTTTGGTTTATTTTCACGTTTTTTCGTTGCTTTTATATGGTCGAAACCCTTCAATGGCATTAGAACTACTTGCAAAAACGTTTTAATTCGGTTATACGTTTAAAGTTTTGATGTATGTACAATCATGTTTACGATTATCATGATTGATGTGTTGTTTTGATGAAAACATGTATGTTGTATTGATGTATATGCATAAACTATACATTAATGATGATTGGGATGATCATATAATCTGTATGTATACTGATATATACATGATATATGTTTGTTCTTGTTATGATAATCGTATTCGATACGATTTCTGAACACGCTGCGTAGATTTGGTGAAATTTGCATACTATGTCAGATTTTCTCTGAAAATACCTTTTTGGAAAGGGAAACAGGCATCTGAACAAAACTGATTTTGTCACTCGTTCGTCTGTAAGGCGTTTGACGTCGTTTACTATTTGTAAACAGCGATTTATTATTTTTCAGAATTCTGATTTTGATTTTCTAATTTACACTTTATTTGATTTCTGTGATTGGATCATGAGAAATATGATATGGTATGATATGTTAATGCAATATGAGATGTTCTTAATTGTTATATGAGCATGGTGATTGGTTATGGCCTAAAAACCCATATGATAGTGGTTTTATGGTTTGGTTTCTAAATACGACTTGCATGTCGTTATTCCTTGTAATGATTAAATCTCGAATGTAACTCGAGTTTTACTTGTAAGTTCATTAGCATAGTTTGTTTTTATTTATGTAATGTACATGAAGACATTCTAAGGAGGCTTACCAAGGAGGCTATTCCCGAGAAGACGCAATGGAGAAGACATGTATTTGTATTGTATTAACCACCATAGATTGACCTTGATCTTTTCATTAGCTTGAAAAGATTACATTGGATGGGCCATAAACTAAACACATTTACTTTGCACGCTTTACATATATTATGATTGTATATGATGAGATGTATGTGTAGAGATAAAGATGCATGTTTACTTAGATTAATCATGTATGTATTAGATACGACACTCATGCCATGTTTGCTTAAGAAAGATAAAATCTGTAATGATTCAAGATTTTTAAAAATGAACAAAAACGAACATGAGATTTTTGTGTTTATGAAACACATAATTAAGTATGAATTTTCAATTTTTTGATATGGGGCGATTTTGACAAAAGCGGGTTATTAACATGTAAGGTGTTGGGTTTTAAGTGAGACCACTTGTGACTTCTCCGACTACCAGGAAATCAAACCATTGACGAATTTTGATTTGAAATACCCTAATTCATGGAAAAATTGGGAATCTCTTGATGATGTGATCATGATAGTTTTAAATAAGATTAACAAATCCTTAAATTAATATTAAGTTATTCGGTTGCCTTCAAAGCGGGGTACTCTCATCTATCGTGGTAAGACGTGATGGAGTAATTGTGATACTCAATTGTTGGATAATTGGGTCTAAGAGCAAGTCCAACAATGTCCTAGTTGGTTACTTATAAATATGATATAATAATGTGTCCTAGTGATTTAGTGACTTGATTTCTTGTAGGAACTCCAACAACATTACTTATATCCATTCCCTATTATTATTATAATAATATATTTGAAAAGAGAGAGAAACAGAGTGGAAGAAAGAGAGAGAGAAAAGAAATGTAGAAAAGGAGGGAAGTGAATTTTTTATTCATGGAAATTAAATAGGTAATGACTAGTGGTTACCTATTAATAGGTAATGAGATGGATGTCCTAGTGATTTAGATAACCACTATGACATTGTTGGAGCACCATTTTTTGCTAGATTACTTATATTTGAGCTTAGTACATGATATAAGTAAGTTGTTGGACTTGCTCTAACTTAACTAAATCATCACAATAAGATTGTGGATTTAGAAGCATAGGGTTTGGTGAGATTTATTGGATAAATGTGTACAAACGTTGTTCCACCAAACTATCCAAGAGTTATATGATATAATTGACAAATGTTGTCTACCTAAATAAAAATGTTTTACGAGAAAAGCCAAAGCTGACCTAATGCATGACGAAATATGGATCTTGGCTCAATAGAAAGATTTAAAAGAAATACTTTCTGAATTAATAGCTAGGGCTATTTATTTGAGAAAAATAGTGGGAGGTATATAATGATATACCATAATCACTTAAACATAATAATTAATAAATTTGCAACCTAGATTAATTTTATGCACTTTAATATTGTAGTTATCAAATGACAAATAACACAAACAACTCCTCTATGCCATCAATCCTTGAGAAGGACAAGCTGACAGGAATAAATTTCCTTGACCGACATAGGAGCTTGAGGATCGTCCTCAGGCACCACGATGTTAGTCAAATTCTTCCCTTACTTTTTAGCTGAGAATATAACATGTGTCGAACATAAAACTTGTTGGAAGCAAATTGATGATTCGACTGATGATGTTTCATGTCTCATGCTTGCAACTATGAGTGTTGAGCTTCAGAAACAATATGAGCATATGGATGCTTATGAGATAATTGAGCACCTTCAAAAGATGTTTGAGGAAAAGGCTCGTCAAAAGGGATTTGACAATAACAAGGCACTATACACCTACAAGTAGGGAAATTGAGATTCGGTTGGACCACATGTTCTAAAGATGATAGGGTATAATGAGTACCTTGATTTTTTGGGTTTCAAGATTGGTCTAGATACTCGGATTGATTTGATCATGTGCAATCTTTGAACAATAACTATTCTCAATTAGTTATGAACATCGAAATAAATGAGATAAACATTACACCTACTAAGTTGTGAAGCACGTTGAGAACTGCTGTAAGCAACATGATAAATGCATGGACTACTCCCATAATGATGGTGAATGTAGGAATTTGAAAGGGAAAGGAAAATGGAAAAGAAAGAAGAAGATTTGATCTAATTCTATAGCCAATTCAAAGTCCAATCTCAAAGAGGCTTTGTTGCCTAAAGGAGGTTCTAAAGAAGACGATTGTCGCTTCTGTGGAAAACCGAAAGACTGGAAGTTAAACTGTCATGCTTATTTGGAAGATCTGAAAAGAAGATCGATTAAAACAAAACGGGTATTAGTTCTTTAATCCTCTAGAGAACAAAGTGTTTGTTGCTCGGACTGCTGTATTTCTTGAGAGAGAATTTCTTTTTAAAAGAAATAATGGGAGGACAATAGATCTCGATGAGGATCGAGAACCACGAGACAACATTGAACCGAAGTTGGAACAAGAGCAGAATGTACAAGAAAATGTTAATGACAACACTGCTCAAGAAACACAGGTTGTTCGTAGGTCTAGTAGGATTCACCATGAGTCTGAGAGATATTATGAATTTCTCTTGACTCAGGATGGTGATGTAAATCTTGTGAATAATGATAATGAGCCTCTTACCTACCAAGACGCTATGAACATTCCAAGATCTAAAAGTTGGCAGGAGGCCATGAAATCTAAGATGGATTACATGTATGAAAAACCAAGTATGGACTTTGGTTGATCCACCTAAAGGGGTAAAACCTATAAGGTGCAAATGTGTTTTCAAGAAGAAAACTGACATGGATAGTAATGTACAGACCTATAAGGCACGAATGGTGACAAAAGGTTTCAAGTAAATTCATGGTACTGACTATGATGAAACTTTTTCACCGGTGGCAATGGTCAAGTCCATCAGGATTTGGTTGCTTACTATGACTACGAAATCTGGCAAATGGATGTCAAGATTACTTTCTTAAATGGGAGCGTTGAAGAAGAAGTGTACATGACACAACCTGAAGGTTTTGTAGATCCAAGTTACGTCAATCCATTTATAAGGTTTTGTAAGCCTCGAGGAGATGGAATATACGTTTTGAGGAAACGATCAAATAGTTTGGCTCTATTCAAAATGAAAATGAACTGTGTGTTTACAAGAAGGTTAGTGGGAACCATGTGGCATTCTTAGTATCATATGTAGATGATATATTACAAATAAAGAATGACATTCTTTCTCAACAGACTGTTAAGACTTGGTAGAGAAATAGTTTCTTGATGAAAGACTTATGAGATGTGTCCTATATCTTAGGGATCAGGATCTATAGAGATAGATCACGAAGTTTTTTTGGTTTAAGTCAGAGTACATACATTGACAATGTATTGCACCAATTAGGGATGCAAAGAAGCTAAAAGGGAAATGTTCTCATGTCTCATGAGATAGTGATCTCAAAATAAATGGTCTAAAATCATTGGATGATATGAACATTTGACTTCCATAGTTCTAACATAACTATTGAGAAAAGGGAAATAAGGTGGTGTTAAAGGGAAATGAACATGAGGGAATGTGCAAGACTGTTAATAGTAAGAAGCTCAGTAAAATGCTTAGGAGTAAACAATTGAATGCTCAGGGGTATCTAAGCATGATCAGTGCTACTGAAGAGAAGGACAATGAGGACAAGGGAGATTACATTCAGCCTGCTCTGCAGTAATTACTATAGGATTTTAAAGATGTTTTTCAGGAGCCTCAAGGACTGCTTCCCCATAGGAATCAGGATCATAAAATTCCTCTATTGGAGTGGAGTCAACCAATAAATCAAATAGGGTATAGAGTGCCTTATGTACATAAAACAGAAATTGAGATACAAGTGACGAAAATGTTACTTAGTAGAATCATTCAAGCTAGTACAAGTCCTTTTGCTTCTTCAGTATTTTGGTCAAGAAAAAAAATGGATCATGTAGAATGTGTATTGACTATAGGAGACTGAATGACATCACTATCAAGAATAAGTACCCTATACCAGTGATTAATGAACTACTTGATGAATTAAAGGAAGCAAAATGGTTCACCAAACTAGACTTGAGGTCAGGGTATCATCAAATAAGGGTGACCAGGGAGGATGTTCATAAAACAACATTTAGAACCCATCAAAGGTTATGTCATCTGGGCTAACCAATGCACATGTTTTTTTTCTAATCTCTAATGAATGAAGTTTTTCAGCAACATCTAAGGAAAAATGTATTAGTATATTTTGATGTATCCTTTTATATAGCAAGTCCTATGAAGAACACCTGCTACATTTGGAGGAAGTACTGAGTAAACTGAGGGCCCATAAGCTGTATGTAAAAGAGAGTAAGTGTTCATTTGGAAAACAACAGTTGGAGTACTTGGGACATGTAATTTCTTTCAAAGGAGTGGCCACAGATCCCAACAAGGTTCAAGCTATGGTGGATTGGCATGTTACTTCTACTATCAAACAGTTGAGAGGATTCTTAGGGCTCATTGGCTACTATATGAGGGATGTACAAAAGTATGGCAATATCATTAAGCCCCTAACAAACTTGCTTAAAAATGGAGCATTCATATGGTCACAAAAGGCTCAGGAAGCATTTGAAAAATTGAAGACAACAATGGTGACAACTCCTGTGTTAGCAATGCCATATTACAACAAATCATTTGTGTTGGAGACATATGCAAGTGGCACTGGCATAGGAGCAGTATTGATGCAGCAGGAACAACCTATAGCCTACTTCAGCAAATGCTTATCTCCGAGGCAACAAGTTATGTCAACCTATGAGAAGGAGCTACTAGCCATTGTTATGGCAACTCACAAGTGACATGTTTATCTTCAAGATCAGCATTTCATTATTAAAATTGATCATCAATCTCTTAAGTATTTATTAGAACAGAGATTATCTACACTACTTCAGCAAAAGTGGTTGTCAAAACTTATGGGGCTTGATTATGAAATAATTTATAAGAAGGGGAAGGATAATATTGCTATAGATGCACTGTCTAGAGTATATGAAGTTGATACAGTAGCAGAGATTAAGGAGATTTTTATGGTGCAACAAGGATGGTTGGTTGAATTGATTGACAATTATACTGGTGACATAGAGGCACATAAAGTTTTGGAGGGAATAGATGTCAAAGATACTCAGTATGATAAATATCAGTATCACAAGGTCCTTATTAAGTATGAAGGGAAATTGTATGTGGGGAATCAAGGTGATCTATGGAATCAAGTTATCTGGGAATTCCATGATGGTGCAAGTGGAGGACACTCGGGTCAAGAAGTAACCTTTAAAAGATTATCACAACTGTTCTTTTGGCCAAAAATGAGGAAGGAAGTAAATGATTATGTTAACTCTTGTGATGTGTGTCAAAGAGTTAAGTCTTGTACTCAATTCCCTTGTGGTCTTTTGCAGCCCTTGCCAGTGCCATCACAAATCTGGGAAGATGTATCATTAGATTTTATATATGGATTACCAAGGTCTGGGGAGAACGATTGCATACTGGTGGTGGTAGATAGATTCTCTAAGGTGGGTCACTTCTCTTCTTTGACACATCCATGCACTGCAGTTCAAATGGCTCAGGTGTTTATGGACAATATTTACAAGCTACATGGGCATCCTAAGTCCATAGTCTTTGACAGAGATATAATTTTCACTAGTAATTTTTGGAAGGTACTCTTCAAGTTAGCTGGCACTAAACTGAACCTATCAACTGCTTACCATCCCCAATCAGACGGGAAAACAGAGAGATTGAATAGGTGTATTGAGCATTATCTTAGGGCAATGACTAGTAATAGGCCAAAACAATGGAGTAAGTGGTTGGCCCTTGCAGAATGGTGGTACAATACCTCTCACAATGCCACTAATAAGATGAGTCCTTATGAGGCACTCTATGGGACCAAGCCCAGACAGTTTTGTTTCTCTCCTCAGTACAGAATAACTGTTGAAACAGTGGCAGATTTTCAGGTGAAAAGGGAGGTCGTGAATCATATCTTAAAGGATGTAATTCAAAAGGCTAAACATAAATATAAGTTATATGCAGATAAAAGGAGAAGGGAGGTGACACTCAAGGTTGGGGACTGGGTGTTCCTTAAGCTGCAACCTTACAAATAGGTCTCAGTGGCTATTCGGAAGTATCTCAAACTATCTTACAAGTTCTTTGGCCCATTCAAGATTTTGAAGAAAATAGGACAGGTAGCCTACAAGCTAGACCTACCCCCAGGGAGCCTAATCCACCTTGTCTTTCATTGACTGGTGTCAACCCACACTGTGACTTACTCCTTTCAAACATTCTGGAGTAAGAAAATCTGAACTGTTGCAAAGCTTTGACAAGTATTTTGTACTTGGGGAACTAGGATTAAATTCTGATTCCCGTTTCATTGATTTTTCATCAGGGACTAGGAGGAAACGTGTAAGAGGCTGTGGGACAGTCCATCAAATTATATAGCGTAAGAGGTGCGGGGTAGTCCGGTAACTATCTCGCGTAGGAGGCTGTGGGACAGTCCAGCAGATACAAAGCCTGTATGCGGCTGGGGTGATAATCGTGTTAAGATATCGTCCATCTACAACGACTGATCATCGTGTATCGTGGTGTGCTCCAGAAGGTCCTTTCCTTCCAATTGGAGTTGTGCTTCACATTGTAACGAAAGCCTAGGTGCTGAGTTACCGATGATGTGACAGTGATTGAACAATGATGTTCCTCATACAGTAGCTGAATTGTATAGCATGATTTGACGAAAAGAATATTTCAAAATATCATTCTGTATACGAATGAAGTTTTAAAAGTTTTCCCTTATGATATAAGCTTACATATATGATTATGCTACTTTATATTATTGCTGGGCTTAGTGCTCACTCTTGTTTTCTTTTATATATATCACAACACAACAACTATAGTAGATGGCCACAATTCGCCATACCGCTCGGAAGCGCGTCTGGGCCGCGCAGACCGCCCATAGGATGGCAGTTACAGCACCTCAGGTAGAAGTACTGAGTTGGTTCGGAGTGCAACTCTTGTTGCTCCGGTTTATTTATAAGTATCACTTATGTATATTAATGAACAAGAACAAACATTTGCGCTACCTTTCTGGTTTCAAGTAGAAATCATATTGGCAGTAGGTTTCAAGCATTTTACTTTTCGGTTGTAATAACTTTAACTTATGGATCATATGACTACTGTTTTTGCAATTTCGTTTCTGAGACATAACTAGCGTGAGTAGATTGATGGTGGGGTCACCATGTGTGTTGATTTATTTTATTATGATTCAAGTATCAAGTGTTTGTATGGAATAAGGAACGTGACAACCTGGATCTCCGACCCCGGATCTGGGGGTGTTACAGAAATGGTATCCGAGCGTATAGTTATTAATCTCAGAAACGATAGGGCGTTAGGAATAATTAATGCAACTATAATAATAATGAGAACTTCCATCGAGTTCATGGTTGTGCTATCGGATGTAGCACTGACCGTTAAAACCCGCAATGGAACTTTTATTTCACAGTAAAGTAACCTAGATTTCATTTGTATAGGTGTTTGCGGCCGAGGAGGCCGATGACTTTGAGACCCAGCATGACGATGCTCTGCTGGCGGCTGAGGACGACCCCATGGAGGATCTAGATGAGGATCCCGAGGAGGATACAGAGGACCCGAACGAGGATTCGGAAGAGGACCCCATGACTGTGCTTGACTTTCCTACTTCTCCTGCTCCCACTATTGATGGAGAGTCGACTGAGGATGATGATTTCACTGAGAGGGATCAGGTTGTGCCTGATGTAGTTACCACGGAGGACGATGAGACTTCTGAGGACAACGCTAGCCGAGGAGGCATCGGGATGTACCCTCTTCCTACTCTGAGAGCCCTTACCCCTCCTGTGCCCCCACTGAGCCCGTTACCATCAGACGATGACTATGACCTCGCCCTTGAGGGATATGAGGAGGACCAGCCCATGACTGATCCGGACACACCTCTTCCCTCACCTATTGGAGTACCTACTGTGATCCATGATTGGATGATTGGCCGGTTGACCACTGACTTGGCAGCGGCAGAGGCTAGAGCTGATGAGCTGAGGAGACAGTTGGCTGCAGAGAGAGGGACCCGTCATCCCTATCAGGACGGGATGAGGTTTATGACTCCTAGGGAGATGAGACGTGAGATTTCCAGCATTGAGTTGCGAGCTATGGTCCGCATGAGAGGCCTGTCTGTTGTTGCTGGGGGACTGGTATCCCGACGGGCCACGGAGATGATTTGGACAGATGCCATGGCGCGTGTCAGGAGCCTGGCCCGCCCAGAGGAGGAGCTTTAATGGGTGACAGATAGCTTAGTTCTCTAATCTCAGATGGCCGTTAGTAGTGCCAATTTTGTGGGATGGTTTCGTTGTACAGTAGTATCCTTTCTGGGTTAGAGATAGGCTGATCAGACTGACGTTAGTAGATGTTGACTGGTTGACTGGTAGTACTTAGCTTTTGACTGTTGTATGTATGATGTATTTCAGCGACGTGTTCGCTTTTGTTTAAACCTTGACTTTCAGTATCTCGTGACTTTATGTCACTTATGTATATATTCGTGCATTTCAGTTTCTTTAAAGCTTTCAGTTTTAAATTTGATATACCCTGCTATTTCAACTGTTTTACAAGTTACTAGTCTTGACATATAAACCGTGCAACACTCGTTTTCCAGGATTTTCACCAATGAACTCAACTGATCCATCCACCTATTTTGAAAGAACAAATGGTTTTAATAAAAGTTCTTGTTTAAAAATATCAGAAAAATGCCACCCCGACGTATGGGAACACGAGCACGCCCTGCCAATCCTGCGGCTCAGGGTAGTGTTAACCAGAGAGATATAGGGCAAAACTTTCATAATGAGGAAGAAAACCTAGACTTCCACGATTTGGAAGAACAGAATTATGAGGAAGGTGAGTATGAATGAAGCGGAGAGGATGATGATTATAATGAGTTTGATGATCAGGACTACGAAGAGGAAGAGTATGAAAGTACTCAGAATGTGGAGGTCCCCGGTGGAAACCCGATGGACCAATTCATGTACCTACTCCGACAGAATTTGAACCAGCACCCGCCACCACCACCAAGCCCCAATACTGCGGGGAAAAATGTTTTTAAGGCCTTTAAGTCCCTTAGGCCCCCGGAATTTCAGGGATCCGCTGACCCTGTTGAGGCAAGAGCTTGGTTAAAGGAAATGGAAAAATCTTTCGAAATCCTAGGTATCGAGGAAGCCCAAAAGACCATCTTTGCTGCTTATCTCCTGAAAGGAGAGGCTAACTACTGGTGGGAATCGAAGAGGAACCTAGAAACAGATGCCATTATTACATGGGCAAGGTTTACTACCTTATTTATGGAAAAGTATTTTCATGTATTCATGGAAGCACAAATAGAGCGAAAGTTTTTGGAACTGAAACAGGATAACATGACCGTGGCGGAATATGAAGCCAAGTTTACCGAGTTGTCTAGATTTATGCCAGAATTTGTCAATACCGACTTGAAGAGGTCAAGGAGGTTCCAACAAGGGTTAAAGCAATGGATTCAGAATAGAGTAGCTGTGTTGGAAAATAACGGACTATGCCTCGCTAGTGCAAAAGGCAACCATAGTGGAAACAGGTAGTGAGCGGAGTCAGAAAGGAAGAGAGGAAAAGAAGAGAAAGTTTGGTAGTCAAAGAGGAAGCTCTGTGAGCAGGAGTTTCCCAGAAACGCCATTTGGAGGAACCAGGTCCCAACCCTTAAGAAGTTTCGAATTCAGGAGAACTGAGAACATGAGCCTAAGCCAGGGCGGCAGGCAGATTGGAGTATCGCATTTTAGTCAACCCCGACCCCCATTACCTGACTGCAAGACTTGCGGAAGAAAACATCTGGGAGAATGTACCTTAAAGTCGGTAATCTGCTTCAAGTGCAACAAGACGGGGCACTACTCCAAAACATGCCCTCAAAACAATCAGAAGTGTTTTCAGTGTGGGAAATTAGGACACCTGAAAAGAGACTGCCCTCTGGCAAACCCCGCAGGCTCAAGAATCAGTGGAGCCGCCTCTAACAAGCCCCCGACTGCTAGAACTTTCAACATGACTGTGAAGGATGCCGTGAGGGACACAAATGTGATAACATGTACCCTTCTACTCAACACCGTCAATGCAAATGTTTTATTTGATTCGGGAGCTACCAAGTCTTTTATTTCAAGGGATTTCGCGACTAAGTTAAGACTTAGAGCGTTCCCATTACAAGAAGTGTTAAAGGTAGAGATAGCAAACCGAGAAGTAATTCCAGTTGATAAGATACACCTAGACTGTACTCTAGAGATAGAAGGTCAACAGTTTCGTGTAGACTTGATCCCATTTAAATTAGGGGAATTCGATGTCATTCTGGGAATGTATTGGCTGTCGAGCAATGGCGCTCAGATCGATTGTGAAAGAAAGAAAATTAAGTTCAAAATATCCAAAGGACGGGAGGTCGTGTTCAAGGGACAACGACAAACCCGTAAGTTTTTAACCATGGCCCAAACCAAGAGGTTGTTGCGGCATGGGTGTGAGGCTTACTTAGCCTATGTGATAGATACAAATCGAGAGGTTCCTAAGTTACAAAATATTCCTATTGTTAATGAATTTGAAGACGTATTTCCAGAAGACCTTCCGGGATTACCACCCGATAGGGAGATAGAATTCGCTATCGAATTAGCTCCAGGGACGGCGCCAGTTTCGAAGGCCCCGTACCGGTTAGACAAGGGAATGATAAGACCCAGTGTGTCACCATGGGGTGCACCAGTGGTGTTTGTGAAAAAGAAGGATGGTAGCTTGAGATTGTGCATAGACTATCGAGAACTAAACAAGTTAACCATTAAGATAATTTGCCAAGGATTGATGATTTGTTTGACCAGTTGAAAGATGCGATTCACTTCTCCAAGATTGACCTAAGAACTGGATATCACCAGTTAAAGATAAAACCTGGGGATATACCCAAGACTGCATTTCGCACTAGGTATGGGCACTACGAGTTTTTAGTAATGTCGTTTGGGCTGACGAATGCCCCGGCAACTTTCATGGACCTAATGAATAGAGTCTTCAAGCAGTATTTGGACAAGTGTGTCATAGTTTTTATCGATGATATTTTAGTCTACTCTAAGACAGAGGAAGAACACGTAGAACACTTGAGGATAGTGTTAGAAACGCTGAGAAAGGAAAAGTTGTATGTCAAGTTCTCCAAGTGTGAGTTTTGGCTAAGGGAAGTACAGTTTCTAGGTCATGTGGTCAGCAGTGAAGGAGTACTGGTTGACCCTGCTAAGATAGAAGTCGTTTCAAACTGGGAAAGACCAACCACCCCGACTGAGGTGAGAAGTTTTGTAGGCTTAGCTGGGTATTATCGGAGATTTATGCAAGATTTTTCTAGAATAGCAGCCCCACTGACCCGACTTACCCGAAAGACTGAGAAGTTTGAATGGACTAAGAAATGCGAGAAGAGTTTTCAGGAATTGAAAAGGAGGCTAGTTACTGCCCCTGTTGTGACGCCCCCAAATCCGGGGTCAGGGAATTTGGTCGTCACGCTAAAATCTCAATTTAAAATAACATGTTAAATATTAAACCAATACAAATATAACATCTGTGACCCCAACTCTACCAAGATCCTTAAGGCTATAGTGCTAGAAACAAGAATCCAAAATTTTACAAACTTTAACTTCCTTTTTACAACAATACTTTTTGCACATTCTATAACACTAGTATAACTTCGATAAGAAGTATACCAGGCAAACTAATCTTATACAATATAGTATTTACTAGAAATCAACTTTATACAATAACCTTACACTAGATCCAAATGCTCTGCATCAACTCCTCTTCCCAATGTCATCTTGACTCTTCTCGATCCACAGTTATATGATTAAATACTGTCAATCTACCTTTCACTGGAGGGTTAAAAAGGTGAAACAAGCATGAGTGAGCGAAAGAAGCTCAGCAAGTATATAATAACTGCACAAGATAAATAATAATTCAACAATAGCAGTGTATGAAAATAAGCTCAACTGAAATAATGAACAACAATAATTATGTCAAACTTTAAATTAGAATTGGATTTTTACTGTGACGCAACGAGTTAAAGTGGATGATCAGTCACACTAAAACTCCGGATCATACCCTACGGTATGTCCAAATACTGAACTGGATCCAAGGCCACTTTGGCCTACATAATACTGATACTCTGACTGGCGTCAGCGGTCCTTAAAAACATTTCATTTTAATAAAAACTTCCAATTCCAATTTAGTACTCGGGTTAGGTGTCGGAACAATCGACTACCTGGTCAACTCAAATCAATACTTTCAATGTCTGATTCAGATTCTTAGACTAGGTTAGGTAAAAACAATTACTTATGAATCAGGTTTCAATAATAAAGAACCAGGATTAAATCAAGCAATCACAAGATGCTGCAAGGTATGAATTATGAACCAAAATAGAACTGTCAATTTAGAGATAAATAAGTTGTCTCAATCAAAGGATAAGAATAGGAACTGGTTATGCAACAAGTAATTGAATTAAAAATTGAAACAAGAATCTTGCTACGATACTCTGAACAAAAGAGTACGAGTTAGTAAACTTGTCTTTGGTCCTTCACTATTACGTAAAGCCGAAGTAATATGATTCTATTCTTCTTCTATCTAATGTCATCACAATTTTCTATTCTGATAACTCTTGGTTCCGGCGCAAATGCGGTTGCTACGAGTCTGCACTACCGAGATCGTAATATAAATGTTTATAAACTTAAGCGAATGTATTTTCTACAGAAAATTGGGCATGACCTATTCGAAAAGTGGACATTGCCCTGTTTTAAAAACACCAAAAATCCTAATCCAATCATCCACAATCAATCCATAATTTATTCAATACTCCAATCATCTGCCTTGACTGGTAGTAAAAATACAAGAAAATAAATCTGCCTTGACTTGCAGTAAACATATAAGAAAATAATTCTGCCTTGACTTGCAGTAAACATATAAGAAAATAAATCTGCATTGACTTGCAGTAAACCTATAAGAAAATAATTCTGCCTTGACTTGCAGTTACTTTATCCAGAAATAAGCAATCACGTATAACATTTATCACGTAGCAATTCAAATAACTAATTCACATACTTTCCTATACTTCACGTAACACATAGAACATGATTGGACCGGTAACTCTTATAATTATACAAATTTAATAGCTACACATTTAACATATAAACATATTTCATTCATGTATGCATTTATACTAGCATATCATATCATATACAATTGCCAAATAATATTCATTTAATAGTCCTGCCAGAAATCCGACAACACTTCCTCTATTTATATAACAATCCACCTGTTTTAAACTAATACAAACAATCAAGAATCAATTTACAAATTAACATATTCATATAACTTAACTTAACCAACCTGAACTCACAACCATAAAATAACATACTCAACTCGATATACCACTTAAACACATAGAACTTATCAGTTCATATGCCACCATACGATACCAAACTTATTATCATACTATCGGACTTAAAATCACTTAACCAGTTATAAAGATGGACAGTTTATAGTATAAAGATAAACTCTGATGAAAAAGTGTAAAACATAAAAATTGTAGAAAACTCCGAGACCTTTCCAGAATGGTAAGGCTCGTCAAAAATGAACAAGTAACGAGTTCACAAACTTTAAAACAAGATGTCGCAGAAGGAGACTCAGCCCTCTTCACACAATTTAATCACATACTGATATAACTCATCAACATATAACTGCACATAGCATTTAATCACACATTATATTATATATATATATATATATATATATATATAAAGTACAAGAATAATTATAATTAATCAAAATCAGCTAGTTCATTTAATCAAACAATAAATCAGGTCAAGCCGGGAATTAAAATAATAAAATAGCTTTGAAAATATTAATTAAATTTGACTTATAAATAATCGAGATTAAATAATAATAAATTAATAAAATTCACCAATTAACTATTTAATTAATTGGTCAATTAAATTAATTACATTATTATTTAAAACCGATTAAAATAATCAAATTCAATTACTCCTTGAGACACTATTAATAAAATACAATTAATACATAAATATAAAAATTTTACGAAATTTCGGCATGACCCGTTCGTAAATAGGACTATCCCAAAATTTGCATATACTGTGCTGCGCCCCCAGGCACAGGACGGACATCACAGTACAACACAAATCACAACCTGTATATTTCACAGTAATTAAACAACATAAATACCTCAACCATCAACTACAACAAATCCCCAAACTGGTAATTAAACCAGAATACTAAAATCACTATCACAACTAATTTACAACTCAAAATTAAAATTTAAATTACAACCAAACTATTTAACACCGTACTCAAATAATTGACACATATTAACTAAGAACGAATCCATAACTAATTATTACAGAAACGAATTTATTAATATCATAAGTTAATAACCAAAAACAAATCTGTTAATAACCCAAATCAAGAATAAAAACAAACGAATTTATACTTAATTTCTACAAAAACGAATTTGGTAATTATGGCACATATAAAAATATAAAAATTAACCATTTAATTACCAAAAATGAATTTATAATCATCACAAATTAATAAAATGAATTTATTAGCTAATCACATATAAAAACGAATTTAAACCACACATAACTAATAAAAACGAAATAATTAACAAGGGTTTTGATTTATACCCACAAGGATTCACAATCGGGAAGAAGTACTGGCCGGAAAACGGCGGTGGAGGGCGGCGGCAGTGGTTGGCGCATGTGGATAAAATTTTGACGCAACTGAAATACCGATTCGATCCCCAAAATTCTAAAAAACTCAATTCGACAATATCGATAACATAATCAGCTTTCACAAAAATTTTAAATAAAATACACATAATACCATTCCTCCTCTTTTGAGAAAAGCAATAAAATATTTAAATAATAATATTAATAAACCCTGAAAATTCGGGTTACTACACCTGTACTGGCACTTCCAGACGGAAAGGGGAATTTCGTGATCTAAAGTGACGCATCACACAAAGGGTTAGGATGCGTGCTTATGCAACACGAAAGGGTGACTGCCTATGCTTCCAGGCAGTTGAAGGAATATGACAGTAGATACCCTACCCATCATTTGGAATTAGCAGCAATAGTTTTCGCCTTAAAAGATTTGGAGACACTACTTATATGGAGAAAAGTGCGAGATCTACACTGACCATAAGAGCCTTTAGTACATTTTCACTCAGAAAGAGCTCAATATGAGACAAAGGAGATGGTTAGAGTTAATCAAAGATTACGATTGCGAGATTCTTTACCACCAGGGAAGGCCAATGTGGTGGCTGATGCCCTTAGTAGGAAAGATAGACTCAAAATGATAACCTCCTCAGAGAAGTAAATCCAAGAGTTCGAAAAGATGGAGATTGAGGTTAAAATAACCGGAGATGGTACAGAGAAATTATTTGAAATCGCACTACAACCAGAATTGCTACAAAAGATCAAATTATGTCAAGAACGTATGATGAATGAAGGGAGAAAGCTAATGACAGGAGAGGAATTAAGGACTGAAAGGGATGATAAGAGAATCATGAGGTATACTTACCGAATTTGGGTTCCTAATGTTCAGGAATTAAAGGATGAGATTTTACACGAGATTCATAGCTCAAGATATTCAATTCACCCAGGAAGTACCAAGATGTATAGGGATCTAAAGGAATATTATTGGTGGCCTAACATGAAAAAGGATGTAACAGAGTGGGTAAACAAATGCTTAACATGCCAAAGAGTAAAGGCGGAACACCAGAGACCCGGTGGACTCTTACGACCCCTAGAGATTCCATAATGGAAATGGGAACAAATAACCATGGACTTTGTAGTAGGGTTGCCATGAACCAAAGCTAATCACGACGCCATATGGGTAATCATAGACCGGTTGATGAAGTCAGCCCACTTTCTTCTGATCAAGGAAAGGTACACTGTTGATAGACTAGTGGATTTTTATATGAAAGAGATTGTGGCGCGACATGGAGTCCCCATCGCCATTGTGTCAGACCGAGACCTTAGATTTAACTCCAGATTTTGGAGAAGCTTTCAAGAATGTGTGGGAACCAAACTAAACATGAGTACCGCTTACCATCCCCAGACGGATGGGCAAAGTGAAAGGACTATCCAAACATTAGAGGATATGTTGAGAGTTTGTGTCATAGATTTCAAAGGAAATTGGGATGATCACCTACCCCTGATTGAGTTTTCCTACAACAACATTTTCATGCAAGCATTGGGATGCCCCCGTATGAGGCCTTGTATGGAAGAAGATGTCGATCCCCCTTGTACTGGGATGAAGTTGGAGAGCGAAAGATGCTCGGGCCTGAAGTGGTCCAACGGACTAAGGATGCAATAGACCTTATCAAAGGACGGCTGGTAGCAGCCCAGGACAGACAAAAGAAATATGCAGATTTGGCCCGAAAAGACAAGGAATATGAAGTGGGAGATCTTGTACTGTTAAAGGTATCCCCGTGGAAAGGATTGATGAGATTCGGAAAGAAAGGGAAATTAAGCCCCGGATATATTGGACCATTCGAGATCTTGAGACGTATCGGGGGAAGTAGCTTACGAGCTAGCCTTGCCCCCAAACCTGCAGCAAATTCACAACGTGTTCCATGTGTCCATGTTAAGGAAGTACAATCCAGATGCCAGACACGTGGTAGAATATGAGCAAGTAGACATACAACCAGACCTGTCATACATAGAGCAACCGGTGGAGATCATCGACCGCAAGGACCAAGTGCTAAGGAACAAGGTTATAAAGCTGGTAAGAGTTTTGTGGAGAAACCGTAATGTTGAAGAATCCACTTGGGAACTAGAGAGCGCAATGCTAGAAAAGTACCCTCGTCTATTTTGACTTGATTCCGGGACAGAATCCTTTTAAGTAGGGGAGACTGTAATATATCCCAAATTTTTTTAATATTTGAAACCCTGATGAATAGTAAATTTGCTGATGAAAATATTTTCAGACCACACTATGTGGAAGACATGAAATGAATGTTTCGAAGTTATATTATTGATGTATAAGGAGAATAAGTGAATGCAAACGCAATCAGAATCAGGAGATTCCCATTCGAGTTTTAAATCACTATTCACTGAACAATCAAAGACATATTGATTTGATCGTTTTGAGAAAGTATGTATAATGAGAAATCCATAATCAAATATTAAACCAACGTTATAAAAAGGTCAAGGAAGTATCCCCTAGCATTGGTACAGCGAAACGTTTTCAAAATCCCTTGAACCTATCTCAAAACTTAGCAGCAAAGCAGAAGCGTAACGAATTATGGATTAAACCCTAACCAAAGGAGAAGTATCGTATAAGATCATCAAGTGCAACATATAAGAGGATTGATGACACAAATCATGACATAAGCATGACACAGGAGGATGACATAGGTGATGACAAAGTGATGACAAGGTGATGAATCACCACCTTGTCACCACTTTCACCACACAAATTGCCAAGGCTTGACATGTGTCCTTGGGTGACAAAACTAATTAGATACCACACAATTAAATGGCTTGTAATAAGTGTTAATTAGACAAAAAGGAAAAGAAAAGAAAATCAAAGAAGAAGCATCAAGAAACCTTCAAAACTTTCGGCCCTTTTCTTCATCAAAGATAAGGAAATTTTTCCTCAAGTTCTACTCCACCAAAAATCATGATCTTGGGCTCTAAATCATCCTCATCCATAGACTAAGGTAAATCCTTGATCCTAGCTTCATCCATGGATGTTATCATGCTCAAATCATGAGCTAAAGTTGATGATGAAAAGTGAAGTGAATAGTAATTCTTGATTTTCTTGTTTTGATCTTGAAGTTTAAGGCTTGTAAAGGATAATCAAGGAGCAAGGAAGAGTATACTAGCCATATATAGTCCATATTAATTACCAAGGAAGGTATAAAACCTCTTGCACTTTTACTTATACTTTGATATTAGTGATTAAATTGATAATGATTAGTGATAGTGTGATGTAGAAGTGATATGCTTGTTAAGAATGATGTTTAGTGGATTGGTTGATGGTTGAACTTGTGAATGATGGTATGAACTTGTTTAGACAGAAATAAGTTGGTTTAAATGAGAACTTTGAGTTATGATTTCTTGGGTATTTATTGGTGAATTGATTGGAGTGTTTTAAACACGGGAATCACGATTAAGCGTCGTTACCATGTCGGATTTTCCTTAGGATGTTTAGACAGAGACCACGGTTAACTTCTAAACATAACCATAAGACTTTCTGACCATGATAATGTAGGTCTTGTGTCTTAGTTTGTTTTGGCGAAAGAATCGTATCGTTTCGATTTACGGTTTAGGAGAAACACCCGTTTTAGTGAAAGTGGTTTCGGATAACTAAGTAGTTCACTATATGAACTTTGAGCTTGTGATCAAACCCTTTAAAAATAGAATTGGGTCGTAATATTAAATTGGATACTAGCATGAACAGTTAGGAAAGGAACCGAGAAGGTTTCGTGTTAAAAAGATGATTTTTCGATTTTATACAAATGCGGGAACAAAAGTTGCGCGAGTGAAATACCCTTAAGGGGATGGTTAAAACGATGAGTTAGTAATGGTAAAGTACTTGGGTTTTGTGAATAGATTTCCACCCAAACTTTTGACTTAGGAGTTTACGGAATGTCATGAGGTTATAAGTGACCAAGAGCGAGACATTTGATTTTCATTAATAGAAGTTTAGTGCTTAAGTTAATAGCACATTAATTGGTTCTAGGGGACTGACTGTGTATTGTGTATCTTATTATAGATCGACGAGCACACTCCCAAGCCCCCACCACCACTTCACCGAGACACCAAGGCAATTTTTCAAACCCTACATCTTATAGAGATGTTGTTGTGATTTAATGTCGTGTTTGTGATATATTCTGCTTTAATGCTGTGAAAAGAATTATAAACTGATTACGCTTTCGATAAAAAGCTTTGTGAGATATAAGGTTTATATGCTATGTAAATACTAGATATAAACCGAGGTTTTAAAGGCTCTAAGGGTAGAGCACTCGTACGATGATTTTAAAATATTAGATCGGGAGTCCAATTTATTATTTTGTCTTGATTATACTGTTAGAAGCTGGAGGGTTCCAGGGACAGCTATATTTTAAAATGTTGATTAAATATTCCAATATATATATATTATTGGATATTTAATGTGAGATATTTAAATAATATTATTATAAATATTATTTGAATATTTATTTAATTAAGTGAATATTATTTTGGATATTCACTTAAGTGGAATTTTATTGAATAATAATTCAATATTTATTATTTGAATATTTATTAAATATTCCAAATATGATTTAAAAATCATAGAACCTTATTTAAATATTACGTAAGGTTCCAATAGTTATTTAAAATATTCTCTGATCTCAAGAAGATTTATTTGAGTATAGTAGGGGTTCCCAACCACTTTAATTATTTATCTCAATTGATGACTATGGTTTTGAACTTATCAAAAATTGGGAATCCATTCCAGGAAGTGAACATATGATTTCACTTGCCTCTTTCATTGAAAGTGAGTATATTTTGGGTTTCTGAATTATCAGAACTAAAGATATTTTACAAAAACTCCCAGGTCATGATTTTCAAAATACATGGTAATCGTTTGTTGTTTCGTTGACTGATGTCAACCCAAACTGTGACTTACTCCTTTCAAACATTCTGGAGTAAGAAAATTTGAACTGTTGCAAAGCTTTGACAAGTATTTTGTACTTGGGGAACTAGGATTAAATTCCGATTCCCGTTTCATTGATTTTTCATCCGGGACTAGGAGGAAACGTGTAAGAGGCTGTGGGACAGTCCATCAAATTATATAGCGTAAGAGGCTGCGGGGCAGTCCAACAACTATCTCGCGTAGGAGGCTGTGGGACAGTCCAGCAGATACAAAGCCCGTATGCGGCTGGGATGATAATCGTGTTAACATATCATCCATCTACTAGTAGAAAAGTGTGAGTTCGTTACAACGACTGATCATCGTGTATCGTGGTGTGCTCCAGAAGGTCCCTTCCCTCCAATTGGAGTTGTGCTGCACATTGTAACGAAAGCCTAGGTGCTGAGTTACCGATGATGTGACAGTGATTGAACAATAATTTTCCTCGTACAGTAGTTGAATTGTATAGCATGATTTGACGAAAAGAATATTTCAAAATATCATTCTGTATACGAATGAAGTTTTAAAAGTTTTCCCTTATGATATAAGCTTACATATATGATTATGTTGCTTTATATTATTGCTGGGCTTAGTGCTCACTCTTGTTTTCTTTTATATATATCACAACACAACAACGAGAGTAGATGGTCAGGATTCGCCATACCGCTCGGAAGCGCGTCTGGGCCGCGCAGACCGCCCATAGGATGACAGTTGCAGCACCTCAGGTAGAAGTACTGAGTTGGTTCGGAGTGCAACTCTTGTTGCTCCGGTTTATTTATAAGTATCACTTATGTATATTAATGAACACGAACAAACATTTGCGCTGCATTTCTGGTTTCAAGTAGAAATCATACTGGCAGTAGGTTTCAAGCATTTTACTTTTGGGTTGTAATAACTTTAACTTATGGATCATATGACTACTGCTTTTGCAATTTCGTTTCTGAGACATAACTGGCGTGAGTAGATTGATGGTGGGGTCACCATGTGTGTTGATTTATTTTATTATGATTCAAGTATCAAGTGTTTGTATGGAATAAAGAACGTGACAACCTGGATCTCCGACCCCGGATCTGGGGGTGTTACAGAGAGCGTACAAAGGAGCCGAAAGGGATAGAGACGAGACAGATTGGAATATACATCTTTGTTGTTATTTTTCATTTCTCTTTGTATTTCAAGTAGCTCAACATTATGTTTATCATTTTCAATTCAATGTTCAAGTATCTTTAATTTCTCAGTCCTTTTATCTGTTTTTTCTTAAGTAAACTGTTGTGTGAGGTTATAGTAATATTGTCCAACCATGGCTCACGGATAGTATTGAATGTAGATAAGTCCAAAGCCACGCTTGTCATAATGCTCCTGCATCAATTCTTCTCTTCTTCGAAAACAATTGTCCTCAATTGAACAATAAAAACATATGAAGATCTTGATGTTGTGCTCCGCATCATTAATACTAAATTTGATAAGATAATGAATAGATATCAGAATAATAAAATAAATATTATTATATATTATATTATAAACACACGACTCATGATAAATAGAATATTTACATATAACAACATGTTTTAAGAAGATTTCAAGTTTGAATATGATATATTCTTCGTTAAATGAATGTAAACAAAATGTCAAAATAAAAAAAAAATCTTAGAATGGCGCGGAGCAAAAGTTATGAAATTTACAAGCATGATCAATAATTTATAATTATCGAGTAAAATATTTTTAAAAAATTAAAATTTAATATTTGCATGTTTAATACTAAATCTGATAAGATAATTTAATATAATAAATATAATGATAATTTTTAAAAAAAGAATAATAATATAAAGCTATTAATATATATATATATATATATATATATATATATATATTAGGATTTATGGGTGATAGCTTAGAGACAACTTAACTTTGTGTTTTGTAATACTTAATTTTATTATGTAGAACATACTGTCACAGCCAGAGTATGTTCTTGTAGCCAATTAATTTGCTGTAATAAAATTGTGAGTACATCTTGGAAGAAGTTCATTTGATTGTTCAAGCCTCAAGGAGTATATCAGGTCGACAACAAGAATAAAAACTATTGTCATGCCCTTGACAGTAAGGTTACAAGAAGACAACATGTTGCAAGTCATGACAACATATTCACTCTGACAACAACATTGGCGGAAGCCTTGAGACATCAACTCTCTATTCTCCTGACAGCAAGTTTGGAACTCCTGACAGCATCTATTGCGGGGATTTCATACTTTCACCAAAAGCGTATTCTTGTGACAACAAACTTGGAAGTGCAGGATACTGTCTCAAAGGGATAAACTTTGAATTGGGGATCTACCCAGTCAAACATGTGACAGTTTAGATGTTCAAGAAACAGGCGTGCTGCAGTATCCCAACACTGAATCAGGTCTACAAAGACTACGACAGAAGCTTAAGGGATCACAAGACAAAGCTTACCAATTCAAGAGTTTGACAAATCAACATCTACTGAATTTGTGTTAGCTAAATATAGAATGTATCTAGATTGCTTTTTCTGTAATGATAACTCTGTTTGTATAGCAATTTGGGTAAGACACACGGGTAGGCAAATTGTAAGGAGTTGTCACAAGAAAATGACAACAGCTCCACAAACCCGTGATGATAGAGATAGGAGTTGTATACTTAGACTATCTCTCATTCTATGTTATGTATTCCTGAAGAAGAATCGAAGCTTGAGAAAAACACATTTTTCTCAAGGTTTTAGCAACACCTTGCAAAATAAATAAAACATTTATTTTGTGAGTAATCTACTTGTGTTTGCATTCCCCCTACTGATAAACATTAAAGGAGGATACGCGGGAGGTTAGGTGGCATCTTTAAGATAGTCTCAATCTATTTTTCTAATTTTCTAGAATTTTAGAATTTTAAATACTATTAAATAAAAAAAATTCATTTAACATATAAGAAGTAGAATAGGTGTTCCAGTTTAAGGAGGAGAAGAGTTCGAATTTATAGTGAAGACATATAAATAAAAGTTATATTTGAAGTAGAATAGGTGTGTTCGAATTTATAAAGAGAATAGTTCAAATTTATATGTACAACATAGAATTAAAAGTTCTATCGGAAGTATAATATATTTTCGAATTTATGGGGTGGAAAAGTTCGAATTTATAAGAAATACATATTAAAAAAGGTTCTACTGGAAGTAAAATAAGTGTTTGTAAGACATAGTTAAAAGTTTTATTAGAAATACATATTAAAAAATGTTTTATTAGAAGTAGAATAGGTGTTTGTAAAATATAGTTAAAAGTTCTATTAGAAGTAAAATAGGATTGCAAAAATTAAAAGTTCTATTAGAAATACATATTAAAAAAAGATTCTATTGGAAGTAGAATATGTATTTGTAAAACATAGTTAAAAGTTATATTACATAGTTAAAATTTATATTAGAAGTAAATAAGATTGTGAATTTATATGAGTATTTTTTTTAATAAAAGAGCGGCTCATTAGAAAGTAATATGTTATCATGAAAACTAATATATAAGACAAGTATTCATTATATTAAAATTGGAATTTCGATCTTAACGAGTGAAGCATGTTTAACGGGAGGACGACTAATTAGGGAGGAATGAGTAATTGTTGTAATTTTATAGATAAAGGCTTTTTAAAAACAATTATAACGCCGTCGCGAATCACGGCTTTCTCAACTACCAATAAAATTAAAAAGCCGCTAATTAATTATAAATTAAAAAAATTTCTAGAATTTTTAATTTATAATTAAAAATTAGATATTGAGGTTAGGTGGCGCCTCTAAGATTGTCTCAATCTATTTTTCTAATTTTCTAGAACTTTTGAATTTTAAATACTAATAAATTAAAAAATATCCTTTAACATGTTAGAAGTAGAATACGTGTTCGAATTTATTGAGGAGAAAAGTTCAAATTTATAGATAAGACATAGAATTAAAAGTTTTATTTAAAGTAGAATATGTGTTCAAATTTATAGAGGAGAAGAGTTCGAATATGTAAGAAATACTTGCAATTAAAAGTTCTATTGGAAGTAGAATAGGCGTTTGTAAGACATAATTAAAAGTTCTATTGAAAGTAAGTAGAACATGTGTTCGAATTTATAGAGAAGAAGATTTCCAATTTATAAGGACTTTATATGTTAGACATATAATTAAAAGTTCTATGGGAAGTAGAATAGGGTTTCGAATTTATAGAATGGAAGAGTCCGAATTTATAAGAAATACATATCAAATTAAAAAGTTCTGTTGGAAGTATAATATGTGTTTGTAAGGCATATATAAATTAAAAGTTCAATTGAAAGTAAATAGGAGTGCGGATTTCTATATATATTTTTTCAACGAGAGAGCGACTCATTAGAAAGGAGTACGTTAACAAGAAAATCAATATATAAGACAAGAAAATCAATATATAAGACAAGAAAATCAATATAAAACAAGTATTCAATGTGTAAAATTTCCAATTTCGATCTTAACAATGAAAGCGTGTTTGGCGGTAGGACGACTTATTAGGGAGAAATGGGTGATTGTTGTAATTTTAAAGATAGAGTTTTTTTTAAAAAATTATAACGCCGTCGCGAAGCTCAGCTTTGTCAATTTGTAGGTTAGACATATAATCAGTGGTTAAGACAACCCATTAGCTCGGTGGGCTTCAGCCCACTAATGATGATATAGTGTTTTTTTTACAGTTATGCAACGACGACGTTTAAAAATTTTAGGTTTTGGCTAAAATACGTGTAACCTAAAATACAAGGGTACCACTCGTAAGTCAAAAAGAAGAAATGGTACCATTTGGAAAAGTCAAAACCAAGAGGGTACCATTGAGAATATCCCAAAATTTTATTATAGAAAAAAACAATATAGACTATTCAGCCCACCCTTTTTTTTTGTTAACAAATCTCTATTCTCTCCCCCCTTTCAATCTCTCCCGAGTCCTGACTCTTACCCTGTGTCTTGCGCAGTACCCAATTCAATTGCCAACTTGAAGGATTAAAAGTCAATCAGATGTTGGACACTGATGTTACAAATAAAAGTAAGTATTGTTCTAAAAAAAAAATTCTTTCGAACACACCTGTAATTTGTTAATATAAGAAATACATATAAAAAAAGTTCTATCATATCAAAAATAGAATAGGTGTTTATAAGGCATATATAATTAAAAATTCTTATGAAAGTAAAATAGAATTGCGAATTTATATAAATTGCTTTTCATACATATAAAAAAAGTTCTATAAAAGTAGAATAGATGTTTGTAAGACATATATAATTAAAAGTTATATTGGAAATAAAATATAAGTGCGAATTTATATAGGTGTTTTTTTAACGACAGAGCAACTCATTAGAAAGGAGTATGTTAACATGAAAATTAATAAGTAAGACATGTATTCAATGTATAAAATTTGGGATTTCGATCTTATTAAGGAAAATATGTTTAAGGAGAGGACAACTTATAAGGGGAAAACGAATAATTGTTATAATTTTATAGATAAATTTTTTTTTAAAAATTATTACACCGACGCATAGCGGGCTTTATCAACTAGTTATTAATAATAATACAAGTATACAAGTAGAGGTGGAGTGGTGAAGAGTCGCACATGGACACCCGGAGGACGAACCAGGCTTGATGTGCGCACGAAACATGATACTCCCTTGGCGCTTTACTTTTTGGATGTTTTTCCTAATATTTTATATTCCAAATTTTTTTAAAAATGCAAAATTTTATAAACATTAAATATTGATGAATCCGACATATTTTCCTCTCCTCTATTAAGTTGTTTTCATGACAATTCAATCACACGATGTAGCTGTTAACCCCACCTGTTATGCCATATTTTGGCATAGTCCAAATTTATCCGTTTAATAATTATTAATTCAGATTAATAATTAATTACTTGACCACTAAGTTTTATCCTCTCTCTGAAACGAGAAAAGAATCAATCTCAATCAACGATATTCTTCAAATCATGGAAAGAAATGCGGAGATGCCGTAAGATTGTAGGAAAACATGTGAAGACCGGACTATTTATGGGAACGTGAGGTGGATTGATAATCCTTGAACTATTTATGGGAACGTGAAGAGGATTGATAATCCTTGAACTATTTATGGGAACTTGAAGAGGATTGATAATCCTTGGACTATTTATGGGAACTTGAGGTGGATTGATAATCCTTGAGCTGTTTATGGGAACATAAATCTTGACTATCTTATGGGATTGGACTGAATGAACTTATCCAATGACTTGTTTTCCAAGAACTACGTGAGGCTTGATCCCTATATAAATGGGTACGTAGGCACCTTGTATGGTACAGTGGTACACGACAATTGACACTCGGGAAAGAGGAAGAGAAAGAACCCATTCTCTATTCAATTTCTGAGGAGTCATCATACGAGTTCAGCCCCCAAACATCCAAAAATCCTAAATCCCCCTATTTTCATAATTCGTTATTCCAGCAACCTTCGATTCGGGTTGTTACGAAATTCCTCCAACAACAATTGGCGCTAGAAGGAGGGGAATTTTATTTTATTATTTGTGGAGGACGAATAAATTTAATCACTTTTCCGGTAGATTTTGGGTTTTCCCGATACATGCACAAAAAACTGAGGCAACGACAATACAAAGCCGGCGACTATTTATGGTGAATCCACCCATATCGGGACGGGGACGGGGACGTCGACAACAACAGAAGCAACAAACCGGTGCGTGTTTTGGTTAATTAAAAAAACAAGCACTTGATTTACACGCACCAGTAAAAAGAATTGAAAAGCAAAATGGTAGTCAGGGAATGAGAACTTGTGATGAGTTTTGTGATGAGTTTTGTGGGACCAGCAGGAATAACAAATAAAGAAAAAATACAGAGTACTGTCAGGAGCACAAAATCAAAGAAAATGCAAACGGCTCAGCAATCTCAAGTCACGCACGCATGAGTCAGGACAATAAGAAGCAAAAAAATAGCTACTGTTGGAACTGTCGGAAATTCTCGGAATTTCGGAATAAGCGGCGCACAAAAATAAAGATAAGTTATATATTTTTTATCTTTAATTTTCTGCAAATTTCATAAATATTATATCGGGCATGCATTAGAAAAGAGGTGGACAAAGAAAGGTGCAAGCAGCCAGGAACTAACAAAGTGCCGCCCACAAATTACAATTTCAGTCCGAGCCAGTTGGCAAAAATCAAGATAAGTTTTTTAGACTTGATTATGTTCTTGCATTATACATCGATTTTGGAAAAAATATTTTCAGATTTGAGGTTGGATTATTTTTCAAGACCCTCTTTTGAGGAGGATAATAATTTTGGAAGACCCTACTCTCAGAGGAGAGTCCATGAATAAAATTACATTATTAAAGGTCCATTGATAGATGGATATTTCTTGGTTGACATGGGACATTCCTACAATCACGGGAAAAAATGCGGAGATGCCGCGAGATTGCAGGAAAACGTGTGGGACGGGACGTGATATGGTTGGAACGAGACATTCCTACAATCACGGGAAGAAATACGGAGATGCCGCGAGATTGTAGGAAAACGTGTGTGACCGGACGTGATATGTAAAGATTTGGAGCTATGTAAAAAAGTTTCGGTGTAGATTTGTTGTTATGAATGGCCTTTAATTTATAGGTGTTTGTAAGGTGAATAACATGGAAATTCATTATGTTTAAAAGTAAAAAAGTATTAAATAGTAACTTGCCTTTCAGATATTAAGTTAATTTGTAAAAGTTATACAACTTTTCTTATAAGCATACTCCTTAGTCGTTAAAGAAGATGCTGAGGAAGGAAAGAAACTGTTTGACTTAGGGTCCGTATATGAATAAGTATTGCAAATTCTAAAAATACGAAAGAAAGTTGTAAATAATAATGCATTAGATCCTAAAAATTCGAAAGTAATAAAGAAATTAACATTAAATCTTACAAATTTACAATTTTCCAATTCCATTTTTACATATTTGAAAATGATAAAAGGAAATTGTTAACATAAGATCCTACAAATTTGAAAATAATAAGGAATTTTTAACATAAGATTCTACAAATTTGAAAATAATAAGGAAGTTGTAATTTTCTAATTCCTCCAATCTTACAAATTTGAAAATAATAAAAGAAAGTTCTATCAAGTTTGAAAATAATAAAAGAGAAAATTGCAATTATTAACATAAGATCCTAAAAATTCGAAAATAATAAGGAAGTTGTAATTTTTTAATTCAAATAAAGTTCTATCAAATTTGAAAATGATAAAAGAAAGTTCTATCAAGTTTGAAAATAAAAAGGAAGTTTTGCATAAGACCTTAAAATTTTGAAAATAATAATTAAGTTGTAATTTTCCAATTCCTCTAATCTTACAAATTTGAAAATAATAAAAGAAAGTTCTATCAAGTTGGAAAATAATAAAAGAAAGTTCTATCAAGTTTGAAAATAATAAAAGAGAAAATTGCAATTATTAACATACGATCCTACAAATTCGAAAATAATAAGGAAGTTGTAATTTTCTAATTGAAAGAAAGTTCTATCAAGTTTGAAAATAATATAAGAAAGTTCTATCAAATTTGAAAATAAAAGAAAGTTCTATCAATTCTCTTCCTACAAAATTGAAAATAATAAAGGAAGTTGTAATTTTTCAATTTCCTTCCTATAAAATCGAAAATAATAAAGGAGAAAGTTCTATCAAGTTTGAAAATAATAAAAGAAAGTTCTATCAAGTTTGAAAATAATAAAAGAGAAAATTGTAATTATTAACATAAGATCCTACAAATTCGAAAATAATAAGGAAGTTGTAATTTTCTAATTGAAAGAAAGTTCTATCAAGTTTGAAAATAATAAAAGAAAGTTCTATCAATTTTGAAAATAAAAGAAAGTTCTATCAATTTCCTTCCTACAAAATTGAAAATAATAAAAATAATAAAGGAAGTTGTAATTTTTCAATTTCCTTCCTACAAAATCGAAAATAATAAAGGAAGTTGTAATTATTAATATTAAAAATTGTTAAAAATTGAGAAAATTAGAAAAATAGAACGAAACGATTTGAGAGCCACCACCTCACCACACCCGTCTTCTCCTTTATATAAGTATATTGATGTAGAACTGATAATATGTTTTTGCTGAAAAAGGTAATCAGTTATAAATATAAAATAATATTACCATCATATATATATATTACCTATTTTATTTTTAGAAGATGAGTTGTTTTGGTTAGAAAACTATATTAAATAGGTAATGTGTTATGAACTATGTTGTTTTTTGATGATAACCAAATTAACTTAGTAAAAATTGTACAAGTAAACGTAGCCATCAACGGATAGTTTGTCATTGCAGTATCTGTAGATGGGTAGCTTATCTACGGATAAGACTAAATGTAACATGCTTGTGTATTTCTGATGTTGAAGTTGAAGTAGTCTTCATATGTTAAATGAGTCATGTTGACTATCTATAGATATGTAGAATATGGAGGCGAATTTTATATAGTCGATGCCTTGTAATTCTGCATACATGAAATTGACTGTCCGCGGATAGCTTGATTAGCCTTCTACGGATATGGACACTGTACTGTCTACGGATAGCAGTATTGGTTGATCAAGAAACTGTCAACGGATACAACTCAGGTAGCTTCTACGGATACTCTCTGTACTTGTGCAAAGGATAGCTATGTCAGAGCACATGGGTTGACAGACTACACAGAGCATGGAAGCCGGTATTTTTGGAAAGGTGACAAGAAGAAAGCAGCATTCTGTTTGCATGGTAAAAGGTAGCATTTCCTTAAAAGACAATCAGCCAAGAAGGGCAAGCTATAAACACGGACCACTACTCGGGATGGAGAAACAAGGATTCTGAACACATGTACTTTTTTGTATTATTAGCTGTTAAAATATATTTGTAAACTTGGGGTTATATAACCAAGTTGTAGCATAACTCTAGAATCAAGAAATCAGGTTTTAGCAATTTAGAGAGCACAAAGCAGTATCCTTGTAAATTGCTGAAGCTAGAGTTGTGTACTTGCAGCTGTGTGTTTATTCATAAACATCACAGAGATTTCTTCAATAAAAATCTCTCAGGTGGACAAAAACAATCCACCTGAATTTTTAATTCTTGTATCATCTTATTTGTGTTTCTGTTCTTGTTTTTGCTTTTCATATTTTCACTGTCAAGAACGAAAAGTTTTCAAAGATTGTATTCAACCCCCCTCCCCCTTCTACAATCTTGGTTCAGTGTCTGGGAATAACAATTGGTATCAGAGCAAGCTTCTAACATACAAGAAGTTTAAAGATCAAAGACAACTGAATCATGAGTCAGAAGGATCATGGAGTGAAGATACCAGTTCTTGATAGAGAAAATTACTTTCACTGGAAAGTAAAAATGCGTCTACATCTTATGTCAATGGATGAAGTTTATGTAGAGTGCATAGAACATGGCCCTCATGTACCGATGAAGCCAAACACCTCAATAGCTCAGGAACCAGCAGGAGCTCCAAGCACAATCCCAAAGTTGCGTTCAGAATGGACTCCTGAGGACATCGTCGCCGTTCATAAAGAAAAGAAGGCCATGAATATTTTGTTTAATGGTTTTGATTCTTATATGTTCGACAATGTCATCAACTGCTCTACAGCCAAAGAGATTTGGGACAATGTCCAAACCATATGTGAAGGGACTGAGCAGGTGAGAGAAAACAAGATGCTACTCCTCATACAACAGTATGAACACTTTCACTTCAAGAGTGGAGAATCTTTGAATGATACTTTCAGTAGATTTCAAAAATTGCTAAATGGATTGAAGTTGTATGGAAGAGTGTATCAAGTCAAGGACTCAAATCTCAAATTTCTCATAGCCTTGCCAAAAGAGTGGAAGCCCATGACTGTCTCCTTGAGGAACACTCAAGAATATAATGACTACACTCTTGAGAGGTTGTATGAAACCCTAAAAACATATGAACTGGAAATAGAGCAGGATGAAGAAATTGAGAAGGTCCAAAAGAAAACTGGATATGTTGCTCTAGTTGCAAGTGTTGAAAAGGCTGAGGACATGAAAGAAGAAGCTGCTGAAGCTACACCAAGCCAAAGTGCTTGTGAAGGTAGAGCTGAATCAGGAAAGTGCAAAGGGAAGGTGATTGAAGAAAGTGAGCCCATCAATCAAGAGGAGATGGATGAGCTAGATGATCACTTAGCTTTTCTGTCAAGAAAGTTCTCAAAGCTCAAGTTCAAGAGAAACCCTGATGTGTCCAGGCCATTCAAGAAGGATCTTGTTGATAGGTCCAAATTTAAATGCTTCAACTGTGGAATGGGAGGTCACTTTGCAAATGAGTGCAGAAAACCAAAGTCTGAGAAGAGTGACAGGAAGTTTGAACCTGTTGACTCCAAGAAGAAATACTTTGATCTTCTCAAGCAAAAGGGTAGAGCATTCATTACACATTATTATGACTGGGCTGAAGACGGGAATAATCTTGAGGAGGACACAGAATTTGTGAACCTTGCACTGATGGCTGATTCAAGCGAGTAGGAGGCCAGTTCATCATCTAATCAGGTAATTACCACCAATCTCTCTGAGCTTTCTACTGAGGAATGCAATAATGCTATTAATGATATGTCTACTGAATTGTATCATATGCGTATTTCTCTTAAATCACTTACTAATGAGAACACAAGGATTAAATTATCTAATCAGTTGTTAAGTGATAGGAATGCTCTTCTAGAAACTCAATTTGCTGAGTTTGAGAAAATGAGAGTAGAGTGTCAAGTTGCCAAGGATGACCTGCTGATTGTGCTTAAAAAAAGAGAAGAATCTATCAAAGCACAATTAGCCAAAGAACAGGAAACAATAGCTAGATGGACTGATTCCAAGAATGTTGCCACAAACATAATCAAGGCTCAAGGTGTGGATACATTCTACAAGGAATCAACAAGAAAAGATAAAAAGAAGCTAGATATTGAGAGTCTAGGGGATGACACTTCTACGGATAGTGGGCATCCGTTAGAAGACAATGCCTCTACGGATAGTAGACATCCGTTGATGGACAACACCTCTACGGAAGTGACTTACCCAAAGAAGTGTACATCCAGTGTTAGTCATGATAGACTAGAGAAGCTGAACAAAAAGTATGGTCCAACCAACAAAAACTTTGTTCAGGGATCAAGTAGCAAAACCAAAGCTGAGAATGTCAACATAGGTTACCTATCCAACAAGCAATTGAAGGACAGGGTTGAGGATATAGAGGTTAAGGCTGGAGTTAAAAAGAAAAAGAACAGAAATGGTAAGGTAGGGATTAACAAACACAACAACTATACTCCTGACAAGTATGCACCTAGGAAGACTTGTGCAAAGTATGGTAGTGTTAATCATGTATCTACAAATTGCAAATATGTTAAAACACCATCTGTTCAAATGCCAATGCATGTACTCAATTTGCCTATGACTGCTATGCATAACATGTTTGCACATACTATGCCAACATGCCATTTGTTTCAAATCCTCACATGAATGCATTCACAATGCCACAAATGACATGGAGCATGCCACATATGAATGCTATGTATGCACAAAACTCTCAAATGCTTGCATCAAACATGTTTGCATATAATCATCCTCAGCATTTTGTCTCCCAGTGGTCAACACCCAGGGTCAAGGTTGATGTAACTCAATCTGAGATTAAGGTGCAAAATGACAAGAGAGGCAAATTTAACAGGAAAGGACCCAAGGAAACTTGGGTACCAAAATCAACTTGATTTGGTTTTGATTGTGTGCAGGGACACAGAAAGAATCTATGGTACTTAGACAGTGGATGTTCTAGGCACATGACTGGAGATTCTACCCTACTCACAGAGTTTGTGGAGAAAGCTGGCCCTAACATTACCTTTGGAGATGATAGCAAAGGTTTTACTAAGGGATATGGCTTGATTTCAAAGGATAATGTCATCATTAATCAAGTAGCACTGGTTGACGGACTTAAGCACAACTTGCTGAGTATCAGTCAACTGTGTGACAAAGGTTTCTCAGTCTCATTCAACCAAGGAGCCTGTGTTGTATCCAGCAAGGAGAACAACAATGTGGTGCTGACAGGATACCGAAAAGGTAATGTATACATAGCTGACTTCAACTCTACAAGTTCTGATTCCATCACTTGTCTTCTGAGTAAAGCAAGCAAGGATGAAAGTTGGATATGGCACAAGAGACTGTCACATTTGAACTTCAAATCTATGAATGAGTTGGTAAGAAGGGACCTAGTAATAGGACTTCCTCAACTGGAATTCTCCAAGGATGGACTTTGTGATGCTTTCCAGAAAGGGAAACAGAAAAAGATTTCTTTCAGAAGCAAGCTGGATTCATCAATTGATCAACCTCTACAGCTGTTGCATATGGACTTGTTTGGACCAGTAAATGTCATGTCAATCTCAAAGAAAAGATACTGCCTTGTGATTGTGGACGATTTCTCTAAATTCACATGGACTTACTTTCTGCACTCCAAAGATGGGGCAAGTGAAATCATAATCAATCACATCAAGGCTGCCAACAATCATCCTGATCTCAAAGTAAGAAGAATCAGGAGTGACAATGGCACTGAGTTCAAGAATTCCACAATGAGGCTGTTTTGTGAGGAAAATGGAATCATTCATGAGTTCTCTACAGAACTATTATTGAAGTTGCAAGAACAATGCTAGGAGAATCAAAGTTACCTACTTATTTCTGGGATGAAGCAGTTAACACTGCATGTTTCACTCAAAATATTTCTTTGATCAACCAAGCAAAAAGAATGACTCCATATCAGCTGCTCAAAGGAAGGATACCATCCTTGAATTTTCTACATGTCTTTGGATGCAAATGCTTTGTTCTGAGAAATCAAGGTGAAAATCTTGGAAAGTTTGAATCGAAGCCAGATGAAGCCACTTTTGTAGGATATGCAACTGGAAAAGCCTACAGGGTTTTTAATCATAGAATCAACATTGTTATGGAATCTGTACATTTTGTTTTTGATGATGCCAGAATACAGGGTCTTACTGACGAGGGTTTTTATGAAACTCTCAGGTTTGACAATGAGGTGGAAGGTCTCGACTTTGGTGATGAAGATGATGATCATGAGGATGAATCAGTTCCTCCAAGAACGACTGTCTCTAATATGGATAACTCAAGTTCTAATGAGCCATCCATAGAAGGGACAAGGGGAGCATCCGTAGGAAGCCTGAATGAAGCATCCGTAGGAAGCCAAATGGGAGCATCCGTAGGAAGCCAAATTGGAGCATCTGGAGGTGGATAGCAACACAGAGTTACCACCCCATTAAACTCAGGGGGAGTTTCTCTAAGTCAAGGATCAACCTCACATGATCATAATAATGAGGATGATGCTGCATCTTCAAGACCTACACCTGCTACGAGAAGAAAATGGACAAGGGATCACCCATTTGAACTGATCATTGGTAATGTTTCTCCAAATGTCCAAACTAGAAGAGCTACTCGGGATGAATGCCTATACAACAGCTTTCTTTCCCAAGAAGAACCAAAGAAAGTTAAAGATGCTCTTCTAGATCCAGATTGGGTTTTAGCCATGCAAGAAGAGCTAAACCAATTTGAAAGAAACAAAGTGTGGAAGCTGGTACCCAAACCCAAGGACATAAGTGTTATAGGTACAAAGTGGGTATTCAGAAATAAGATGGATAAAAATGGCATAGTCACAAGGAACAAAGCTAGATTGGTTGCTAAGGGCTATTCTCAAGAAGAAGGAATAGATTATGAATGGGGAACTGGAGGAGGTGGTGTATGTCAATCAACCTCCTGGTTTTGAAGATCCAGATTATCCAGAATTTGTCTACTTCCTACTCAAGGCACTCTATGGACTGAAGCAAGCACCTAGAGCCTGGTATGACACTCTGTCACAGTTTCGTTTAGAGAACCATTTCACTAGAGGTACTGTTGACAAAACTCTTTTCTTTAGAAATGTTAATAACTCTAGCATACTTGTTCAAATTTATGTAGATGACATAATTTTTGGGTCTACAGATGAGAAGCTTTGCAAAAGGTTTGCCAAAATTATGCAAAGTAAATATGAAATGAGCATGATGGGTGAACTTACCTACTTCCTTGGCTTACAAGTTAAACAAGTGAAAGAAGGAATCTTTATTAGTCAAACTAAATATATCTTTGATTTATTGAAGAAGTTTGATCTAATGGATTGCTCTCCTACTAAAACACCCATGCCAACTGCCACTAAACTTGAATTGAATACTAAGGAAAAATCTGTGGACATTTCAAGTTATAGAGGCATGGTAGGCTCACTTCTATATTTAACAGCTAGTAGACCTGATATTATGTTTGCTATATGTCTTTGTGCTAGATTTCAGGCTGATCCTAGAGAGTCTCACTTAATTGCTATCAAGAGGATTTTCAGATATCTCAAGGGAACACCAAACCTTGGCATTTGGTACCCTAGATAATCTGGTTTTGATCTAATTGGTTATTTAGATGCAGACTATGCAAGTTGCAAGATTGACAGAAAAAGTACTACAAGCACCTGTCAATTTCTAGGAAACAAGCTTGTCTCATGGTTCAGTAAGAAGCAAAATTCTGTCTCTACCTCCACAGCTGAGGCAGAATACATTGCTGCTGGAAGTTGTTGTGCACAGATACTATGGATGAAAAATCAACTAATAGACTATGGTCTAATAGTTAATAAGATTCCAATATTCTGTGACAACACTAGTGCAATTGCCATAACTAAAAATCCAGTACAACACACAAGAACCAAGCACATTGACATAAAGTATCACTTCATCAGGGAACATGTGATGAATGGTACTGTGGAACTTCGTTTTGTTCCAAGTGAGCAGCATATTGCAGACATTTTTACCAAGCCACTTGATGAATCAACATTCTCTAGGTTGCATTGTTACTATTGAAAAGAGTCCCCATCTAGGGACACGGTACAAGAGGGATAGGGACACAAGCAGCCCCACAGATACAACCATGGCCTATTCAAGGAGAAAAAAGTCTAAACAATCTGGGGTTACATAGGGATCACTGTAATATCCTATAATTTTGTATATTATTTTATTTTTATTTTAGATTAATTAGAATAACTTTTAAAATTTTATTCATATTAACCTTACTTGTCATGTAAATTTGTGTTGATTTAAATATTATATAATAATACCCGTTAATTATATTTGTGGGTTAGCCCATGGTTAAGATGAAGGCCATGAGGTTATTAGTTTTTTTTTAAAAGAAAATTTGGATGATTATATATTCAGGAAAAGACAAAATGTGGTTAGATGAGATAAGAACAGAGTTTGTGCATTTTATCTCTAAAACCTGTTTCAGCTTATTGGTCGTTATCCTACTATTAGAAAAGAGAGGGTAGTCATATAATTGTTTAATATAAAACCGAAAAGAAAAATGAATAGAAAGAGAGACCGGTTAGGTCAGAGGAGAAAAGGGACTCGGCTTGGAAAAGAAGTACACGGCCGACGGCTTGGTAAAGCAGGTATCCATGGAACTCATGTGTATATGGATTTTATACTTGTGTTTAAATATAATCGCACTAGTTATTTAAGTTCCTTTATAAAATTGATTGTGTTCCTCGCTTGGAGAATTAGACCCATTAATAGGACTGATAGTTCATAATTGATACCAATAATTCAAATGTGACCTTTTTAGCATAAAATTAATGTGAATATATGTGTTGCATGTATAAGAACTTTGTTTACAAATTGCAATTTCCTTTAAAATTGTTTAGGGTCAGAGCACATGAATAGAGTTTAATATAAATTAATTGTATTGTTAAATTTTGCTATATGTGAGTACGCATGCATGAAGATACTAAGTATGACCCAATTATAATAAGTTTTTATGGTGCAATGAGACATAGTTAGATGTTAAATTAGTTGTGCTGATTATATTTCTAGCATTAATAACCGTATGTTACTATTTGAAAATTAGAATAGTATTTAAAGAAGGAGTTAAGTCTATATATATGTGTGATCAAATCTGTACGTGTTGATATAAAAGAAATAGCAGAGTATAAGAATAATAAAACTTGGGTATTAAATAATATAGTTATTACGCATGTATTCACCTGCCATTAATTCATGAATAAAGTGTGGTGTCAAATTTATGCATTAATGTTATTATATTTGATCTTTTGTTAAGTACGTACATAATCTAGTTATTATTGTGTTAATTGCATGTAATAAACATGATTAGAGATATTAATTGGTGTCTAGCTACTTGAATCCATGTGTGTTTATATTATTTAAGTGTAAATCATGTTCTGATTCAATTTAATTGGTATCTTATATTCTATTGCTTTCAGGTTACTTTTGTTGTTCTCTTTGAGTTTAAATTACTTCATGTAAGCGAATATATATAGTACTGAGTTTGTATTAAATTGATTTTAAATTTGAATAGGGAGTTGTAGTCGGGTGCTCATTGATATATTTCTGGGTTAAATTAATAATCATTTCAGGTACGAATTCTTTATTCTTCTCTCTCTGCATTTAAATTATAAGTAATTATTTTATATCGTTAAGTCAAACTTATAAATTGTCATTCATTTGTATCCTTGTGTACTTCTAGGTACGACTTCTTTACTCTTTTTAATTCTCATTATAAAATATTATTCTTTACTCGTTATATTTGTTGTCGAGTACGCATTCCTATATTCGTTTCGTATTCTCTGTTTTTATAATTATTATTGCCAACTCATTTATTTCTGTTTCGTTTCGCAATTGTATTGCAATATTGTTTTGTTCAGTTCAGTTCAATGAGTTTGGCAATATTTTGAAACCTATGTGTTGGGCTCTTAAACCGATCTGTGTGGGTCAATCACAGACAATGTTCACATGGAGTTCGGAGTAAAGGTGAACTAGGCACTTACTCGTATCAGTGCTTTGAGCATACGAGCACGTCTCTGGGGTATGAGATTGTGTATAGATCATGATCGCTATTGTGTGTTTTCTTCTTCGGGATTACCGAAGAAGGATTCTCTGTATTGTAGAAATGCTTTGTGCATTTCATGTGTTTTCTTCTCGTGGATTACCAGGGAAGAATTCTCTGTTTTGTACTTCGTTTTGTGCGAGTTCATATTTGTATAAGAGACCCTTATGGATACATACCTTACTTGATTCAGCCTTATATTTGTTCTGTTTCGGTCCAGTGCACTTATTATGGTGCTTTTATCCTTGTTGGCTTTCTTGCTTCATTTTATATTTGGATTTGTTTTGGAAACTCTATGTTGGTGAGACACAATTCACTCAGTTATTTAAAACTTGATTTTTATTTAAAATTATATTTGTACTGGGCATTTGGCTCACTCGTATTATTTAACTTTCCGCAGGTAATCAGGGGTAAACGGAATTGTGATGAGAGCCACCCACTTTAGCTGCAGTCTACTAGATGTTTTAATAAATTAGAGAACTTGTTCAGTTTCAGATTTCTAGACTTTTCAGTATTTTTATTTCAGAGTTTCAATTATTGATATTTATCAGGATTATCAGATATTTTCTGGTTCAATTTAATAAAATTTATGTTTTGTTTAAGTATTCATATATTAGTTAATGGTCCGAAAATTCGGGTTGTTCACAGTGTCAATGACACCATCTCAAATTCAGTTTGATGTGGCTCCAGTAAATGTGGAGTCACAGCCCTCTTCTCTAATCATTCAAACTGAAACAGAAACACCAAGCTCACCCACTTTCTCTCTGGATGTGGATATGATTCACACATCACTTCCTGATTCTCCATCTTTAACCTTCTTGGAGAAGCCCCACTCTGAAATTGGTGATCATCATCTTATTGATGATTTGTTGTATCACCAATCTATCATTTCTCAGACTCTGGCTAAATCTATATCTTCAAATCTCAAGTCAATCTCCACAGATTCAGCCTTAGTCTCCATTTCAAGAGCTACTTCATTTCCTTCATCTACAGATATCTCTCATCCGTTGACAAGTGTTTGTCTGTCTATGAATATGCCCCAAATCAGCTATCCGTTGACATTCATTTCTACTGCCTCTACAAAAATTCCATCCACACTTGCACTTCAAACTCCAAGTATTTCTACTTCAAGTGTGGATGAGTTAGCAGTAGTTCAAACACTTCTAGGCTTGAGGGAAGGGAGTGAAGTCACTGAGAGTGAGAGGCTGGTTTGCAACCAGGCAAAAGGAGAGGAAGAGCAAGAGAGACAGACTATTTCTTCCTGTCTGGTTAAAGTGAGCACTGAGAGTTCCACCTTAGTAGGTGACGGTGAGGGTGTGAGAGGTGTGAGCCAGGGGAGCCCCTAATGCAAGAAAAGAGAGAAAATGAGAGAAAAGCAGGTACATGAGAGATAAGGATGGAAGACTCAGCCATTGCAAGTGAGTCAATGAATGTCAGTGATGTAGACAGGGAAAGACTGTTCCAACTTGAATACCAAAATGCGTTGGATCAAGTCAACCTGAATGCTGAGACATTTACTCATCCTGATCCAGCCTATCAAGTCTTGGCTGGACAGGGCAATGTGGAGGCAGAAAGGATGTTGAATTTAGTACACACAACTGAATCAATGTCTAGGGCAAAGGAAGCTATTCAGAATCTTCCTCCAGGAGCTGGTGAAGATTTTAGTTATGATGAAGACAGTGATGATTCTGAGAGTGGTGAAGGAGGAGATGAAGACCCTTCCACTCTCCAAGAGATGCCTACTTGGTTGTTCTCCAACTCCTATGTTCACAATGACACCAAGTCAGTCATTCTCAGGAATTATCAAAGGGCACGTGATGAAGCTCAAACATCAACTCCACATAATGCCACCACAGTTCATAACTTTGTGGCATCACTTCAGCTTCATGAGGCCCACATCCTGCAACAAAGAGCCAACACTGATGATATCAAGAACCATCTGGATGGGGTGAAGGATGCTTTGGCAAGAAGAATTGATGTTGTTGCTCCTTTCACACCTCAAAGATGCAAGCAAGACAAGTTGGTAAAGGATGTGGAAGCTCTTACTGGGAGGATGGATAAGATGGAGAAGCAAATGGACACCTTCTTGGCTAACCAGAATTTACAGACTCAGCTTTTGCAACAGTTGCTGCAGTCAACTGGTGTCACTCAAACTCTTGCTGATAGCAAAAAGGGGGAGAATAGTAAGGGGGAGAGTGCACAAGTGGTCTTTACAACTCAAGGTGTGCCATCAAGTCAGGGGGAGTCATCTCAAATCATAGCAAATCCAAGTGAGTTTCAACTTACAAAGGTGGTCTCTCCTCAAGCTAAGGATGTCCAAGTTTTTCTCAACTCTGAAAAGATGATCAAGGAATCCATCTTCTAGGCTGTGACTTCATCCACAAGCAGCCATCCTGTCCACACAATAATTCTGAAGGTCCTCACTCCTGACACCATTGTTCTGCAAAGAAATTATGATGTTGAACATTCTAGTGTCAAGGAGTTTAAACCTATCTTCAGTGATAGGACTGGATCACCACCTAAACATCATGGCAAGAACAAGCTAGAGGTAGACTTCCCACTTCCTAAGCCTGATGAGAATAAGGTGCTAGCAACTCTTATCACGGATCTCAAAAATACCAAGGATGTAAAGCTGAGACAAGGGCTGGCTGTTATCTACAAAAATGGCAAAGAACTTCACATCACAAGCAGTCACCCCAAGTTCAATAAAGCAAAGGTAGAAGAGATTTCCAGGATAAGGAGAGAAGCCAATCCCCAGGGTTATGAATCTACACCTGAGAGACAGGCTAGATTAGCCCAAGAGCTAGAGAGGGAATTGGAGGAAGAGAGTAGTGAGGCTATGGAGGAAGAGGCCCCTACTAAGAAGAAAATGAAGAAAATGAAGACAATGCCTTATTCCAAGCCCTCTGTATGGAAGAAGAGATCAAATAGGCCTGTCTCTCCTGAGAAGGGAGAAGAGAAAAGAGATACACAGAGGATGATTGTCTTTGAAGATCCTGTCCCAACTTCAACCCAATCTCAAGTCACCTTCCATGGGACTCCTGTAGAGTTTAAAGAAGAACCTATTGAGTTTGAAGACCTAGTATTTCCTACGTTCTTAATTGAGAAAGAAAAGATATCAAAGAAAATGATAATAGTCAAGAAAGCTCAACAGGGACCAATCAAGCTTAATGTTGCACCAAAAGTTGCCAAACCAGTTGAGAACAAGGCAGACTTTTTGTACATTGCAGAGATACAGGAGTACTCAACCATGGATCTATTCCTTGAGGAAGTTAGTGAAATCAGAGGCACAAACAAGTTCAGAGATTTGCCTGAAAGACTAACTTTTGTCTACAAAGGAGGAAAGGTGAGAGCATGACCCCTGCAACAAGTGCTGAATGAAGGATACTCTACCTTGGTGAAAGTCTTTTCAGGCTTCAAAAACATAAGGGGATTTTCTGAGGTTGCAAGGAGTGCTGTGTTAAAGAAGATTGAGGAAATCAGGAATCGCTGGAGTTCTCCTGATTGTTTGCCGAGGAAGCTGAAGATCCCTTTTAATGGACAAAGAATCCATCTTCAACCTTACTGGATGATGGAATTCAAGGATGAAAAGGGCTGTAGAAGATTCTTTAGGATTGAAGATCAACTGTCTAAGACCAGCAATAGGTATCTTAGATGGTTGCAAGGCAAGCTGGATCCAAAAATTGCTGAAGAAGATGCATTCTACAGAAAGCTTCAAGAACAAATCCAGGCAAACTATGCTAAGGAAGGGAGACAGAAGGTTCAACCTCCAAGAGAGAAGAAAAGAAATTGATTCTGCTCAGTCTAAAGGAGCACTCTCTATGTAACTATCTCTACTCTTCTGATTTTCAATTCATGTAGCTTGACACAATTTGTACTGCTAATATCTATATGTTAAAAGTAGTTTTGTTATCATCAAGACTCTTAATTTATGACTGATTCTCAACCAGGCATAAATTGGGGGAGATTGTTAGGAACTATGTTGTTTCTTGATGATAACCAAATTAACTTAGTAAAAATTGTACAAGTAAACATAGCCAGCAACGGATAGTTTGCCATTGCAGTATCCGTAGATGGGTAGCTTATCTACAGATAAGACTAAATGTAACATGCTTGTGTATTTCTGATGTTGAAGTTGAAGTAGTCTTGATAGGTTAAATGAGTCATGTTGACTATCAATAGATATGTAGAATAGGGATGCCTTGTAATTCTGCAACATGAAATTGACTGTCTGCGAATAGCTTGATTAGCCTTCTACGGATACGGATACTGTACTGTCTACGGATAACAGTACTGGTTGATCAAGAAACTGTCAACGGATACAACTCAGGTAGCTTCTACGGATACTCTCTGTACTTGTGAAAAGGACAGCGATGTCAGAGCACATGGGTTGACAGACTACACAGAGCATGGAAGCCAGTATTTTATGGAAAGGTGACAAGAAGAAAGCAGCATTCTGTTTGCATGGTCAAAGGTAACATTTCCTTAAAAGACAATCAGCCAAGAAGGGCAAGCTACAAACACGGAGCACTGCTCGAGATGGAGAAACAAGGATTCTGAACACATGTACTTTTTTGTATTTTTAGCTGTTCAAATATCTTTGTAAACTTGGGGTTATATAACCAAGTTGTAGCATAACTCTAGAATCAAGAAATCAGGTTTTAGCAATTTAGAGAGCACAAAGCAGTATCCTTGTAAATTGCTGAAGCTAGAGTTTTGTACTTGCAGCTGTGTGTTTATTCATAAACATCACAGAGATTTCTTCAATAAAAATCTCTCAGGTGGACAAAAACAATCCACCTGAATTTTTAATTCTTGTATCATCTTATTTGTGTTTCTGTTCTTGTTTTTGCTTTTTATATTTTCACTGTCAAGAACGAAAAGTTTTCAAAGATTGTATTCAACCCCCCCCCCCCTTCTACAATCTTGGTTCAGTGTCTGGGAATAACATAATGTGTTTTAGCTGAAAAAATATAAAATTATATTATCTTTTTATATATATATGTTGCTCGTGCTACTTTTAGAAAATTAGTTGTTTAAGTTAGAAAAAAATAAAAAAGTTTATGTGTTTAACTGAAAAGGGTAAGTGGTTATTTATTAATAATTATATATAACAATATTACCATTACATATTTATTTTCCATGTGTTATGTTTAGAATATGAGTTGTTTTAGTTAAAAAAACTAGGTTACTAAATCGCGCTTCGCAGCAGCATTAGAATATATTTGGTAAAAAAAGAATATTAGAATAAAATTTGTAAAATAAATATCTACAAAATTATATAAATTATCAAATAAAATATATTCTGTAAAATTTGCATTTGGGTAGGTAATATTATAAATTATTTACATATTCCTTTTGTTTATATAGTTTGATTTTTTATTTTCTTGGACCAATATCATTGCTATATATATATATATATATATATATATATATATAATATTGATAAAAATCAATATAAACGTATAATATTACTTATATTTATATAGTATTTTTAGAAAATATAATATTATAACGTGATAATTTGAATTTTAACTTATATAATAGTAGTACTTATATATTACTCTAATATATTACTGCATCAAAATACCTGAGAGTATGTTAGTGTTATTAATATGTGTATAAATAATATTTGGACATATGAACTGGAATCCGTGCAATGATATGTTGACGATGCCTTCTTCCAATCTCTTAGACGACGTTATGCATATGAAGAGCAATTTAGACTCATGTGATAGTGGTCTATATTTTCCTGTACTTGAAACAACTTTCAGATTTTTGATGTTGTACACAGAGCCTTCCTTTAAAAGATCTTTAAACCGAGAGACCAGAATCTTTGGGATCGTAGCATGGATCAAATTTTCCTGGCATACAACATATCTTAGAAAAGTTAATAAAATCATACAATTTGACAAACTAATAAGTTATAAGTATATTGATTTATTAACCTTTTCATCGATCAAAATCATGTCAAGACTGATCAGTTTTTCATTATTTGGATTGACATATTCTCACATTCTACACACTCGTACTCTTATCATCCAGGTATAGTTGATGCCGTTCAAAGCATCCAACATGGTGTAGGCCATAGTTACATTGATTGTAAATATGGTTGTAAAGATTTGGAGTTATGTTAAAAAGTTTCGGTGTAGATTTTTTGTCATGAATGACCTTTAATTTGTACTAACTTAAAACCCGTGTCATGCACAGATTGTTTTTAATAATTGTTATTGTTATTATTTATATTTTATTAATTGCATAAAAAAATAAGTAGGTGTGTTAAACTTTTTAAAATCATTAAAAGTATTAAAATAGATTTTTAAAATATATAAGTAAAGGTTTGCCTGTGATATTTTTGGAAAAGGAGGAGTTTATTAATGAAAAATAGAAAAAATAACATTTTTAGTTGAAAAAGGTAATTGTCCATAATTAAAAGTATTAAAATAGGTTTTAAAATAAATAAGTATAGGTTTACCTATAATATTTTTGAAAAAGTAAAACTTATAAGTATATAAATAAAATAACCCCGACAATGCACGAATTGCTTATAATAGTTGTTATTTTAATATTTACGTTTTAATATTTTATTTATTGCATTTGTTAAAAACAATAAGTAGCCATGTTAAAATAGGTAAATTTATATAATTAAAATAGGTTTTAAAATAAAAAAATAAATAATTGTCCTTGATATTTTTGGAAATTGAGGGTTTTTAGTAAGAAAAAATAGAAAAAATTAAAACGTTTTAGTTAAAAAAGGTAATTACCCTGATATTTTCAAAAAAGGTGGAGATTTTGTTAGAAAAATAGGAAAAAATAAGTAGTTATGTTAAAATATATAAAAAATTAAATAATTAAAAACATTAAAATTTGTTTTAAAATAAATAAACAAGGGTTTGTCCGTGATATTTCGGAAAAAGAGGGGTTTTAGTAAGGAAAAATAGAAAAGGTAACATGATTTACTTAAAAAAAGGTAACTATCTGTGATTTTTTTTTTTTTAGAAAATTAGGAGATTTTGTTAGAAAAAATAATGTGTTTTAGCTAAAAAAAGGTATTTGGTTATAATAGGTAACATTATTATTTGATAATATTTTTACATATAAGTGAGGGTAATTAAGTAAAAACACGAAGTACGAAAAAATTGTAATATGCACGGATAATTTTTGTCAATTTTTTTTAAATAAAAGTATTAAAATATATTTTAAAATAAATAAGTAACGATTTGTCCATGATATTTTTGGAAAGGGAGGGTTTAGTAAAGAAAAATAGAAAAAGTAACATTTTTAGTCGAAAAAGGTAATTATCCGTAATTAAAATTATTAAAATAAGTTTTAAAATAAATAAGTAAGGGTATGTCGTGATATATTTTTGAAAAATGAGGGATTTTAGTAAGGAAAAAAAGAAAAATAACATGTTTTAGTTGAAAATGGTAATTGCCATTTCCCGATGAATTTTGTTAAAAAAATATAGAAAAAGTAATGTATTTAGCTGAAAAGGTAATTAGTTAAAAATAATGTTATTATTTAATAATAATGTTTTAAAAATAAGTAAAGATAATTAAGTAAAAATCATTTAGTACCAACCAACCGACCAAACTTTTAATATTTCGTCTATTATAATATAGTATAGAAGTATAGATAGGTGTTTGTAAGGTGAATAACGTAGAAATCCATTATGTTTAAAAGTCAAAAAATATTAAATAGTAACTTATCTTTCAGATATTAAGTTAATTTGTAAAAGTTATACAACTTTTCTTATAAGCACGCTCTTTAGTCGTTATAGGAAAGTTCTATCAAGTTTGAAAATAATAAAAGAGAAAATTGCAATTATTAACATAAGATCCTACAAATTCAAAAATAATAAGGAAATTGTAATTTTCTAATTGAAAGAAAGTTCTATCAAGTTTGAAAATAATAAAAGAAAGTTCTATCAATTTTGAAAATAAAAGAAAGTTCTATCAAATTTGAAAATAATAAAAGAAAGTTCTATCTAGTTTGAAAATAATAAAAGAAAATTTTAAATAATAATGCATTAGATCTGAAAAATTCGAAAGAAATAAAGAAATCGACATTAGATCTTACAAATTTGAGAAGTTACAATTTTCCAATTCCCTTCCTACAAAATCGAAAATAATAAATGAAGTTGTAATTTTTCAATTTTCTTCCTACAAAATTGAAAATAATAAAGGAAGTTGTAATTATTAATATTAAAAATTGAGAAAATTAGAAAAATAATAATATTTTTACAGATAAGTGAGGGTAATTAAGTAAAAACACGAAGTACGAAAAAATTGTAATATGCACGGATAATTTTTGCCAATTTTTTTTAAATAAAAGTATTAAAATATATTTTAAAATAAATAAGTAACGATTTGTCCGTGATATTTTTGGAAAGGGAGGGTTTAGTAAAGAAAAATAGAAAAAGTAACATTTTTAGTTGAAAAAGGTAATTATCCGTAATTAAAAGTATTAAAATAGGTTTTAATATAAATAAGTAAGGGTATGCCGTGATATATTTTTGGAAAAGGAGGGATTTTAGTAAGGAAAAAAAAGAAAAATAACATGTTTTAGTTGAAAATAGTAATTGCCATTTCCCGATGAATTTTGTTAAAAATATAGAAAAATAATGTATTTTAGCTGAAAAGGTAATTAGTTAAAAATAATGTTATTATTTAATAATAATGTTTTAAAAATAAGTAAAGATAATTAAGTAAAAATCATTTAGTACCAACCAACCGACCAAACTTCAATATTTCGTCTATTATAATTTAGTATAGATAGGTGTTTGTAAGGTGAATAACATAGAAATCCATTATGTTTAAAAGTCAAAAAATATTAAATAGTAACTTACCTTTCAGATATTAAGTTAATTTGTAAAAGTTATAAAACTTTTCTTATAAGCATACTCTTTAGTCGTTATAGGAAAGTTCTATCAAGTTTGAAAATAATAAAAGAGAAAATTGCAATTATTAACATAAGATCTGAAAGGCATATGTTATAGCCTATTTGTAATTCGAGGATTCTACTCAACTTAAACCAGAATGTAATAAGTAAATATTAGATTAAAGGTCACAGGAATCTCAAAGAGTTTTATCTGTCAAGAGATTGAAGATTAAAGTCATCTACAGACTTGAAGTTATTCTACATTGAAAGAAGTTCAATTTATTGTTCAAGCCTCAGTGAAGTATTCAAGAAAGTGGATTTACTACAGTGACAGAGATTTCCAGTTGGTGACAGAAGAAGTACAGGATACAGAGTTTAGTCAAAGCTAAAGAAAAGAAGCCACAACTTTAAATGTTTTAAAGATGAAGAATTTTCATTGAAGTCGGTTATTCATGAAACCAGACAGTGCATCGAATGACGACATCAATCAGTGGAATTAAATCATCTATTTTCAGTGGTGTTCAGAAGAGAGAGAGATACTTTGTTTTTAAGTTATTCTCTTCTAATTAATTAAATGATTAATCAATTTAATTAATAAATTAATTCTTTCAGAATTAATTTACTTATTAAATTAATTAATTTAGTTGTTTGAATTATTTATTAAATTAATTCCAGAAAAGAATTAATTTAATTTAGAATTTAATTCAACTAAAATTAATTAAAAGAAAGTAATTTAAGTACTAGTATGACCTGTCTTAATACTAGTATGACCTAGTTTAAATAGAAGCAAAAACACGGTATGACCTAATTTAAATTAGGTCATACATGTTTCTTTTCTAGGTCATACCAAGTTACTGTTCAGGTCATACTGACACTGTGCTAGGTCATACCGAGTTACTGTTCAGGTCATACAGACACTTTTCTAAAGGTCATACAAGTACTGTGTGGCAGGTCATACAGGGACAGTGGTGGCAGGTCATACCGAACTTACTGTGCAGGTTCTTTTGAAGGAGCAGGTTCTACCGAAAAGTAATGGCAGGTCATACCGAACTTACTGTGCAGGTTCTTTTGAAGGAGCTGTTAGTGTTAGTGCCCTAGAGACAATGTGATTGTGCTTCTAGGAAATACTTTTGTTAATTAATGATTATGTTCTATCGATTATTCTACATTAATTTATTATGTCTTTATTTACTGCGATATAAATATTAGTATAATAAATGTCCTTGGAACATACAACACGTATTCTATATCTTTAAGTATGTGACTTAGAAATGAGATTATAAGAATAGTGTTTATATTCCTAAATATCCCTAATCGAGCATTGTAAGTTTGGGACAACTATAATGCATAAAGATTAGTATGTTTGTTGACAGATGACCACATCTCATTGGTCATTGGTATAGTGATACTAAAGTCAAGAACATAGGTGCATGTAATATTCTACATGGCACTGGATAGACCCACAGTGAGATTCTTCATGTTTTATAAAGTCATAAGAAAGACTCACAGTGATAGTGGTGTAATGATCCTCTGACTTGAGATCATTATATTTATATACGATGATTAATGTACTTTGACTACATTAAAAGTTACCTTTGACCGGGTAATGATAAAAGTGTACATCGGGTATATTATGAGTCGTATGAGAAATATGAATGATAGATAAAGGATTTAACCCTCCTATAATTAGGAGAGATATTATTGGCCTCTTGATTGAGTGAGACTATGAAATGCATGGCCATGCTCAAATATTGATTTGTTTTTAATAGTCTACTCATTGATCAAGGAAACCCGGATTAAATTATGAAGAGGATGACAATGAACATGCCTCGAGTTTAATCTATAATATATGGTTAAAGAGATTATATTACACGGAAACATTTATCATGAAAGGTTTAATTGAATTACTGATTTAATTATTATTTAATTGGGTAGTAATGATGTATTACTAGATGCCGCTCATTGTTTATAATTTTATTGAAGAATAAAATTATTGCCAATTAAATAATAACCTATAGGGTCACACACAAAGAACGCCTAAAGGAAGAATTAATATAAATTACGAATTTAAATTAATTAATTATAATTCAAATATTATTATATATTAATTAAGTTGGACTTAATTAATTGAATGATATAAGATTTGAATTTTAAAGATATGCTTTTCTAAATTAATTAAGTTTGACTTAATTAGTTATTTAAATAATGGATTAAAAAAAAACCTATATGGTCTAGGTTTTATGAAACCTACATGGGCTAGGTTTAATTCATAATGGGCCTTCTCTTACCCATCATATAAATAGAATATGATGGGCTCTTTTAGGGTTAAGCAAGTGCTAAAAACGTTTTTGAGATGAACCCTAATTATAGAGGCAAAAGAGAGAGGCAAGAAGAAGAAGCATATCTCGGTTTTGGTGGCTAGTACCTCTGTCCTTGGCGAGATCGTTTGACGATTCTTGAAGGTGTTTGTGTGGATACCGTAGAGGCGTATATCGAGAAGGTATCGCTGTGATTCAAGCTTGAACCTCCATTAATGGCTAATCGAAAAGCTTCTTTAAGGTAAAACACTATCCCGAATTAAAATATCTCTTTTTCGCATGGATCCTGGTTTGGGTTTCGATTTTATTTTGGTTTTAAAGTTATTTTTCCGCTGCGTTTGTGCCTCGAAACCAACAATGGCATCAGAGCTACTTGCGAAAAGTTTTAATTCGTTATGTGTTTTAAAAGTTTTTGATATATACATGTTTGTATATGATTTGCCATGTTTTCGTTGCTATACAATCCATGTATATATGTGTATATATGTTTCTGAATATTTGATATTCATATGGATTGAATAATCATGTGATGATTGGATATATTGCTTATGTATATATGATATATATTGTTCTTGTTATGGAGATTGTATACGATGCGATTTCTGAACGATCTGAACAGGTTTGGTGAAATCTGTGTCCATTATCCGAATTGAGCAAACGATATATGTTTTCTGACTGGAATCGGGCCACTGAGAAAGACTGACAAAGTCAGGTTCTCGTCTGTAAGCCATTTGATGTCGTTACAGGCCCCAAAACAGCGAGTCAAGTGTTTCTGATTTAAATTTGTATTTTGATTATGCGTTATATGTTCTATGATTTGATCATGATGAATATATGATATTCATATGGATTGTATAATCATGAGATGATTGTATATATTGTTGTATGTATATGATACATGTTTTGTTTTTATTACAAGAATCGTATTCGATACGAATTCTGAAACAGTTGTCGCAGATTTGCTGAAATCTGTATCAAGTGTCTGATTTACGCAAACGATATGTGTTTTCCGACTGAAAACGAGCGTCTGAACAAAACTGATAGCACAGCTATCATCGACTCATCTGTAAGGCGTTTGACACCGTTCAGTGCATGAAAAAGGCGATTTATTGTTTTCAGAATTTGATTCTGATTTTCTGATTTTTGCGGTATATGATTTCTTTGATTGGATCATCTGAAATATGATATGGTATAACATGATTAGATAATATGACATGTTATTTAATTGTTACTTGAGCATGGTGCTGGTTATGGCCTTAAGACCCGTTGTTTAATGGTTTATGGTTTTGGTTTTATAAATACGACTTGCATGTCGTTTTCTTCATTCTTGTAATTGTTTAACCTCGAATGTAAATCGAGTTTTATTATGTAAGTACATTAGTATAGGTTCGATTCAATTGTTCAATGTAATGTACTTGAAGATTGAAGGACGATCCAAGAGGAGGTGCATTCAAGGGAACAAGGAGAATGAAGACATGTAATTGTATTTATGTATTTCCACCATAGATTGACCTTGATCCTTTCATTAGCTTGAAAGGATCATATAGGATAAAGGCCATAACCAAGCACGTTTACATATTGCACTTTACATATTGATGTATGATTGTATGTGTAGGATACAATGTGATGCATGCTTTAATTAGATTAATCATGTATTAATGTATGTATTAGATACATCACCCATGCCATGCCTGCTAAACAAGATAAAATCTGTAACGATTCAAGATTTTAAAATTGAACAAAACGAACATGAGATTCCTGTGTTTATGAAACACGGAAATAAGTATGAATTTCCAATTTTTTGATATGGGGCGATTTTGACAAAAATACAAGCAGCGCTTGTAAGAAAGGTGGATTTTAAGTGAGACCACTGTGACTCCTCCGCTGGACTGGAAATCAAACCATTGATGAATTTTGAATTGAAGTACTTAGTTCAAGGAAAAATTGGGAATCTCTTGATGATGGGATCATGGTCGTTTTAATAACTAAACCCCTTAACAAAATATTAAGTTTTAATCGGATGCTTTCCAATGAATGAACACTCATCGAATCCTAGATCGATAAGGGGAAGGGCTGTCAGTGGCAGGGGACTCCTATCTATCGTGGTGAGATGCGACGAATATAAACGGTTATATTCGGTCGTTGTATCATTGGGTCTAACTTAACTGAGTCGTCATAATAAGGTGAAAATAAACGGTTATATTCAACTATTATGAACTTAGAAGCATAGAGTTTGGTTAAAAATCTATTAGATAGATAAGATCAATCGTTGTTCACCAAACTATCCAAGAATTATATGTGATATAATTGACAACTGTTGTCTACCTAAATAATCATTTTTAAGGACTTCCAGTGGTTGACTTAGAACATGACCAAATATGGATCTTGGCTCACTAGAAAGAATTATGCGATATACTTTCCGAATTGATAGTAAGGGCTATTAATTTGATAAAAATAGTGGGAGATATATATATTTTGAATATATATGAATAATCACTTGAACATAAATTAATAATACCGTAGACTGATTATTTTATGCATTTTAACATTGTAGAAATTCTAAATGACAAACAACTCAAATAACTTCTCCGTGCGATCAGTCCTTGAGAAGGACAAGTTGACAGGAACAAACTTCCTTGATTGGCAAAGGAATTTGAGGATTGTCCTCAGGCAAGAGCGAAAGCTCTATGTCATTGATATTCCATGCCCTGGACCTCTACCTGTAGGTGCATCGGTCGATGATCGAATTTCTTATCAGAAGCATATCGATGATGACAATGATGTTACTTGTCTGATGCTTGAGACTATGAATCCTGAGCTTCAGAAACAGCATGAGCAAATGGTTGCTTATATTATGATTGAGCACCTTAAACGTATGTTTGAAGGACAGGGTCGTCAAGAGAGGTTTGATACAAGCAAAGCCTTGTTTGCAAAGGCAAAAGCAAAGGGTGATTGTCACTATTGCAAGAAGCCGGGTCACTGAAAGAGAAACTGTCAAAATTACTTGGAGGATATGAAGAAACTGAAGGGTGTTCAGATTTCTGACCCAGGTATTTATGTTATAGAAGTCAATCTATCTACTTCTACATCATGGGTATTAGATACTGGATGTGGTTCTCACATTTGTATAAATGTGCAGGAACTTCGAAGTAGTAGGACTTTGACTGAAGGAGTAGTCGACCTACGCGTTGGCAATGGAGCAAAGGTTGCTGCACTGGCTGTAGGGACTTATCATTTATCGTTGCCCACTGGGCTTATTTTAGAACTTGAGAACTATTTTTACGTGCCTGCAATTTGCAGAAACATTATTTCCGTTTCTTGTTTGGACAAGATTGGTTTTTCGTTTTTGATTCAGAACAATGGTTGTTCCTTTTCATTGAATAATGTTACCTATGGGGTTGCACGTTTGTTTAATGGTTTATATGTTCTTGATCTTGATACTCCTGTCTATAATATAAATAATAAACGTCTTAAGACAAATGACTCAAATCAAACATACCTCTGGCACTGTCGTTTAGGCTATATAAATGAGAATCGCATTTCCAAGTTACATAGAGATGGATACTTGGATAAGTTTGATTTTGAATCATACGAAGAATGTGAACCGTGTCTCATTGGCAAAATGACTAAAGCTCCTTTTACCGGACAAGGTGAGAGAGCCACCAAACGATTGGAATTGATACATAGTGATGTATGTGGTCCAATGCGTACGATGGCAAGAGGTGGCTTTTACTATTTCATAACTTTTACTGATGATTTTAGTAGATACGGATATGTGTATCTTTTGAAGAACAAATCCGAATCGTTTGAAAAATTCAAAGAGTATAAGGCCGAAGTAGAAAAGCAAATAGGCGAAAGTATAAAAGCTCTACGATCTGATCGTGGAGGAGAATACTTAAGCTTGGAATTCAAGAATTTCTTAAAGGAGTGTGGTATTGTATCACAACTCACTCCTCTTGGAACACCACAATGGAATGGGGTGTCTGAGAGGAGAAATCGTACTTTGTTGGACAGGGTGCGATCATTGATGAGTCAAGCGGATCTTCCAATTTGTTTCTGGGGTTACGCCCTAGAGACGGCTGCACAAACACTAAACCGAGTTCCTTCTAATCGGTTCAAAAGACACCATATGAGATATGGACTGAGAAACGTCTTAGCATGTCCTTTATGAAAGTATGGGGATGTGAAGCGTTTGTAAAACGTTTAGTCTCTGATAAGCTAGGACCAAAATCAGATAAATGTAATTTTGTGGGATACCCAATTGAAACAAAAAGGAGGTATTATTTCTATAAACCTCCAGAGAACAAAGTGTTTGTTGCTCGAACGACTGTGTTTCTAGAGAGAGAACTACTTTCCAAGAAAAACAGTGGGAGGATAATAGATCTCGATGAGGATCGAGAACCACAAGATAACGTTGAACCAGAGCTGGAACATCAGCAGAATGTGACTCAAGATGTTGAGAACAATACTGCTCAAGAAACACAGGTTGTTCGTAGATCTAGTAGGATTCGCCATGAGTCAGAGAGATATTATGGATTTCTCCTGACTCAAAGTGGCGATGTGATGCTTGTAGATGATGATGAGCCTCTCACCTATAAGGATGCTATGAATAGTCTAGATTCCGAGAGATGGCTGGAGGCCATGAAATCTGAGATGGATTCCATGTATGAAAACCAAGTATGGACTTTGGTTGAACCACCTGATGGGGTAAAACCCATAGAGTGCAAGTGGGTTTTCAAAAGGAAAACTGACATGGATGGTAATTTACAGATCTATAAAGCAAGACTGGTGGCGAAGGGTTTCAAGCAAATTCATGGTATTGACTATGATGAAACTTTCTCACCAGTGGCTATGGTCAAATCCATCAGGATTTTGCTTGCGATAGCAGCTTATTATGACTATGAAATTTGGCAAATGGATGTTAAGACCGCTTTCTTAAATGGGAGCTTAGAAGAGGATGTGTACATGACACAACCTCAGGGTTTTGTTGATCCAAGGTTTGCCAAAATGGTCTGTAAGTTGCGACGATCCATTTATGGATTGAAGCAGGCTTCGAGGAGATGGAACATTCGTTTTGATGAAACAGTCAAAGAGTTTGGCTTCATTCAAAATCAAGATGAGCCATGTGTTTATAAGAAGGTTAGTGGGAGCCATGTGGCATTCCTAGTATTATATGACATATTACTAATAGGGAATGACATTCCTTCTCTAAAGACTGTGAAGATTTGGTTGGGAAAAAGTTTCTCGATGAAAGACTTAGGCGATGCTACCTGTATCTTAGGGATCAGGATCTATAGAGATAGATCTAGAAGATTAATCGGTTTAAGTAAGAGTACATACATTGACAAAGTGTTGCATCGTTTAGGGATGCAAGAGGCAAAAAAAGGGGCTATGTCCCATTGTCTCATGGGATAGCAATCTCAAAAGAAAACTGTCCTAGATCATCAGATGAAAAGGACCGTATGTGTAAAGTACCATATGCTTCGGCAATTGGTTCTATAAAGTATGCAATGATATGTACTCGTCCTGATGTTTCGTATGCTTTAAGCATGACGAGCAGATACCAGTCTAATCCCGGTGAGAGTCACTGGACAGCTGTCAAGAATATTCTTAAGTACCTTAAACGGACTAAAGATTCATTCTTGATATACGGAGGAGATGAGAAGCTAGTTGTAAAAGGTTACACCGATGCTAGTTTTCAGACAGATAGGGACGTTACTATGTCTCAGTCTGGATTCATGTTTTGTCTAAATAGAGGTGTTGTAAGTTCGAAAGGTTCGAATATACACATATGTAAAGTGCAAACTAATGATAATGTTGCGGACCCACTGACTAAGGCTTTGTCGCAGCAGAAGCACGAATGTCACTCTAGTTCCATGGGTATTAGATACATGGGTGATTGGCTCTAGTGCAAGTGGGAGATTGTTAGTGTTAGTGCCCTAGAGACAATGTGATTGTGCTTCTAGGAAATACTTTTGTTAATTAATGATTATGTTCTATCGATTATTCTACATTAATTTATTATGTCTTTATTTACTGCGATATAAATATTAGTATAATAAATGTCCTTGGAACATACAACACGTATTCTATATCTTTAAGTATGTGACTTAGAAATGAGATTATAAGAATAGTGTTTATATTCCTAAATATCCCTAATCGAGCATTGTAAGTTTGGGACAACTATAATGCATAAAGATTAGTATGTTTGTTGACAGATGACCACATCTCATTGGTCATTGGTATAGTGATACTAAAGTCAAGAACATAGGTGCATGTAATATTCTACATGGCACTGGATAGACCCACAGTGAGATTCTTCATGTTTTATAAAGTCATAAGAAAGACTCACAGTGATAGTGGTGTAATGATCCTCTGACTTGAGATCATTATATTTCTATACGATGATTAATGTACTTTGACTACATTAAAAGTTACCTTTGACCGGGTAATGATAAAAGTGTACATCGGGTATATTATGAGTCGTATGAGAAATATGAATGATAGATAAAGGATTTAACCCTCCTATAATTAGGAGAGATATTATTGGCCTCTTGATTGAGTGAGACTATGAAATGCATGGCCATGCTCAAATATTGATTTGTTTTTAATAGTCTACTCATTGATCAAGGAAACCCGGATTAAATTATGAAGAGGATGACAATGAACATGCCTCGAGTTTAATCTATAATATATGGTTAAAGAGATTATATTACACGGAAACATTTATCATGAAAGGTTTAATTGAATTACTGATTTAATTATTATTTAATTGGGTAGTAATGATGTATTACTAGATGCCGCTCATTGTTTATAATTTTATTGAAGAATAAAATTATTGCCAATTAAATAATAACCTATAGGGTCACACACAAAGAACGCCTAAAGGAAGAATTAATATAAATTACGAATTTAAATTAATTAATTATAATTCAAATATTATTATATATTAATTAAGTTGGACTTAATTAATTGAATGATATAAGATTTGAATTTTAAAGATATGCTTTTCTAAATTAATTAAGTTTGACTTAATTAGTTATTTAAATAATGGATTAAAAAAAAACCTATATGGTCTAGGTTTTATGAAACCTACATGGGCTAGGTTTAATTCATAATGGGCCTTCTCTTACCCATCATATAAATAGAATATGATGGGCTCTTTTAGGGTTAAGCAAGTGCTAAAAACGTTTTTGAGATGAACCCTAATTATAGAGGCAAAAGAGAGAGGCAAGAAGAAGAAGCATATCTCGGTTTTGGTGGCTAGTACCTCTGTCCTTGGCGAGATCGTTTGACGATTCTTGAAGGTGTTTGTGTGGATACCGTAGAGGCGTATATCGAGAAGGTATCGCTGTGATTCAAGCTTGAACCTCCATTAATGGCTAATCGAAAAGCTTCTTTAAGGTAAAACACTATCCCGAATTAAAATATCTCTTTTTCGCATGGATCCTGGTTTGGGTTTCGATTTTATTTTGGTTTTAAAGTTATTTTTCCGCTGCGTTTGTGCCTCGAAACCAACAGGAGCAGGTTCTACCGAAAAGTTATGGCAGGTCATACCGGACAGTTTTTTGCAGGTTCTTTTGAAGGAGCAGGTTCTACCGAGCTTTATACCTTGGTCATACAAGTGTATTGATGTTTTTATTAAATCATTTTGATTTAATTAAAAAGGTCATACAAGGCTAATGCAAATGTATTAACCCGAGGCAGTGCAGATAGAACAAGACACAGAAGAAAATATACAGATCATAAAAACACACAGAAGCATTTCTCTCAAGAACAAGAAGAAAAACCTTTTGATCTCATTTCTTCTCAAGCAATTAATTCTAGTTTGTATTGTTAAATCCAAACCACTAGAAGTTGATTACTTGTATTGCTTTGATTATCTAGCGGATTTTTATCCCTAGAATTTATCTCGAACTTGCTTTTAGCATTCGATCTTTTTATTACAAATATTAGAAAAGTTCATGTCGAATTTATTCTAAATTTGTATTAATTAGTTTGAGATAAATACTTTGTAATCCTTATTGTATTTGCAACACCCTTCAAGTTTAATATAGTTTATATTTAACTTGAATTCTGTTTCATTTATATTCCGCATTAATTTGTTCTAAATTGTTAAATTATTCAAAGAACAAATTCGATAAAACGGTATAGTTTGTATTCAACCCCCCTTCTACAAACTTATCAGGACCTAACAATTGGCATCAGAGCCTTTTGATTGATATACAAATCAAAGATCCAATTGTTTGAGATTTTTTTAACTCTGAAATTTTTATTTTTCTATAAATCTCAAAAGATGTCTACTACACAGAAAGTGGCTACAGTAAAAATCCCAATGTTCAGCAAGGAGCACTATCCTATGTGGAAGAAGAAGATGCTCTTGTTTCTTCAAGTGGTTAATGTTGAATATCTTGAAGTGCTGAAGAATGGACCAAGAATTCCTTTGTTTGTTGAGAAAGAGCTAATAGAGAATGATGTTGTTACTAGGGCTGCTAGGATATACCCTAAGGATCCCAAGGACTACACTTCTGCAGAAAAAGAAGATGTTGCCTTGGATGCCTGTCTACAGTTGATACTGATTGATTGTCTTGATCCAATCATGCATAATCATATTTTAAAATGTGTCTCTGCCAAACACATTTGGGATACGATTGAAATAATCAATGAAGGGACAGAGGAAGTCAGAGAGAATAAGATGGAAATTCTCACCTCTTCATATGAGCACTTCAGATCAAATCCAAGGGAAGGAAGAGTGGTTAGTATGTCTACTTCACTGGTAGCTGGAGTCTCACAGAAACAGGAAGCGAAGGTTGTTCTACCTTCCAGTCCTAACAAGGATGTAATTGTAGCTGAATATGGTGTTACATCTACAAGTCAATCTGGTGGTGATTTTTATTCTATGGAGGAGCTTGAACAGTTGGAAGATGAGTCTATGGCCTGGGTAGTGAAGAAGTTTGGAAACTTCAGGTTCAGGAGAAATCCTAGTTTCAAGTTCAAGACATATGCTGACGAATACCAGACAGGTGGTTCTTCATCCTCAAATAGCACAAGGGGTGGCTATAAAACAGGGATGGTTGAGAAGAACAAGTCTAAAGAAAAGAGCTGGGATGATACAGACAGTGAAGATGAAGAAGTTGGGAATCTTGCACTCATGGCAATAGGAGACAAACTCTTTGAGTCCATGTTATCTCCACCCAACATGTCTAAGGTAAAATTTACTGACACTGAAATGATTCATCATCTTGGTGGCACCATAAGTTGTGCACGCACTGAAAATGATAGAATAAATCTTTTAAACACAAATCTTGAAAAGGAAATAAAAGATTTAAAACTAGTGCATATCAATCAAGATGAACTTACTAATAAGGTAGCAGTTCTTGAGAAAAGGGTTAAATTGTATCAACATCTGGAAACCATTCTCAAAGATCAGATTAGTGAGCTTAAGACCAAAGCTAATGCTTATTTCAGTTCTTGTAAGACTGCTAAAGAAATTCTCAATAAGCAAGTTGTTGGTAATCATGTCAGTATAGGGTATGATTATAATGAGGCTATTGGACTGCTTGGAATTAATTCCCCTTGTAGATTCAAATCTGAAGGAAAGGTCGTTCCATATATACTTAAGGGTATTGAAACACCCTTCTGTAAGGAGTCTGAGGCAGAGCCTATGAATGAATACTCTATCATTATTGCTGAGGAGATTCATGAAGAAGATATTGCTTTGGAAGCTAAACAATCCAAAAAGTGTATATCTGATATTCCAGTCAAAGTTGCTACAACTAAAAAGACTAAATCAGATATCCATAAGTTGGATCAAAACAACTGTTCTAACATGCCTGTTGTTAATTCTTCTCATAAAGCATGTGGTGTGATTAATTGCATGTCTTGTGCTTTCAATGTTATGTATGCTTATTTTAATAGTAAGCATGTATCTAGTGATAAGACTGCTCCACGTCAACATGTTAATAATAATAAGAAGCATGTTAAAGCAAAGACTACTAGTCCTCCTCAGACTAGAGTGGATTCATTTATCCCTAAGCCTACTCAGAAATGTGTTAAGGCTGGCTATAAATGGAAACGCTCTTATGTGAAAGAGGTTGAAGTAGTGTTAGCTAAAAATGTTGTTTTGCCTGACAAAGGCCAGTTCTTTAAGTATGTCGGACCCAATCAATTTTGGGCTCCGAAGAAGGTCTAATCAATTTGATATTACAGGGAGTTAAACAGGTAAACCGTGTTATATGGATTCTTGACAGTGGCTGTTCAAAGCATATGACCGGAGATAGAGCCCTGCTATCAGATTTGGTTGAGAAAGCTGGCCCAGTGCTTACCTTTGGAGATAACAGCAAGGGTATAACTGAGGATATGGCCTATTTGAAATCAAGAAATGTTATCAGTCAATAAGAACATCAATGTTACATTTGATGACACCAAACTCCCTAATATCCAAACAGAAAATCCATCTGAGAAATTGAAGTTTGATGACATGACAGATTCAGATTCAGATGATGAGAATCCACCTGAGCTTGTTGCTGGTGATAAAAATGACAATGATGATAGTGGTGATGGTGATGGTGATGGAAACATTGATAACAATGGAGATACCACTAACACTGGAGAAGAATCACCAAGACAATATGCCAACAACTCAGGGGGAGGAAATGAAAGGTCAACTAGTCATTCACAACACCATAATGAAGAACAAGGCGAATCATCAAGATCAAATCTTTTGAGCTGATTATTGGTGATCCAGGTGTTGAAGTCAGAACTAGAAGTGCTACTCAAAATGAATATCATTATTCAGGGTTTCTTTCTGAAATGAAACCAAAGAAGATTGAGGAAGCACTAGGTGATCCTGATTGGGTGATTGCTATGCAAGATGAACTCAATCAAATTGAACAACAACAAGTTTGGAAGCTGGTACCTAGACTGAAGAACAAGGAAGTAGTTGGTACTCGGTGGGTATTCAGAAATAAACTAGATGAAGATGGCATAATCACAAGAAACCAAGCACATTGACATCAGGTATCATTTCATCCGAGAGCATGTCATGAATGGTACTGTGGAGTTACTCTTTGTACCCACAGAGGAACAAACAAAAGATATTTTCACTAAATCTCTTGATGAATCCATGTTTACCAGATTGGTTGGTAAATTGGGTATGTTAAATAGTTTTAGTGATTAACTCTGTTTATTTTTTATGTTTGTTCTTAATTAAATTTACAAGTGTTCATTTGTTGTATATATTTTTAAATCACTTGTAAATTTATTTTATCATCTCAATTTTCTCTTATGCATGTTGATTGTAGATTATTGCCATGTCTTGTCTAATTGTTAAGCTTCTTAGTTTGAGTAAGTTAAGATTAATTATTTTCTCTAAAAATATTTTTCTCAAATTTTACAAGTTAAAATTGTAGAGAAATCTATTTTTATTGAAAATCTTTTATTTTAAAATATTCGAATTTGCCTGTAAATAGTTTCCTGTAAATAGTTTTTTTTTTATATGTATATATATTATTTTATTTTATTTTATTATTATTTTTTATTATCTTTTATTTTCTATTTGTCTTAGTTGTTTTTGTAAAAATATTGTATATATTATTTCTGATCTAGCTCTTGCTTAGCTGGAAATTCAGTGCCAAATCCAATTCAGGTATTACTTTCTATCTCTCAATTAACTTCTTTTACTGTTGCTGAACCCAAGTGGTTGTTAAGGTTGACCAAGGGAATGTAGATCCACAATCTCTATCCCAGGTCTTAAAGCCAAACAATGAGTCTACAACTTAATTACTTGACCTCTCAGCCTAAACAGAAATCAAATGTTAAACAAAGAAGTATTTTGATTGAAACAGTGAGTGATCCCACAGCTCTGCCTCCTCTAAAGAAATTCAATATATACTGAGGCATCTGTCAGCCCATCTGTATCCTCTCAATAGGATATGGACTTTGAAATGGCCAATGAACTGTATCTAGAGACATTCTCTCAACAGGATGAATCTATTGAAATTCGCCATAGGGCCATGGCACTTTGTACTGAGTCAAGCACACTCTCATTACTCACAATGGGAGAAAACAATTTCATTAGATGAAACTCAGGACACAGTGAAAGCAGAGCACCTGCAACTGGTTACAGTGCCTACCATTGTCACGGTAGAAGTGCCTTCATAGGCATCTGAGGGAAAATTTGATTCTTTGCCAATTTAAATAGAATCATTTTCTCCCCTCCCAGAGTGAACACCTCTGGCTCCCAAAGGGATTTTCCACTCGCAGATTTATCTGGAGAAAGTGGAAGGCAACTTGGTCAGTCTATCACTGAAGCAATTCAGATTTCAAATCCAAATGATTTGATAGACATGATTGAGGATCGGGATTTGCGAACTCCCATTGCACCACCACTGACCTCTCTTGAAGAGGCTAGGGTGAGTTTCAATACAGGTACTGATCAAAAAGGAGCAAACAGACAGCTAATATTGAGTGATAAAAGTCAAACACTGAGTGAAACACATGCACGTGAGATGAGTGATACACTTACAAGAGAAATTCAAGTGAGTGCACACACAGACACATACACTGCAATGTAGTTAGCTCACATAGCTGATCTACAGGAACATCTATTCTAAACCCAGGCTGATAAAGAATTTTTGCAAGCACAAGTGGTTGAACGGTCTTCTTCTTCCACCTCTGTCAACAATCAGCTGGGACTGCTCAAGGAAATCTAGAAGACAAATTTACTTCCAAGATCAACTCCATCATCTATCTCAACTCCTACTGGCTTCAGATACTCTTAAAGTTAAATCTGTAGAGAATTACTCAACTAAGGGGGAGAAGTTTCTAAGGGGGAGAAGTTTCTAGAAGTTTCTAAGGGGGAGAAGAGTTTCTAGAAGTTTCTGGTGAAGCTAGTATAAAGGGAGCTGAAAAAGATATAAAAGGTAAAGAGGGAGTTTCAGGGGAGTAAAGGTAAGTAAGCTCTGTTTTGTAAATGTTATATGTATAGAGCTTAGATAAATCAAGACAGGTTCAATGTTATCATATGTTCAGTCTAGAGGAACATCTGTCTTGTATTTATCTTTATTGGTGAAATCTGGAAATGTCATATTTGATCCAGAACTTTCTATTATTTACTTAGGCTTAAGAGTCTTATCTTTTTCTTGGTTTTAGTTGAGTGATCCTCTAGGTATTTGGTTGTTATTTTCTAACAAACAAATAGGGGGAGATTGAAAGGCATATGCTATAGCCTATTTGTAATTCGAGGATTCTACTCAACTTAAACCAGAATGTAATAAGTAAATATTAGATTAAAGGTCACAGGAATCTCAAAGAGTTTTATCTGTCAAGAGATTGAAGATTAAAGTCATCTACAGACTTGAAGTTATTCTACATTGAAAGAAGTTCAATTTATTGTTCAAGCCTCAGTGAAGTATTCAAGAAAGTGGATTTACTACAGTGACAGAGATTTCCAGTTGGTGACAGAAGAAGTACAGGATACAGAGTTTAGTCAAAGCTAAAGAAAAGAAGCCACAGTTTTAAATGTTTTAAAGATGAAGAATTTTCATTGAAGTCGGTTATTCATGAAACCAGACAGTGCATCGAATGACGACATCAATCAGTGGAATTAAATCATCTATTTTCAGTGGTGTTCAGAAGAGAGAGAGATACTTTGTTTTTAAGTTATTCTCTTCTAATTAATTAAATGATTAATCAATTTAATTAATAAATTAATTCTTTCAGAATTAATTTATTTATTAAATTAATTAATTTAGTTGTTTGAATTATTTATTAAATTAATTCCAGAAAAGAATTAATTTAATTTAGAATTTAATTCAACTAAAATTAATTAAAAGAAAGTAATTTAAGTACTAGTATGACCTGTCTTAATACTAGTATGACCTAGTTTAAATAGAAGCAAAAACACGGTATGACCTAATTTAAATTAGGTCATACATGTTTCTTTTCTAGGTCATACCGAGTTACTGTTCAGGTCATACTGACACTGTGCTAGGTCATACCGAGTTACTGTTCAGGTCATACAGACACTTTTCTAAAGGTCATACAAGTACTGTGTGGCAGGTCATACATGGACAGTGGTGGCAGGTCATACCGAACTTACTGTGCAGGTTCTTTTGAAGGAGCAGGTTCTACCGAAAAGTAATGGCAGGTCATACCGAACTTACTGTGCAGGTTCTTTTGAAGGAGCAGGTTCTACCGAAAAGTTATGGCAGGTCATACCGGACAGTTTTTGCAGGTTCTTTTGAAGGAGCAGGTTCTACCGAGCTTTATACTTTGGTCATACAAGTGTATTGATGTTTTTATTAAATCATTTTGATTTAATTAAAAAGGTCATACAAGGCTAATGCAAATGTATTAACCCGAGGCAGTGCAGATAGAACAAGACACAGAAGAAAATATACAGATCATAAAAACACACACAAGCATTTCTCTCAAGAACAAGAAGAAAAACCTTTTGATCTCATTTCTTCTCAAGCAATTAATTCTAGTTTGTATTGTTAAATCCAAACCACTAGAAGTTGATTACTTGTATTGCTTTGATTATCTAGCGGATTTTTATCCCTAGAATTTATCTCGAACTTGCTTTTAGCATTCGATCTTTTTATTACAAATATTAGAAAAGTTCATGTCGAATTTATTCTAAATTTGTATTAATTAGTTTGAGATAAATACTTTGTAATCCTTATTGTATTTGCAACACCCTTCAAGTTTAATATAGTTTATATTTAACTTGAATTCTGTTTCATTTATATTCCGCATTAATTTGTTCTAAATTGTTAAATTATTCAAAGAACAAATTCGATAAAACGGTATAGTTTGTATTCAACCCCCCTTCTACAAACTTATCAGGACCTAACAAGATCCTACAAATTCGAAAATAATAAGGAAATTGTAATTTTCTAATTGAAAGAAAGTTCTATCAAGTTTGAAAATAATAAAAGAAAGTTCTATCAATTTTGAAAATAAAAGAAAGTTCTATCAAATTTGAAAATAATAAAAGAAAGTTCTATCTAGTTTAAAAATAATAAAAGAAAATTTTAAATAATAATGCATTATATCTTAAAAGTTCGAAAGGAATAAAAAATCGACATTAGATCTTACAAATTTGAGAAGTTACAATTTTCCAATTCCCTTCCTACAAAATCGAAAATAATAAATGAAGTTGTAATTTTTCAATTTTCTTCCTACAAAATTGAAAATAATAAAGGAAGTTGTAATTATTAATATTAAAAATTGAGAAAATTAGAAAAATAATAATATTTTTACAGATAAGTGAGGGTAATTAAGTAAAAACACGAAGTACGAAAATATTGTAATATGCACGGATAATTTTTGTCAATTTTTTTAAATAAAAGTATTAAAATATATTTTAAAATAAATAAGTAACGATTTGTCCGTGATATTTTTGGAAAGGGAGGGTTTAGTAAAGAAAAATAGAAAAAGTAACATTTTTAGTTGAAAAAGGTAATTATCCGTAATTAAAAGTATTAAAATAGGTTTTAAAATAAATAAGTAAGGGTATGCCGTGATATATTTTTGGAAAATGAGTGATTTTAGTAAAGAAAAAAAGAAAAATAACATGTTTTAGTTGAAAATGGTAATTTCCATTTCCCGATGAATTTTGTTAAAAAATATAGAAAAATAATGTATTTTAGCTGAAAAGGTAAGTAGTTAAAAATAATGTTATTATTTAATAATAATGTTTTAAAAATAAGTAAAGATAATTAAGTAAAAATCATTTAGTACCAACCAACCGACCAAACTTTTAATATTTCGTCTATTATAATTTAGTATAGATAGGTGTTTGTAAGGTGAATAACATAGAAATCCATTATGTTTAAAAGTCAAAAAATATTAAATAGTAACTTACCTTTCAGATATTAAGTTAATTTGTAAAAGTTATAAAACTTTTCTTATAAGCATACTCTTTAGTCGTTATAGGAAAGTTCTATCAAGTTTGAAAATAATAAAAGAGAAAATTGCAATTATTAACATAAGATCCTACAAATTCGAAAATAATAAGGAAATTGTAATTTTCTAATTGAAAGAAAGTTCTATCAAGTTTGAAAATAATAAAAGAAAGTTCTATCAATTTTGAAAATAAAAGAAAGTTCTATCAAATTTGAAAATAATAAAAGAAAGTTCTATCTAGTTTGAAAATAATAAAAGAAAATTTTAAATAATATGCATTAGATCTTAAAAGTTCGAAAGGAATAAAGAAATCGACATTAGATCTTACAAATTTGAGAAGTTACAATTTTCCAATTCCCTTCCTACAAAATCGAAAATAATAAATGAAGTTGTAATTTTTCAATTTTCTTCCTACAAAATTGAAAATAATAAAGGAAGTTGTAATTATTAATATTAAAAATTGAGAAAATTAGAAAAATAGAACGAAGCGATTTGAGAGCCGCCACCTCATCGCCTCCGTCTTCTCCTTAATAATAAAAGAAAGTTCTATCAAGTTTGAAAATAATAAGTAAGTTTTAACATAAGATCCTAAAATTTTGAAAATAATAAGGAAGTTATAATTTTTTAATTCCTCTAATCTTACAAATTTGAAAATAATAAAAGAAAGTTCTATCAAGTTTGAAAATAATAAAAGAAAGTTCTATCAAATTTGAAAATAATAAAAGAGAAAATTGCAATTATTAACATAAGATCTTACAAACTCGAAAATAATAAGAAAGTTGTAATTTTCTAATTGAAAGAAAGTTGTATGAAGTTTGAAAATAATAAAAGAAAGTTCTATCAAGTTTGAAAATAATTACAAAATCGAAAATGATAAAGGAAATTGTAATTATTAATATTGAAAATTGAGAAAAAATTGAGAAAATTAGAAAAATCGAATGAAGCGATTTGAGAGCCGCCCCCTCACCGCCCCCATCTTCTCCTTAATAATAAAAGAAAGTTTTATCAAGGAAGTTTTAACATAAGATCCTAAAAATTTAAAAATAATAAGTAAGTTGTAATTTTTCTAATTACTCCAATCTTACAAATTTGAGAATAATAAAACAAATTTCTATCAAGTTTGAAAATAATAAAAGAAAGTTCTATCAAGTTTGAAAATAATAAAAGAGAAAATTGCAATTATTAACATAAGATCCTACAAATTCGAAAATAATAAGGACGTTGTAATTTTCTAATTGAAAGAAAGTTCTATTAAATTTGAAAATAAAAGAAAGTTCCATCTAGTTTGAAAATAATAAAAGAAAATTCTAAATAATAATGTATTAGATCTTAAAAGTTCGAAAGAAATAAAGAAATCGAAATTAGATCTTACAAATTTGAGAAATTGCAATTTTCCAAATCACTTCCTACAAAATCAAAAATAATATAGGAAGTTGTAATTATTAATATTAATAATTGTGAAAATTTGAGAAAATTAGAAAAATAGAACGAAGTGATTTGAGAGGCGCCACCTCACCGCCCTCGTCTTTGAAAATAATAAAAGAAAGTTCTATCTAGTTTTAAAATAATAAAAGAAAATTTTAAATAATAATGTATTAGATCCTAAAAGTTCGAAAGAAATAAATAAATCGAAATTAGATCTTACAAATATGAGAAGTTGCAATTTTCCAAATCACTTCCTACAAAATCGAAAATAATAAAGGAAGTTGTAATTATTAATATTAATCATTGTGAAAAATGGAGAAAATTAGAAAAATAGAACGAAGCGATTTGAGAGGCGCCACCTCACCGCCCTCGTCTTTGAAAATAATAAAAGAAAGTTCTATCTAGTTTTAAAATAATAAAAGAAAATTTTAAATAATAATGTATTAGATCCTAAAAGTTCGAAAGAAATAAATAAATCGAAATTAGATCTTACAAATATGAGAAGTTCGAAAGAAATAAATAAATCGAAATTAGATCTTACAGATCATAAAAACACACAGAAGCATTTCTCTCAAGAACAAGAAGAAAAACCTTTTGATCTCATTTCTTCTCAAGCAATTAATTCTAGTTTGTATTGTTAAATCCAAACCACTAGAAGTTGATTACTTGTATTGCTTTGATTATCTAGCGGATTTTTATCCCTAGAATTTATCTCGAACTTGCTTTTAGCATTCGATCTTTTTATTACAAATATTAGAAAAGTTCATGTCGAATTTATTCTAAATTTGTATTAATTAGTTTGAGATAAATACTTTGTAATCCTTATTGTATTTGCAACACCCTTCAAGTTTAATATAGTTTATATTTAACTTGAATTCTGTTTCATTTATATTCCGCATTAATTTGTTCTAAATTGTTAAATTATTCAAAGAACAAATTCGATAAAACGGTATAGTTTGTATTCAACCCCCCTTCTACAAACTTATCAGGACCTAACAATTGGCATCAGAGCCTTTTGATTGATATACAAATCAAAGATCCAATTGTTTGAAATAAATAAATCGAAATTAGATCTTACAAATATGAGAAGTTCGAAAGAAATAAATAAATCGAAATTAGATCTTACAGATCATAAAAACACACAGAAGCATTTCTCTCAAGAACAAGAAGAAAAACCTTTTGATCTCATTTCTTCTCAAGCAATTAATTCTAGTTTGTATTGTTAAATCCAAACCACTAGAAGTTGATTACTTGTATTGCTTTGATTATCTAGCGGATTTTTATCCCTAGAATTTATCTCGAACTTGCTTTTAGCATTCGATCTTTTTATTACAAATATTAGAAAAGTTCATGTCGAATTTATTCTAAATTTGTATTAATTAGTTTGAGATAAATACTTTGTAATCCTTATTGTATTTGCAACACCCTTCAAGTTTAATATAGTTTATATTTAACTTGAATTCTGTTTCATTTATATTCCGCATTAATTTGTTCTAAATTGTTAAATTATTCAAAGAACAAATTCGATAAAACGGTATAGTTTGTATTCAACCCCCCTTCTACAAACTTATCAGGACCTAACAATTGGCATCAGAGCCTTTTGATTGATATACAAATCAAAGATCCAATTGTTTGAGATTTTTTTAACTCTGAAATTTTTATTTTTCTATAAATCTCAAAAGATGTCTACTACACAGAAAGTGGCTACAGTAAAAATCCCAATGTTCAGCAAGGAGCAATATCCTATGTGGAAGAAGAAGATGCTCTTGTTTCTTCAAGTGGTTAATGTTGAATATCTTGAAGTGCTGAAGAATGGACCAAGAATTCCTTTGTTTGTTGAGAAAGAGCTAATAGAGAATGATGTTGTTACTAGGGCTGCTAGGATATACCCTAAGGATCCCAAGGACTACACTTCTGCAGAAAAAGAAGATGTTGCCTTGGATGCCTGTCTACAGTTGATACTGATTGATTGTCTTGATCCAATCATGCATAATCATATTTTAAAATGTGTCTCTGCCAAACACATTTGGGATACGATTGAAATAATCAATGAAGGGACAGAGGAAGTCAGAGAGAATAAGATGGAAATTCTCACCTCTTCATATGAGCACTTCAGATCAAATCCAAGGGAAGGAAGAGTGGTTAGTATGTCTACTTCACTGGTAGCTGGAGTCCCACAGAAACAGGAAGCGAAGGTTGTTCTACCTTCCAGTCCTAACAAGGATGTAATTGTAGCTGAATATGGTGTTACATCTACAAGTCAATCTGGTGGTGATTTTTATTCTATGGAGGAGCTTGAACAGTTGGAAGATGAGTCTATGGCCTGGGTAGTGAAGAAGTTTGGAAACTTCAGGTTCAGGAGAAATCCTAGTTTCAAGTTCAAGACATATGCTGACGAATACCAGACAGGTGGTTCTTCATCCTCAAATAGCACAAGGGGTGGCTATAAAACAGGGATGGTTGAGAAGAACAAGTCTAAAGAAAAGAGCTGGGATGATACAGACAGTGAAGATGAAGAAGTTGGGAATCTTGCACTCATGGCAATAGGAGACAAACTCTTTGAGTCCATGTTATCTCCACCCAACATGTCTAAGGTAAAATTTACTGACACTGAAATGATTCATCATCTTGGTGGCACCATAAGTTGTGCACGCACTGAAAATGATAGAATAAATCTTTTAAACACAAATCTTGAAAAGGAAATAAAAGATTTAAAACTAGTGCATATCAATCAAGATGAACTTACTAATAAGGTAGCAGTTCTTGAGAAAAGGGTTAAATTGTATCAACATCTGGAAACCATTCTCAAAGATCAGATTAGTGAGCTTAAGACCAAAGCTAATGCTTATTTCAGTTCTTGTAAGACTGCTAAAGAAATTCTCAATAAGCAAGTTGTTGGTAATCATGTCAGTATAGGGTATGATTATAATGAGGCTATTGGACTGCTTGGAATTAATTCCCCTTGTAGATTCAAATCTGAAGGAAAGGTCGTTCCATATATACTTAAGGGTATTGAAACACCCTTCTGTAAGGAGTCTGAGGCAGAGCCTATGAATGAATACTCTATCATTATTGCTGAGGAGATTCATGAAGAAGATATTGCTTTGGAAGCTAAACAATCCAAAAAGTGTATATCTGATATTCCAGTCAAAGTTGCTACAACTAAAAAGACTAAATCAGATATCCATAAGTTGGATCAAAACAACTGTTCTAACATGCCTGTTGTTAATTCTTCTCATAAAGCATGTGGTGTGATTAATTGCATGTCTTGTGCTTTCAATGTTATGTATGCTTATTTTAATAGTAAGCATGTATCTAGTGATAAGACTGCTCCACGTCAACATGTTAATAATAATAAGAAGCATGTTAAAGCAAAGACTACTAGTCCTCCTCAGACTAGAGTGGATTCATTTATCCCTAAGCCTACTCAGAAATGTGTTAAGGCTGGCTATAAATGGAAACGCTCTTATGTGAAAGAGGTTGAAGTAGTGTTAGCTAAAAATGTTGTTTTGCCTGACAAAGGCCAGTTCTTTAAGTATGTCGGACCCAATCAATTTTGGGCTCCGAAGAAGGTCTAATCAATTTGATATTACAGGGAGTTAAACAGGTAAACCGTGTTATATGGATTCTTGACAGTGGCTGTTCAAAGCATATGACCGGAGATAGAGCCCTGCTATCAGATTTGGTTGAGAAAGCTGGCCCAGTGCTTACCTTTGGAGATAACAGCAAGGGTATAACTGAGGATATGGCCTATTTGAAATCAAGAAATGTTATCAGTCAATAAGAACATCAATGTTACATTTGATGACACCAAACTCCCTAATATCCAAACAGAAAATCCATCTGAGAAATTGAAGTTTGATGACATGACAGATTCAGATTCAGATGATGAGAATCCACCTGAGCTTGTTGCTGGTGATAAAAATGACAATGATGATAGTGGTGATGGTGATGGTGATGGAAACATTGATAACAATGGAGATACCACTAACACTGGAGAAGAATCACCAAGACAATATGCCAACAACTCAGGGGGAGGAAATGAAAGGTCAACTAGTCATTCACAACACCATAATGAAGAACAAGGCGAATCATCAAGATCAAATCTTTTGAGCTGATTATTGGTGATCCAGGTGTTGAAGTCAGAACTAGAAGTGCTACTCAAAATGAATATCATTATTCAGGGTTTCTTTCTGAAATGAAACCAAAGAAGATTGAGGAAGCACTAGGTGATCCTGATTGGGTGATTGCTATGCAAGATGAACTCAATCAAATTGAACAACAACAAGTTTGGAAGCTGGTACCTAGACTGAAGAACAAGGAAGTAGTTGGTACTCGGTGGGTATTCAGAAATAAACTAGATGAAGATGGCATAATCACAAGAAACCAAGCACATTGACATCAGGTATCATTTCATCCGAGAGCATGTCATGAATGGTACTGTGGAGTTACTCTTTGTACCCACAGAGGAACAAACAAAAGATATTTTCACTAAATCTCTTGATGAATCCATGTTTACCAGATTGGTTGGTAAATTGGGTATGTTAAATAGTTTTAGTGATTAACTCTGTTTATTTTTTATGTTTGTTCTTAATTAAATTTACAAGTGTTCATTTGTTGTATATATTTTTAAATCACTTGTAAATTTATTTTATCATCTCAATTTTCTCTTATGCATGTTGATTGTAGATTATTGCCATGTCTTGTCTAATTGTTAAGCTTCTTAGTTTGAGTAAGTTAAGATTAATTATTTTCTCTAAAAATATTTTTCTCAAATTTTACAAGTTAAAATTGTAGAGAAATCTATTTTTATTGAAAATCTTTTATTTTAAAATATTCGAATTTGCCTGTAAATAGTTTCCTGTAAATAGTTTTTTTTTTATATGTATATATATTATTTTATTTTATTTTATTATTATTTTTTATTATCTTTTATTTTCTATTTGTCTTAGTTGTTTTTGTAAAAATATTGTATATATTATTTCTGATCTAGCTCTTGCTTAGCTGGAAATTCAGTGCCAAATCCAATTCAGGTATTACTTTCTATCTCTCAATTAACTTCTTTTACTGTTGCTGAACCCAAGTGGTTGTTAAGGTTGACCAAGGGAATGTAGATCCACAATCTCTATCCCAGGTCTTAAAGCCAAACAATGAGTCTACAACTTAATTACTTGACCTCTCAGCCTAAACAGAAATCAAATGTTAAACAAAGAAGTATTTTGATTGAAACAGTGAGTGATCCCACAGCTCTGCCTCCTCTAAAGAAATTCAATATATACTGAGGCATCTGTCAGCCCATCTGTATCCTCTCAATAGGATATGGACTTTGAAATGGCCAATGAACTGTATCTAGAGACATTCTCTCAACAGGATGAATCTATTGAAATTCGCCATAGGGCCATGGCACTTTGTACTGAGTCAAGCACACTCTCATTACTCACAATGGGAGAAAACAATTTCATTAGATGAAACTCAGGACACAGTGAAAGCAGAGCACCTGCAACTGGTTACAGTGCCTACCATTGTCACGGTAGAAGTGCCTTCATAGGCATCTGAGGGAAAATTTGATTCTTTGCCAATTTAAATAGAATCATTTTCTCCCCTCCCAGAGTGAACACCTCTGGCTCCCAAAGGGATTTTCCACTCGCAGATTTATCTGGAGAAAGTGAAGGGTTTCGTGCATCAAACGCAGCGGAAAAACAATAATTAAAACAATAAAAATCGAAACCCAATCACAGGATCCATGCAAAAACATGATATTTAATTCAGAGTTAGATGATTTACCTTTAACAATTTAATAAGGGAGAATTAAAGAGGTCCAAGATGCAATCACCACGCAGCCCTTGATGCAAGATCCGCGTCTCTAATTAGTCCACACGAACGACCGATTGTCTCTACAATCACCGGAGTCGGTACTAGCCGATAACTGCCCTCTATATCTCTCTCTCTCTCTAGCCTCTCAAGATGTAGAGTGGCTAGGGTTTTAGTGAAAAACCAATTTTTCATTCAACCCTAAAACTAATACATCATTATGTATTTATAAGAGAGGAAGAGTTGGGCCTAACCCAAAATAAGTTTGGGCTACTACTAAACCCATCCTTATTTGGATTTAATGATTTAATTCGAATTATGATTTAATTAATTAAGTCCAACTCAATTAATTAAATAACCAATTTCAAATATATAATCATTTAATTTAAATTCGGAATTTAAATTAAAACTCCATTTTGACGTTCTTATTGTGTAACCCTTTAGGTTATTATTACGTTGGCAATAATTTTAATATCCAATAATAAAATTATAAACAATGAGCGGCATCTAGTAATACATCATTGCTACCCAAGTAATAATAATAATTGGTGATCCAATTAAACCTTTCATGATAAATGTTTCCGTGTAATATAATCCCTTTAACCATATATATTATAGATTAAACTCGAGGCATGTTCATTGTCATCCTCTTCATAATTTAATCCGGGTTTCCTTGATCAATGAGTAGACTATTAAAAACAAATCAATATTTGAGCATGGCCATGCATTTCATAGTCTCACTCAATCAAGAGGCCAATAATATCTCTCCTAATTATAGGAGGGTTAAATCCTTTATCTATCATTCATATTTCTCATACGACTCATAATATACCCGATGTACACTTTTATCATTACCCGGTCAAAGGTAACTTTTAATGTAGTCAAAGTACATTAATCCTCGTATAGAAATATAATGATCTCAAGTCAGAGGATCATTACACCACTATCATTGTGAGTCTTTCTTATGACTTTATAAAACATGAAGAATCTCACTGTGGGTCTATCCAGTGCCATGTAGAATATTACATGCACCTATATTCTTGACTTTAGTATCACTATACCAATGACCAATGAGATGTGGTCATCTGTCAGCAAACATACTAATCTTTATGCATTATAGTTGTCCCAAACTTACAATGCTCGATTAGGGATATTTAGGAATATAAACACTATTCTTATAATCTCATTTCTAAGTCACATACTTAAAGATATAGAATACGTGTTGTATGTTCCAAGGACATTTATTATACTAATATTTATATCGCAGTAAATAAAGACATAATAAATTAATGTAGAATAATCGATAGAACATAATCATTAATTAACAAAAGTATTTCCTAGAAGCACAATGACATTGTCTCTAGGGCACTAACACTAACAATCTCCCACTTGCACTAGAGCTAATCACCCATGTATCTAATACCCATGGAACTAGTGTGACATTCGTGCTTCTGCTGCGACAAAGCCTTAGTCAGTGGGTCCGCAACATTATCATTAGTTTGCACTTTACATATGTGTATATTCGAACCTTTCGAACTTACAACACCTCTATTTAGACAAAACATGAATCCAGACTGAGACATAGTAACGTCCCTATCTGTCTGAAAACTAGCATCGGTGTAACCTTTTACAACTAGCTTCTCATCTCCTCCGTATATCAAGAATGAATCTTTAGTCCGTTTAAGGTACTTAAGAATATTCCTGACAGCTGTCCAGTGACTCTCACCGGGATTAGACTGGTATCTGCTCGTCATGCTTAAAGCATACGAAACATCAGGACGAGTACATATCATTGCATACTTTATAGAACCAATTGCCGAAGCATATGGTACATTACACATACGGTCCTTTTCATCTAATGATCTAGGACAGTTTTCTTTTGAGATCGTTATCCCATGAGACAATGGGACATAGCCCCCTTTTTGCCTCTTGCATCCCTAAACGATGCAACACTTTGTCAATGTATGTACTCTTACTTAAACCGATTAATCTTCTAGATCTATCTCTATAGATCCTGATCCCTAAGATACAGGTAGCATCGCCTAAGTCTTTCATCGAGAAACCTTTTTCCAACCAAGTCTTCACAGTCTTTAGAGAAGGAATGTCATTCCCTATTAGTAATATGTCATCTACATATAATACTAGGAATGCCACATGGCTCCCACTAACCTTCTTATAAACACATGGCTCATCCTGATTTTGAATGAAGCAAAACTCTTTGACTGTTTCATCAAAACGAATGTTCCATCTCCTCGAAGCCTGCTTGCAACTTACAGACCATTTTGGCAAACCTTGGATCAACAAAACCCTGAGGTTGTGTCATGTACACATCCTCTTCTAAGCTCCCATTTAAGAAAGCGGTCTTAACATCCATTTGCCAAATTTCATAGTCATAATAAGCTGCTATCGCAAGCAAAATCCTGATGGATTTGACCATAGCCACTGGTGAGAAAGTTTCATCATAGTCAATACCATGAATTTGCTTGAAACCCTTCGCCACCAGTCTTGCTTTATAGGTCTGTAAATTACCATCCATGTCAGTTTTCCTTTTGAAAACCCACTTGCACTCTATGGGTTTTACCCCATCAGGTGGTTCAACCAAAGTCCATACTTGGTTTTCATACATGGAATCCATCTCAGATTTCATGGCCTCCAGCCATCTCTCGGAATCTAGACTATTCATAGCATCCTTATAGGTGAGAGGCTCATCATCATCTACAAGCATCACATCGCCACTTTGAGTCAGGAGAAATCCATAATATCTCTCTGGCTCATGGCGAATCCTACTAGATCTACGAACAACCTGTGTTTCTTGAGCAGTATTGTTCTCAACATCTTGAGTCACATTCTGCTGATGTTCCAGCTCTGGTTTAACGTTATCTTGTGGTTCTCGATCCTCATCGAGATCTATTGTCCTCCCACTGTTTTTTTCTTGGAAAGTAGTTCTCTCTCTAGAAACACAGTCGTTCGAGCAACAAACACTTTGTTCTCTGGAGGTTTATAGAAATAATACCCTTTTGTTTCAATTGGGTATCCCACAAAATTACATTTATCTGATTTTGGTCCTAGCTTATCAGAGACTAAACGTTTTACAAACGCTTCACATCCCCATACTTTCATAAAGGACATGCTAAGACGTTTCTCAGTCCATATCTCATATGGTGTCTTTTGAACCGATTAGAAGGAACTCGGTTTAGTGTTTGTGCAGCCGTCTCTAGGGCGTAACCCCAGAAACAAATTGGAAGATCCGCTTGACTCATCAATGATCGCACCATGTCCAACAAAGTACGATTTCTCCTCTCAGACACCCCATTCCATTGTGGTGTTCCAAGAGGAGTGAGTTGTGATACAATACCACACTCCTTTAAGAAATTCTTGGATTCCAAGATTAAGTATTCTCCTCCACGATCAGATCGTAGAGCTTTTATACTTTCGCCTATTTGCTTTTCTACTTCGGCCTTATACTCTTTGAATTTTTCAAACGATTCGGATTTGTTCTTCAAAAGATACACATATCCGTATCTACTAAAATCATCAGTAAAAGTTATGAAATAGTAAAAGCCACCTCTTGCCATCGTACGCATTGGACCACATACATCACTATGTATCAATTCCAATCGTTTGGTGGCTCTCTCACCTTGTCCGGTAAAAGGAGCTTTAGTCATTTTGCCAATGAGACACGGTTCACATTCTTCGTATGATTCAAAATCAAACTTATCCAAGTATCCATCTCTATGTAACTTGGAAATGCGATTCTCATTTATATGGCCTAAACGACAGTGCCAGAGGTATGTTTGATTTGAGTCATTTGTCTTAAGACGTTTATTATTTATATTATAGACAGGAGTATCAAGATCAAGAACATATAAACCATTAAACAAACGTGCAACCCCACAGGTAACATTATTCAATGAAAAGGAACAACCATTGTTCTGAATCAAAAACGAAAAACCAATCTTGTCTAAACAAGAAACGGAAATAATGTTTCTGCAAATTGCAGGCACGTAAAAACAGTTCTCAAGTTCTAAAATAAGCCCAGTGGGCAACCATAAATGATAAGTCCCTACAGCCAGTGCAGCAACCTTTGCTCCATTGCCAACGCGTAGGTCGACTTCTCCTTCAGTCAAAGTCCTACTACTTCGAAGTTCTTGCACATTTATATAAATGTGAGAACCACATCCAGTATCTAATACCCATGATGTAGAAGTAGATAGATTGACTTCTATAACATAAATACCTGGGTCAGAAATCTGAACACCCTTCAGTTTCTTCATATCCTCCAAGTAAGTTTGACAGTTTCTCTTTCAGTGACCCAGCTTCTTGCAATAGTGACAATCACCCTTTGCTTTTGCCTTTGCAAACAAGGCTTTGCTTGTATCAAACCTCTCTTGACGAGCCTGTCCTTCAAACATACGTTTAAGGTGCTCAATCATAATATAAGCAACCATTTGCTCATGCTGTTTCTGAAGCTCAGGATTCATAGTCTCAAGCATCAGACAAGTAACATCATTGTCATCATCGATATGGTTCTGATAAGCATTGCGATCATCGACCGATGCACCTACAGGTAGAGGTCCAGGGCGTGGAATATCAATGACATAGAGCTTTCGCTCTTGCCTGAGGACAATCCTCAAATTCCTTTGCCAATCAAGGAAGTTTGTTCCTGTCAACTTGTCCTTCTCAAGGACTGATCGCACGGAGAAGTTATTTGAGTTGTTGGTCATTTAGAATTTCTACAATGTTAAAATGCATAAAATAATCAGTCTACGGTATTATTAATTTATGTTCAAGTGATTATTCATATATATTCAAAATATATATATCTCCCACTATTTTTATCAAATTAATAGCCCTTACTATCAATTCGGAAAGTATATCGCATAATTCTTTCTAGTGAGCCAAGATCCATATTTGGTCATGTTCTAAGTCAACCACTGGAAGTCCTTAAAAAATGATTATTTAGGTAGACAACAGTTGTCAATTATATCACATATAATTCTTGGATAGTTTGGCGAACAACGATTGATCTTATCTATCTAATAGATTTTTAACCAAACTCTATGCTTCTAAGTTCATAATAGTTGAATATAACCGTTTATTTTCACCTTATTATGACGACTCAGTTAAGTTAGACCCAATGATACAATGGCCGAATATAACCGTTTATATTCGTCGCATCTCACCACGATAGATATGAGTCCCCTGCCACTGACAGCCCTTCCCCTTATCGATCTAGGATTCGATGAGTGTTCATTCATTGGAAAGCATCCGATTAAAACTTAATATTTTAAAATTTAGGGATTTTATTATTAAAACGACCATGATCCCATCATCAAGAGATTCCCAATTTTTCCTTGAACTAAGTACTTCAATTCAAAATTCATCAATGGTTTGATTTCCAGTCCAGCGGAGGAGTCACAGTGGTCTCACTTAAAATCCACCTTTCTTACAAGCGCTGCTTGTATTTTTGTCAAAATCGCCCCATATCAAAAAATTGGAAATTCATACTTATTTCCGTGTTTCATAAACACAGGAATCTCATGTTCGTTTTGTTCAATTTTAAAATCTTGAATCGTTACAGATTTTATCTTGTTTAGCAGGCATGGCATGGGTGATGTATCTAATACATACATTAATACATGATTAATCTAATTAAAGCATGCATCACATTGTATCCTACACATACAATCATACATCAATATGTAAAGTGCAATATGTAAATGTGCTTGGTTATGGCCTTTATCCTATATGATCCTTTCAAGCTAATGAAAGGATCAAGGTCAATCTAGCTATGGTGGAAATACATAAATACAATTACATGTCTTCATTCTCCTTGTTCCCTTGAATGCACCTCCTCTTGGATCGTCCTTCAATCTTCAAGTACATTACATTGAACAATTGAATCGAACCTATACTAATGTACTTACATAATAAAACTCGATTTACATTCGAGGTTAAACAATTACAAGAATGAAGAAAACGACATGCAAGTCGTATTTATAAAACCAAAACCATAAACCATTAAACAACGGGTCTTAAGGCCATAACCAGCACCATGCTCAAGTAACAATTAAATAACATGTCATATTATCTAATCATGTTATACCATATCATATTTCAGATGATCCAATCAAAGAAATCATATACCGCAAAAATCAGAAAATCAGAATCAAATTCTGAAAACAATAAATCGCCTTTTTCATGCACTGAACGGCGTCAAACGCCTTACAGACGAGTCGATGATAGCTATGCTATCAGTTTTGTTCAGACGCTCGTTTCCAGTCAGAAAACACATATCGTTTGCGTAAATCGGACACTTGATACAGATTTCAGCAAATCTGCGACAACTGTTTCAGAATTCGTATCGAATACGATTCTTGTAATAAAAACAAAACATGTATCATATACATACAACAATATATACAATCATCTCATGATTATACAATCCATATGAATATCATATATTCATCATGATCAAATCATAGAACATATAACGCATAATCAAAATACAAATTTAAATCAGAAACACTTGACTCGCTGTTTTGGGGCCTGTAACGACATCAAATGGCTTACAGACGAGAACCTGACTTTGTCAGTCTTGCTCAGTGGCCCGATTCCAGTCAGAAAACATATATCGTTTGCGAAAACCGGACACAGTACACAAATTTCACTAAATCTGCGCAGTTTTTCAGAAATCGTATCATATACAATCTCCAAAATTAAGAACAAACATAAATCATATATATCAGCATATATACAGATTATATAATCATCATATGATCATCCAAATCATCATTAACATACAGTTTATAGATATATATATCAAAATCAACGCATCATACATGACAATCATCAAACATGCTCATATATACATCAAAACTGTAACATATAACTGAATTAAAAAGTTTTTGCAAGTAGCTCTGATGCCATTGAAGGGTTTCGTGCATCAAACGCAGCGGAAAAACAATAATTAAAACAATAAAAATCGAAACCCAATCACAGGATCCATGCAAAAACATGATATTTAATTCAGAGTTAGATGATTTACCTTTAACAATTTAATAAGGGAGAATTAAAGAGGTCCAAGATGCAATCACCACGCAGCCCTTGATGCAAGATCCGCGTCTCTAATTAGTCCACACGAACGACCGATTGTCTCTACAATCACCGGAGTCGGTACTAGCCGATAACTGCCCTCTATATCTCTCTCTCTCTCTAGCCTCTCAAGATGTAGAGTGGCTAGGGTTTTAGTGAAAAACCAATTTTTCATTCAACCCTAAAACTAATACATCATTATGTATTTATAAGAGAGGAAGAGTTGGGCCTAACCCAAAATAAGTTTGGGCTACTACTAAACCCATCCTTATTTGGATTTAATGATTTAATTCGAATTATGATTTAATTAATTAAGTCCAACTCAATTAATTAAATAACCAATTTCAAATATATAATCATTTAATTTAAATTCGGAATTTAAATTAAAACTCCATTTTGACGTTCTTATTGTGTAACCCTTTAGGTTATTATTACGTTGGCAATAATTTTAATATCCAATAATAAAATTATAAACAATGAGCGGCATCTAGTAATACATCATTGCTACCCAAGTAATAATAATAATTGGTGATCCAATTAAACCTTTCATGATAAATGTTTCCGTGTAATATAATCCCTTTAACCATATATATTATAGATTAAACTCGAGGCATGTTCATTGTCATCCTCTTCATAATTTAATCCGGGTTTCCTTGATCAATGAGTAGACTATTAAAAACAAATCAATATTTGAGCATGGCCATGCATTTCATAGTCTCACTCAATCAAGAGGCCAATAATATCTCTCCTAATTATAGGAGGGTTAAATCCTTTATCTATCATTCATATTTCTCATACGACTCATAATATACCCGATGTACACTTTTATCATTACCCGGTCAAAGGTAACTTTTAATGTAGTCAAAGTACATTAATCCTCGTATAGAAATATAATGATCTCAAGTCAGAGGATCATTACACCACTATCATTGTGAGTCTTTCTTATGACTTTATAAAACATGAAGAATCTCACTGTGGGTCTATCCAGTGCCATGTAGAATATTACATGCACCTATATTCTTGACTTTAGTATCACTATACCAATGACCAATGAGATGTGGTCATCTGTCAGCAAACATACTAATCTTTATGCATTATAGTTGTCCCAAACTTACAATGCTCGATTAGGGATATTTAGGAATATAAACACTATTCTTATAATCTCATTTCTAAGTCACATACTTAAAGATATAGAATACGTGTTGTATGTTCCAAGGACATTTATTATACTAATATTTATATCGCAGTAAATAAAGACATAATAAATTAATGTAGAATAATCGATAGAACATAATCATTAATTAACAAAAGTATTTCCTAGAAGCACAATGACATTGTCTCTAGGGCACTAACACTAACAGAAAGTGGAAGGCAACTTGGTCAGTCTATCACTGAAGCAATTCAGATTTCAAATCCAAATGATTTGATAGACATGATTGAGGATCGGGATTTGCGAACTCCCATTGCACCACCACTGACCTCTCTTGAAGAGGCTAGGGTGAGTTTCAATACAGGTACTGATCAAAAAGGAGCAAACAGACAGCTAATATTGAGTGATAAAAGTCAAACACTGAGTGAAACACATGCACGTGAGATGAGTGATACACTTACAAGAGAAATTCAAGTGAGTGCACACACAGACACATACACTGCAATGTAGTTAGCTCACATAGCTGATCTACAGGAACATCTATTCTAAACCCAGGCTGATAAAGAATTTTTGCAAGCACAAGTGGTTGAACGGTCTTCTTCTTCCACCTCTGTCAACAATCAGCTGGGACTGCTCAAGGAAATCTAGAAGACAAATTTACTTCCAAGATCAACTCCATCATCTATCTCAACTCCTACTGGCTTCAGATACTCTTAAAGTTAAATCTGTAGAGAATTACTCAACTAAGGGGGAGAAGTTTCTAAGGGGGAGAAGTTTCTAGAAGTTTCTAAGGGGGAGAAGAGTTTCTAGAAGTTTCTGGTGAAGCTAGTATAAAGGGAGCTGAAAAAGATATAAAAGGTAAAGAGGGAGTTTCAGGGGAGTAAAGGTAAGTAAGCTCTGTTTTGTAAATGTTATATGTATAGAGCTTAGATAAATCAAGACAGGTTCAATGTTATCATATGTTCAGTCTAGAGGAACATCTGTCTTGTATTTATCTTTATTGGTGAAATCTGGAAATGTCATATTTGATCCAGAACTTTCTATTATTTACTTAGGCTTAAGAGTCTTATCTTTTTCTTGGTTTTAGTTGAGTGATCCTCTAGGTATTTGGTTGTTATTTTCTAACAAACAAATAGGGGGAGATTGAAAGGCATATGCTATAGCCTATTTGTAATTCGAGGATTCTACTCAACTTAAACCAGAATGTAATAAGTAAATATTAGATTAAAGGTCACAGGAATCTCAAAGAGTTTTATCTGTCAAGAGATTGAAGATTAAAGTCATCTACAGACTTGAAGTTATTCTACATTGAAAGAAGTTCAATTTATTGTTCAAGCCTCAGTGAAGTATTCAAGAAAGTGGATTTACTACAGTGACAGAGATTTCCAGTTGGTGACAGAAGAAGTACAGGATACAGAGTTTAGTCAAAGCTAAAGAAAAGAAGCCACAGTTTTAAATGTTTTAAAGATGAAGAATTTTCATTGAAGTCGGTTATTCATGAAACCAGACAGTGCATCGAATGACGACATCAATCAGTGGAATTAAATCATCTATTTTCAGTGGTGTTCAGAAGAGAGAGAGATACTTTGTTTTTAAGTTATTCTCTTCTAATTAATTAAATGATTAATCAATTTAATTAATAAATTAATTCTTTCAGAATTAATTTATTTATTAAATTAATTAATTTAGTTGTTTGAATTATTTATTAAATTAATTCCAGAAAAGAATTAATTTAATTTAGAATTTAATTCAACTAAAATTAATTAAAAGAAAGTAATTTAAGTACTAGTATGACCTGTCTTAATACTAGTATGACCTAGTTTAAATAGAAGCAAAAACACGGTATGACCTAATTTAAATTAGGTCATACATGTTTCTTTTCTAGGTCATACCGAGTTACTGTTCAGGTCATACTGACACTGTGCTAGGTCATACCGAGTTACTGTTCAGGTCATACAGACACTTTTCTAAAGGTCATACAAGTACTGTGTGGCAGGTCATACATGGACAGTGGTGGCAGGTCATACCGAACTTACTGTGCAGGTTCTTTTGAAGGAGCAGGTTCTACCGAAAAGTAATGGCAGGTCATACCGAACTTACTGTGCAGGTTCTTTTGAAGGAGCAGGTTCTACCGAAAAGTTATGGCAGGTCATACCGGACAGTTTTTGCAGGTTCTTTTGAAGGAGCAGGTTCTACCGAGCTTTATACCTTGGTCATACAAGTGTATTGATGTTTTTATTAAATCATTTTGATTTAATTAAAAAGGTCATACAAGGCTAATGCAAATGTATTAACCCGAGGCAGTGCAGATAGAACAAGACACAGAAGAAAATATACAGATCATAAAAACACACAGAAGCATTTCTCTCAAGAACAAGAAGAAAAACCTTTTGATCTCATTTCTTCTCAAGCAATTAATTCTAGTTTGTATTGTTAAATCCAAACCACTAGAAGTTGATTACTTGTATTGCTTTGATTATCTAGCGGATTTTTATCCCTAGAATTTATCTCGAACTTGCTTTTAGCATTCGATCTTTTTATTACAAATATTAGAAAAGTTCATGTCGAATTTATTCTAAATTTGTATTAATTAGTTTGAGATAAATACTTTGTAATCCTTATTGTATTTGCAACACCCTTCAAGTTTAATATAGTTTATATTTAACTTGAATTCTGTTTCATTTATATTCCGCATTAATTTGTTCTAAATTGTTAAATTATTCAAAGAACAAATTCGATAAAACGGTATAGTTTGTATTCAACCCCCCTTCTACAAACTTATCAGGACCTAACAAGATCCTACAAATTCGAAAATAATAAGGAAATTGTAATTTTCTAATTGAAAGAAAGTTCTATCAAGTTTGAAAATAATAAAAGAAAGTTCTATCAATTTTGAAAATAAAAGAAAGTTCTATCAAATTTGAAAATAATAAAAGAAAGTTCTATCTAGTTTAAAAATAATAAAAGAAAATTTTAAATAATAATGCATTAGATCTTAAAAGTTCGAAAGGAATAAAAAATCGACATTAGATCTTACAAATTTGAGAAGTTACAATTTTCCAATTCCCTTCCTACAAAATCGAAAATAATAAATGAAGTTGTAATTTTTCAATTTTCTTCCTACAAAATTGAAAATAATAAAGGAAGTTGTAATTATTAATATTAAAAATTGAGAAAATTAGAAAAATAATAATATTTTTACAGATAAGTGAGGGTAATTAAGTAAAAACACGAAGTACGAAAATATTGTAATATGCACGGATAATTTTTGTCAATTTTTTTAAATAAAAGTATTAAAATATATTTTAAAATAAATAAGTAACGATTTGTCCGTGATATTTTTGGAAAGGGAGGGTTTAGTAAAGAAAAATAGAAAAAGTAACATTTTTAGTTGAAAAAGGTAATTATCCGTAATTAAAAGTATTAAAATAGGTTTTAAAATAAATAAGTAAGGGTATGCCGTGATATATTTTTGGAAAATGAGTGATTTTAGTAAAGAAAAAAAGAAAAATAACATGTTTTAGTTGAAAATGGTAATTTCCATTTCCCGATGAATTTTGTTAAAAAATATAGAAAAATAATGTATTTTAGCTGAAAAGGTAAGTAGTTAAAAATAATGTTATTATTTAATAATAATGTTTTAAAAATAAGTAAAGATAATTAAGTAAAAATCATTTAGTACCAACCAACCGACCAAACTTTTAATATTTCGTCTATTATAATTTAGTATAGATAGGTGTTTGTAAGGTGAATAACATAGAAATCCATTATGTTTAAAAGTCAAAAAATATTAAATAGTAACTTACCTTTCAGATATTAAGTTAATTTGTAAAAGTTATAAAACTTTTCTTATAAGCATACTCTTTAGTCGTTATAGGAAAGTTCTATCAAGTTTGAAAATAATAAAAGAGAAAATTGCAATTATTAACATAAGATCCTACAAATTCGAAAATAATAAGGAAATTGTAATTTTCTAATTGAAAGAAAGTTCTATCAAGTTTGAAAATAATAAAAGAAAGTTCTATCAATTTTGAAAATAAAAGAAAGTTCTATCAAATTTGAAAATAATAAAAGAAAGTTCTATCTAGTTTGAAAATAATAAAAGAAAATTTTAAATAATATGCATTAGATCTTAAAAGTTCGAAAGGAATAAAGAAATCGACATTAGATCTTACAAATTTGAGAAGTTATAATTTTCCAATTCCCTTCCTACAAAATCGAAAATAATAAATGAAGTTGTAATTTTTCAATTTTCTTCCTACAAAATTGAAAATAATAAAGGAAGTTGTAATTATTAATATTAAAAATTGAGAAAATTAGAAAAATAGAACGAAGCGATTTGAGAGCCGCCACCTCATCGCCTCCGTCTTCTCCTTAATAATAAAAGAAAGTTCTATCAAGTTTGAAAATAATAAGTAAGTTTTAACATAAGATCCTAAAATTTTGAAAATAATAAGGAAGTTATAATTTTTTAATTCCTCTAATCTTACAAATTTGAAAATAATAAAAGAAAGTTCTATCAAGTTTGAAAATAATAAAAGAAAGTTCTATCAAATTTGAAAATAATAAAAGAGAAAATTGCAATTATTAACATAAGATCTTACAAACTCGAAAATAATAAGAAAGTTGTAATTTTCTAATTGAAAGAAAGTTGTATGAAGTTTGAAAATAATAAAAGAAAGTTCTATCAAGTTTGAAAATAATTACAAAATCGAAAATGATAAAGGAAATTGTAATTATTAATATTGAAAATTGAGAAAAAATTGAGAAAATTAGAAAAATCGAATGAAGCGATTTGAGAGCCGCCCCCTCACCGCCCCCATCTTCTCCTTAATAATAAAAGAAAGTTTTATCAAGGAAGTTTTAACATAAGATCCTAAAAATTTAAAAATAATAAGTAAGTTGTAATTTTTCTAATTACTCCAATCTTACAAATTTGAGAATAATAAAACAAATTTCTATCAAGTTTGAAAATAATAAAAGAAAGTTCTATCAAGTTTGAAAATAATAAAAGAGAAAATTGCAATTATTAACATAAGATCCTACAAATTCGAAAATAATAAGGACGTTGTAATTTTCTAATTGAAAGAAAGTTCTATTAAATTTGAAAATAAAAGAAAGTTCCATCTAGTTTGAAAATAATAAAAGAAAATTCTAAATAATAATGTATTAGATCTTAAAAGTTCGAAAGAAATAAAGAAATCGAAATTAGATCTTACAAATTTGAGAAATTGCAATTTTCCAAATCACTTCCTACAAAATCAAAAATAATATAGGAAGTTGTAATTATTAATATTAATAATTGTGAAAATTTGAGAAAATTAGAAAAATAGAACGAAGTGATTTGAGAGGCGCCACCTCACCGCCCTCGTCTTTGAAAATAATAAAAGAAAGTTCTATCTAGTTTTAAAATAATAAAAGAAAATTTTAAATAATAATGTATTAGATCCTAAAAGTTCGAAAGAAATAAATAAATCGAAATTAGATCTTACAAATATGAGAAGTTGCAATTTTCCAAATCACTTCCTACAAAATCGAAAATAATAAAGGAAGTTGTAATTATTAATATTAATCATTGTGAAAAATGGAGAAAATTAGAAAAATAGAACGAAGCGATTTGAGAGGCGCCACCTCACCGCCCTCGTCTTCTCCTTTATAGAAGAATATTGATGTAGAACATATAATGTGTTTTTGCTGAAAAAAGGTAATCAGTTATAAATATGTAATAATAATACCATTTTATATATATGTTATCTATTTTATTTTTAGAAGATAAGTTGTCTTGGTTAGAAAAATATATAAAATAGGTAATGTGTCTGAAAAAAATAATTGATTATAAATAAATTGATTATAGATAGGCCCGACCCAAATACCGACTGACCGACTGACCGACCACTAACCAAAACTTTTAATGTTTCATCTTTAATAATATAGTATAGATTGTATCATAAAATCTATAATTATTTATATTTAATGAAAAAAATATTTTATTTCACAAAATATATTATGAAAATTATTGATTAAGAATATCTCATAAAAATAAATAGAATTTTAAAATCGAATAAATTCAGATAAATAAGAATATTTTGGAATCAACTAAATCGGGTTGAGTGGGTTTTGATTCAGATATTAAAAATGGATATTATATTATTTTTTGATTAAAAAAAGGAAAAATAGAATAAATAGCCATATAAAATGTAATATTTGACAAAGATGAATTAATTATTATTTTTTAATCTTCGAAATGTAAAAATAGGATAAATATCAATATGAAATGAAATATTCCAAATAAATGAATATTATATTATTTTTTATTTTAATAAAAGAAATTATAAAATTAAAATTAAAAAAGGCACAATCAGAGTTGAAGTAGAAGCAGAAAAATTAAAATGAAAAATAAATAAAAAATAAATATTTATTATTATTATTATTATATTATTTTTCTATTTTATAATTATTTTTTAAAACATACGCCCTTAATGAAGTATTGAGGGCACCTCAATGAAACATTGAGGGCGCCCAGTTTTAGATAATTTATAAATTTATCTGAAAAATTAAATAAAAATAGAAAATTGTGCAAATTTTGAATTTAAATTTGTACGTATCCAGAAAAACATGATCACTATTTTTGTGATGAATGTTATATTTTTTTCTAGTATTTTTTTTTTAATTATTTGTTTAAAAACAAACACCCTCAATTGAAATATTGAGGACGCCCTCAATAAAACATTGAGGGTAGAGATATCCAACGGGTGCCGTGGAACGCCCCATATATATATATATATATATAGTGGTTTATCCCAATACAAACCACTCTTAGACTACAAACTACAAACTAAATAATTTTTTTCCCAAATCGCGTCGAAACATAGCACATATGGTATGCAAATTGATCGTTGGAATATGGAGAAAAATACGATGAAGTCGGATTTCAAAAAAAAAAAACTCTCCGATTGACGGAAAAAGTCAAATTAAAAACGGAGGGGAATATGTGTGATTGTGTGTGGGAGGGTGTATTTTAGTTGTGTGTTGTGCATAGAGGGGACATTAGATTAGATTAATCTAATGGTTTAGATTGGTTCTTAATTTATATTTTAAAAAAAGTTTGTATTTGATAACTAGGTTATATGTTATGTGATCACTAATGTGTAGACAAACAAATTATAAGTGGACAGAAAATCTAAGAAGCTGTGTAATGAGACTTGAATGAATGAATATACAAGTTGCCTGCCATAAATGAAGTATTCATTCATCTCATATCTGCTCTTCTTCTTCATAACATATGAGCAGTTAAAAAACTTGATATTTTTACAACACTTTTCTGCTTCCTTATCCACCTACAATTTCACCTACCTTTAAAGTAGTATCAACCTCCCTCCTCTCTCTCTCTCTCTCTATATCCACATCTACATCTACTTCTTAGCAATAATAGATAAAATCAGCAGTATTTCCAAATCTTGGACTTGGTGTATATGCAAACCCCGTTAATAATTGTGGTGTATCTATCATTATTCATTCATTACACGGGGATCCAATACAAGGGGGTAGATTACAATGTCTGAAAGTAAGTATGATTCACCCCCTACAAGTACAAGTACATCATCAGTTAGTTGCTGTTCCTCATCAGTTTCAGCTCAACTTAAGCTCTATCAAGCATTCATTTTTTCTGTCCCAATCTTTTTTACTTTTATCCTTCTCTTCTTTTTCTACTTGTTTTATCTCCGCCGCCGTAGAGCTGACTGGTCATCCCTCACAATGAGGACTGCTACCCTTCACAATAACATTAATATCTCTACTGTAAGTCCATCCCTATTGTTTTATTTTTATGTTATTATTGGATCTCTGTTTTTTTTTTAATAATATCTAATTTGTTGTTTTGGATTCACAGTGTGAATTGGGGTTAAACAAAGAAGTAAGGGAGATGCTTCCAATTATTGTATTTAAACAAAGCTTTTCTGTCAAAGATACACAGTGAGTTGCTTCACTTGTCTTGAGACTTATGCACATGATTTCTTGCTTCATTTACTTTTATTATCATCCATGAATGTAGTAGTATGTGTGCACACTGTTCCTTATTTCCCTAGTTTATATGATTCTTTCTTTTATATATATATGTATCTTATGTTGTTATATGTAACATCTATAATTTGACTTCATCCCTAGTATTTGGATCTTAACTGGAGGCATTGTATCAGGGTAAGAGTCCCTCTCAAAATCTTGCTTGCCTTTCAAAAGAAAATATTCAGTGTCTTTCTTTGTCTCAGATTTTAGATGGACGTCTAGAATTTGTTTTTCGTTATTGTAAGCTTTGGTTGGCAACTTGGTTCTCTGCCAAAAGACATGCAGTAGTCAGTAGTCAGTACTCAGTAGATGTAGTTATAAGCAATCCAACTATGGTTTAAAAGCTGTAATAATAATTTTCAGGGATGGACCTGCTTTTCTTCAAACTCATCACGTTACTTGAACTTGAGTTTGAAAAAGTTTTAGCTCGCTAACTGATAGGAGGAAAGGAGTAGAAGCTGTTTATCAAGTTGAATGTATCCGTAGATTAGCAATAGTGAGTCTGTATGCTGTACTAAATAGTGACGAATGCTTTTCGAGTTTTCATGTTGTTCAGATTTATTGTTATTGAATCAGTAATACTGTAATTGGTTGCAAGGATACGTCAACTGATTCAGAACTTTTAAGTTGTTTTCTAGCATGTTTTAGAATTTAAAATACATTTTAAAGAGGGGATTCTGTTACTTTAACAGTAACATTCAAACTGAAGCAAAATAGCAAGATTAATTAAGCGGAACACTCTAAAGTTTGGATTCCGGCTCACTCTATCCAGACACATACATGTTTTACTAGTGTTGCTCACAAGTTCATTTGCACACCATAGTCGTTTCACACACGCGCACTCACACATGATGTTCATAGAAGGGAATACATGAATTTAAGCCAAGTGTATTTTCTTATTCATTCGGATGTTGTTTTAATAAGCTGATGTAAATACTCCTCTTTACGCGTAATTGTCTCATTTTTGAGTGTAGATGCTCAGTTTGCCTTGGTGACTACCAAGCTGAGGATAAACTTCAGCAGATACCTGCTTGCGGTCATACATTTCACATGGATTGCATTGATCTTTGGCTTGCAACCCACACCACCTGCCCTCTCTGCCGCCTTTCTTTATTAGCTTCCAGGGCTTCAGATGAACCAACAGATAACCAAGCTAATGAAACCAATCAAAGTCCTGAATCTCCTGGTGTAGAAAATCACGATGAAGGCTTTCTTCAGAGCAGTTCTCAGTCTATTGGAGACCCTCAACTACAAGCTAATGAAACCGATCAAAGTCCTGAATCGGCTGACATAAAAAAACATGGTGAAGTCTCTCCTCAGTGCAGTTCTCAGCCTTCTGAAGACCCTCAACTAAAAGAACAATATTCAACATCGTTCACCAAGAGGGATCAGATCTGGAACTAGCAGTTCAATGCAAGAAGTAGATTCTTTAATTCATTGGTTCTGATATGCAACTGCCTACTAATTGCTAGGCCTGAAGTCAAAAGGCAGAGCAAAGTCTAATGGATCTTTCTGTCTGAGGGGTCAAATTTGGGTCCGGAAAGAGCATGAAATTAGCTTTGCGAAGCGGCACTAGTTCCTGTGGACACTCGTGCATGACTTGTAAAAAGTGTGGTGTAGAGATGTTAAATGATTCATTTTTTGTTTGAGAAGTACATTATTGCTTATATCAAATTAATTTGATCTCATAAAATAAATACCATCCGAATTTCATGAAATATGTTGCCTTGCCAGTCTTTTTTTTTCCTTTCTCTGCCTTTTGTGTTCTTTAGAGAATTTGGGTCCAAGTTATTGAATCTCAATGTCTCTTGATGCTTTGACTATATAACTGTTGAATCTTGGAAGATAGTTTTGCAATTCATTTTTCTGTTTAACTCCTTTCAGGGAGAAAGCACACACCAATAGGAACCTGTAATCACCATTTCAACGGTATGAATCTATCTGTATTTTTTCATTGATAAATTTGTGGACAATGTTAAAGTGAAAACCCAACTTCTCCAAGAATGCTTTCTTTTTTAATAAAAAAAAACAAAGTTATGGGGGTCGAGTCTCTCCTCTTTTTTTTTTACCTGCAAAAAGTATAGTAAGAATCCAGTTGGTTGATGAGACAGTGTAATAAACCCTAATTTTAGATAATAATAATAATAATAATAATAATAATAATAATAATAATAATAATAATAATAATAATAATAATAATAATAATAATAATAATAAAATTTGAAGTAATGATTTATATTATTTTGTGTTCCCTAATTAGAGAAGAATAGAATTACAATAATATTTTTATGAGTAAGTTATATAAGAAATATTCTCAGGAACCTAAAAATCTATTAACAATTAGTGTGTTATCTGTCCATATATTTTAAGCCTATACCAAGATACCATATCATACACGAGAGGAACCCTAACACAATTATTAGTAGAGAGAGAGAGCATGATAATTTTAATGTTAAAATTATCATTGTTACGCCCAAAAATTAGCCTCCCTTTACATGGAGGTGTCACCCGGGTCGGAGGAGAATATCACAGGTTATATAAAAGAAGGAAAGTTCAAGAAGAGGTATCAATTGAGCCTAGCCCACTTCATGAAAGGCGTCGCCTAATCATATAGCCTCGCCCGTTCCTATTATCGGGCCTAGCCTAATGAAGGATTAAGCATCGCCTTGTTTACACATAATAACAAAAGATCCTAGCAGGAATATATGAGCCTCACTTAGAATAGGCTAGCCTACTGGAGAGAGGAGGCATCTTCTTTGAGCCTCGCATCTTTGCTCTCTTTAGCCTCGCCCATTTCTGAAAAAGAACCTAGCGTGTGGAAATTTATGTGCCTTGTCTATGTGGACTCAACCTACAAATGAGGGGGACCTCCTTTTTGCACCTCGCCTATTTAGGCTAGCCTACAGAAGAGGGGAAGCCTTATTTCTATGCCTCGCCTATTTTGTTATTTTCAACGATCGTTCTAGAGCATAACTGATGGATGATGTTTTCTCATAAGCAAAACCGCCTCGCCTCCTTGAGGAGCCTCGCCTATATTTTCGGAAAAAGAGGGGGAACCTCCCCTTTGTAGCTATTTGGAGAATCATGGAAGTTTAAAGGTCATGCCTAAGTCATCTATTTTTACATCAATTATCACAACTATGGAAGGAGGTTTGACCCCACCCAGGCTAAGAGCGTCGCCCTCTTAGGGGGGGGGGGGTCAAATAGCGTCGCCCTCTTAGGGGGTCAAATAGCGTCGCCCTCTTAGGGAGGTAAAAAGCATCGCCTAAAGGTACCTTTTGGGCAGTTTCCATTTAATTGTTATCTTTATCTTGTGGTCGAAGGAAAGTGTTGATTTCGATGATATCAGATCCATGACTTATCCACCACATAAGGAGGAAGCAGTTATGGAAACATAAACCTAGGAAGGATTCAGAAAGTGGTCTTATGGGCCTTCCTAAAAGTAAGGAAGCCTAGCCCATGTCGGTGACTTATTCCCCAAGAACTACGTATGAATTGATCCCTATAAATTGGGTGTTAGGCCGAATACACAATATATAATCAAGTATGTATGAGAATAACAATCAAGAACACAGGTTTGTAAATCAACAAACTGAATTATATTAAATAATTCTCTCTTAGTGATGTTAATGAATCACAAAGAGCTACTAGGTTACAAGAATAATAATTCTATGTTCGCGTCCCTTCTAGGGATAACCTATCTGTGTTTATATAGTACACAGCTACATACAATCCTTATCTAATTGATACTCCTATAAATTAGCTATACAATTATTATCAATTAAGGATTGCTTCAGTCTTCTGTCCAGTCTCCTTAGCTGTATCAATATATTCTGCTTCTTTCCATCTTCAGAATATATTGCTTCTAGAATCTTTATCTTTGCACCGACAGCTAATTCAACTATCACCCTGTCAGACTTTAACAAACTCTGACCGGCTTCCATATAAACTCTTCACCCAGTCAGACTTTATCAAACTCTGACTGGCTTCTAGATAAACTCTGATATGTACCTGGAACTTAAACACTGATGAACAAACGTCAGCAATTATATCTAACAATCTCCCCCAACTTGTTCATAATAAAAATGTACAAGTTAAAAAGATAATTGATGATGTCAAAACATATAACAAATGCAGTGTTTAAAATATGTCAGAGTTTAATTTTAAAACAGAGTTTAAATTTAACTTAGAACAAAAAACATAAAAACTTACAGTCAGACTTTACTGAATTTCTTGGATATCAGGTACAGTCCTGATATAATCTGACAGTAACTTTCTCTCAGCTCGATCTAGTTCAGCAATCATATCCTTCTTCAGCTCCTTCAATTCTGGTTCATCTTCACCAATTTGATAAATGGCAGCCCTTAAAGAATAGATGCTGTTCTTGTTCATTTCATTGCCAAGTCTGATATAAAAAGCCTTATCAGACTCTAGATTGAACTCTAGAACTTTCTTATTTAGTGCAGTCCTGAATCTAGCACTATTTTTCTTCATTTCCACCAACTTTCCATGTGCATCTCTGTACTTAGGAATATAAGCACTGGAAACATTTCCTCCAAAAAGAACTTTCGATTTCATCATTCTGTCTTTTAAAACCAAAGCAGCATTATGAGTATTTCTATTTTTGATCTTCAGGAGATAGAGAACATACTCTAGCTCTTCCCAGAATTTTAGACAAATATCATCTTCTCCAATTCTGTAAACTCTGCCATCAGCCATAAAGTATAATAAAAACTCCTTCTTCAAGCCTCTGTGGTAAATCATCTGAACAGATTCTAGTTTATCAAGGTTCTCTTGAGTAACCCCAACACCAGGTTCTGCCAGTGATGTATGATCTAAAGGACTATTATTAACTCTTTTCTCTCTGTGGGAACCCAAACCAGATTTATCATAAGATTGTTTTCCAAGTACTGTTCTGGTTTGTAGAAAGTTCACCTGGCTAGGCTTCAGAGTTTCAGGTAATGAAGATCTTTTGAAACCTTGGAGTGGTGAAGATAGCTGAGTTTGCACAACTTGAGCATTGTCAGAGGTTGGCACATTCTTAACAAAAACATCAACTTGAGCAGCGTCAGAGGTTGATTTAGCTAATCTTGTTTCAACTTGAGCAATGTTAGAGGTTGAATAAATCTTCTTAGGTAACTGTTCTTCTTCTACCAGTTTACCTTTTCCTTTGTCAGTATTTTTAATCACAGGCCTCCTTGAGTACTGTAAACTCTGATCAGAGTTTACATTCTCTTTGATAACAATTCCTTTTTCTTTCTTTCTTTCTAGGAGCCTTGATTTCCTTCTTCTTGTAGATTCCAGCTTCAAGATTCTTCCTGTGTTCCTCAGCAAGCATTTGCTCTTCAGCTTGGATATCTTCAATTGTAACATCTTTTCCATGTTCTGCCATAAACACCTTGGCAGCAATTTCCTCATCTTTAGTAGGCTTATCAGAGATTATCAAACTTTTGAATCTTGAACCACTGGCAGAGTTTGCATTTGCATGTCCCTTTCCAGAGTTTGATCTTTTATCAGAGTTTGATCTTCTTGAAAGTAGTCTGCTATCAGCATTTGACCTTAAGCTCTTTCCATCTCCCTTGTGTCCACCATCATTACCATCATCCCTCCGTCTCAGAGTTTGAGTGTCTTTGCATTTGTCACTTGGTACACTCTCCCCCTTTTTGACATCATCAGAAAGTAGTACTGATGTCAACAACTCAATAGCATTAGAAATTGATGTTAGTTGGGCAGACATAGCAGTCTTATTGTCCTCAACTTTCCCAAGCCTCTTCTGAATGTCATCAGAGTCCTTAGCTTGCTTCTTAAACATGGAATTGTAATAAGTTCTATCATTCTTCAGAGTGAGATCTCGCAGACCAACTTCATTCCTCAAAGCAGTGACTTCCTTATGAGACTCATCAAATCTGTTGTGGAGAGATTTAATTTGAATCACAGTAGCCTTCAGACTTGTAAGAATATCAGGAGTTGAAATCGTCTTCACAGAATCACCAAGAAAATCAGCAGCCCTCTGTGCTGAAAAGATACAATCCGCAGCAGCCCATCTATTGTAGTACATATCTTGAAAATGCTCAGCTGTAGCGTGATTGACCTCTCTTAGCTCATCAGAGTTTGCTTGACTCTCAAATAACTCCTCTTGAGAATGATCAGAACTATCATTATCATTATCATTCTCTACTATATTTTCTGCAGGAATATTCTCAGCATCCGGTTCTGGAATCTCAGAGTTTGCAGTATGCAGGAACTCTGCTTCTTTTGTTACAATCTCAACAACAGATTGTTGTAGAGCTTCAAAAACAATAACATCCTCAGAGTTTTCAACAAACTCTGCTTCAACAGGAACATTCTCTGTTGCATCCTTATCAGCAACATCAGGATTTGTAGCAACAGTTTCTGTAGCATTAGCATCCAAAGTCTGATCGACTTCCTCACCTTTCTCAAGATCAAAAGAAATTATTTCAGTGTGAGAAGCCATAGATTCTGCAAGTTCAACAGTATCTTGATCAGCTTCCAAACCCTCTGTGAAATGTTCAGAGTTTATAGAGAGATTTGCTTCAATGTCCATATAAAATCCTTGTGGCTCTGTAGCCTCTTCATCTGCAATCTCAACATGTGCTCTATCCTCTGTGGGCATAGGAGCTTCATTTGCAGCATTCTCAACTACATCATCAGACTTTGATGTAGGAGCTTCCTCTTGAAGAACAGTCTCCATAAAAACTCTGTCCTCAGGAACAATTTCATCTTCGGGAATCTCAATTTCAAGATCTTCAACAGCAGTTGAAGAGATATTCTCAGCACCAAACAGATGTGCTGCTACCAATCTTCTCTTTCTCTGATGAAGAGTTTCTTCATCAGTTTCAGTCTCTTCATCAACAATATCAGACTTTGCCCTATTGGCTCTTCTTTTCTTCATCCTTCTCTTCTGAGGCATATCATCAGCATTTGATGCCCCAGCTTCAGTGTATATCCTGACAGACTTAACAACCCTTACTTTGGATTTCTTTGACCTCTGTGGTTGAGACACAGAAGGTCCAGCTTCAGTGTTTGCCAGTTGTGGTTGTTGTTGTTGTTGTAAGTTTACCAAGAATTGTTGCACAGACTCAGGCAACAGTAACACCAACATCTCCTTTCTTGTTATCCTTGTTAGTGAGATCAGATAATATGCGTTTATGTAATTTAAATGAGAGGATAACATCATCCTCTACAATCTCAACATTAGGACAGCAAAAGTTAAATATTAACTGACAAAATCTAGAGAAGTAAACAACATTCCTATTCTCTAGCATTTTCTCACCAATATTAGTTAAAACTAATCTAGCAACATCAAATTGACTGCCATAGAGAAGAGAATACCCGATCTGTAGACTATCCGTGGGAATTGCATCCCAATTCGTGCACTTCTTTCCAAAAGCCCGAGTAATGCAATCGAAAAAGAAGCTCCACTCCTTGCGCAAAAATGGCCTTTTGAGTTGACCTATCTTTGTCAAAGGTCCAGAGTATCCTATCTCCCTCATCATTCTGACTAACTCAAAGTCTCCAACAGTTGTGAATGCATTGAAATCTTCAAGACCCAAAGCATCACGAACAGTAGTAGGAGTAACAATAAATTCTTCTCCTTGAAACTCAAAAATGATAGATGGAGATCCAGACTCTCCTCCATCATCATAAGTACCTGTCTGCCAAAAAGTCCTTATTTGTGACGCAGACAGCTTCGACGGTGCAGTGAGAGCAGTGCCGATATCAGAGTTTGACAAGAAACTCTGAATCAAATGAAACGCCTCCGGTGCGTTCTCATTTGCTACAGGAGCTGAGTAATTGTTAGGAACAAATTCTAACCCAGACGCAATAAACATTGTTATAGCCATTAGAACAGTTTAGAAGAAAACAAACAGAGAATAGATGAAAGTGTATGAGACAATGTGTGTGAGTAAAAGCTTATGAAAAGTTGAGGTGTGTAAAAGATTGAACCGTTTATGTGTAGTATATTTAAATAATAACTGTGAAGATTAAAACTCAAACGTTTTAATCATTACTACACACAGCAGGCTTCTTTGAAAAGTGTGTGAGTGGGACAGATGTCAAACGTGCATAAGCTGACAGCTGTATGTAACAACTTCCAATACACACGCACAGTAAAAATAGCCATAATTACCGCATGTCACATTGTTCAAAATACTCAACCTCTCTCTCTCTGTTTAATACATATATGAACCGTTTGTTATCATACTCTTTTGAATTTCAAAACAAATGTCTAATCTCAAAATTATAAAATGTCTGAAACCAATAAAATTTATTTTAATCATCAGAGATTAAAATTAAATTACCTCGGCGTATTTCACACAATACATCAGTGTTTACCATTTGTCCTTCTTTGTCAATAAACTCTTTTCTCAAACTGTACAGTTGTGAATAATTGTGTGTGCTATAGCAGAGTTTACCGAAATCAATAATTAAATCATCTCAAAGTGCATAAAATCCACAAACTAAAGCAGTAAAAACTGGTTGCCTAAACTCTCATGTATAAAATAAAATCTGATTCTATATATATCTAAACTCTGTATTCTGATATCCTTTCATTTGGATATATCTTTTATTTTTCACCCCCTTTATTATTATTATTATTATTATTTTTTTTTTTTACTTTTCCAGTAATCAGTGGTTGGCACTAGTCACCAAAAATCAAAGATTTTAGCCCTTATTTCATACAATAAGTTCCTGGATCTTCCTAGGCACAACATGATCTCAAAGGAATTTGTGCTCTGTTTGGCATCTTTTGATTTGAGGGTGAATTATTTGCAATTAATAAACAGAGTTTAGACTTTTCATCAGTTAATACAATTAATTTATGAGAGAAAATGCAAACAGCTAATACAGACTCAGGGTATAGGATCAATAAACTAAGAGATGCTATAAATATAGAGACAGTATCATGCTGTGTTAACTTACTGCACATATTTGAGATCAGAATCTATATAACTCTTAAGGATTCATAATTACTTACTGAGAATTATGCCTCATACAAATTTCTTCATTGGTCCATATGTTTCAGACAAAATTACAATCAGAGTATAGCATTAGACTGTAACTATCAGAGTATGACCAACACTTTATGACTAACAGAGTTTAGCATCAGAGTTTACTTTCAGAGTTTATGACACTGGTACTCATAACAGTTAATACATGCAAGGAATCATGAGCATAAAAATCAAACATGTATAGTTTTTGAGTCTAACCCGTATCTCTAGTCGAAACCAGAGATCATTCCAAGTTCATTTACCAATCTTGTAAAAGTAGCTTCACTCAAAGGTTTGGTGAAGATATCTGCAAGTTGTTGGTCTGTAGACACAAAATGAAGCTCAATGTTTCCTTCTTCCACATGTTCTCTGATAAAATGATATCTTATGCTGATGTGCTTTGTCATGGAGTGCTGTACTGGATTACCTGTCATAGCAATAGCACTTTGGTTATCACAGAAAATAGGTATTTTAGTGTACCTCAAACCATAATCCAGCAACTGATTCTTCATCCACAGAATCTGTGCACAACAGCTACCAGCAGCTATATACTCTGCTTCTGCAGTGGATGTGGAAATTGACTTCTGTTTCTTGCTATACCAAGAAACCAATCTGTCACCTAAGAATTGACAGCTTCCACTTGTACTTTTTCTGTCTATCTTACAGCCTGCAAAATCTGCATCAGAGTAACCAATTAGCTTAAACTCTGATTCTCTAGGATACCACAAACCCAAGGTTATGGTTCCTTTGAGATATTTGAAAATCCTTTTTACAGCTGTTAGATGAGGCTCTCTGGGATCTGCTTGAAATCTTGCACAAAGACATGTTGCATACATGATATCAGGTCTACTTGCAGTAAGATACAATAAAGACCCTATCATTCCTCTGTAGTTTGTTATATCTACTGAGGCTCCTGTGTCTTTGTCTAGCTTTGTTGCTGTAGCCATGGGAGTTGTAGCAGATGAACTATCAAGCATACCAAATTTCTTGAGAAGATTTCTGGTATATTTTGCTTGATTGATAAAAATACCATCATCTGTTTGCTTGACCTGTAAGCCTAGAAAATAACTAAGCTCTCCCATCATGCTCATTTGATACCTGGATTGCATAAGCTTTGCAAACTTCTTACAAAGTTTGTCATTAGTAGATCCAAAGATAATATCATCTACATAAATTTGAACTAAAAGCAAATCATCACCAGAATTGAAATAAAACAAGGTTTTATCAATTGTACCTCTTGTGAACCCACTTTCTAAAAGAAATTGAGCAAGAGTTTCATACCATGCTCTTGGTGCTTGCTTTAGTCCATATAATGCCTTGTCAAGCCTGTAGACATAATCTGGATGCTTGGGATCTACAAATCCTGGTGGTTGTTCAACAAACACTTCTTCTTCAAGCTTCCCATTGAGAAAAGCACTTTTTACATCCATCTGAAAGACTTTAAACTTCTTGTGTGCAGCATAGGCCAGAAAAATTCTTATGGCCTCCAATCTTGCAACTGGAGCAAAGGTTTCATCATAGTCAATTCCTTCCTGTTGTGAATAACCTTTAGCCACAAGTCTAGCCTTGTTTCTTGTAATCACACCTTCACTGTCAGTCTTGTTTCTGAAAACCCACTTTGTACCTACAATTGATCTATTCTTTGGTCTAGGTACAAGTGTCCAGACTTCATTTCTTTCAAATTCATTTAACTCTTCTTGCATTGCTGTAATCCAATTAGCATCTTGAAGAGCTTCCTCCACTTTCTTTGGTTCTGTTTGAGACAAGAAAGCATGATACAGACACTCATTATTTGTTGCACTTCTAGTTCTCACACTAGCATCAGGATCTCCAATTATGAGATCAGGTGTGTGTGCCTGTGTCCACTTTCTTGCTGTTGGTAAGTGGTTTCTTGCATCATTATTGGATCCTCCCCCTTGATCCATGCTCTCCTGATTCATATGTTGACTTTCTGCAGTATCTGAGGCTCCCCCTGAATTGGATGGCTCAGAGTTTGAACTGTCAGAGTTTGAATCAGTTTCCTCAACTGACTGACTTGCTGTGTCTTGTTGAGCTTCTTCACGCTCCCCCTCAACTGGTTCTCTATTTTGTTCAATTTGAGAATTTCCAGTTTCTCCAGTATTTACCAGTAGAGGTTCAGAGTATGCTTCGTCAGAGTTTGTCAGAACCGCTTCATCAGAGTTTGTCGGTACTGCTTCATCAGAGTTTACATCATCAGAGAATAAACCTTCATTTTCAAAACGCAGTTGATCATATCCATCTAAGTCATCAAGTCCAGTTATTTTCTTGTCATCAAATGACACATGTATGGATTCCATGATCACTTTAGTTCTCAGATTGTAAACTCTGAATGCTTTTGTTGATAATGGATAGCCAACAAAGATTCCTTCATCAGCTTTTAACTCAAATTTGGTCAACTGTTCAGGATGAGTCTTCAACACAAAGCATTTGCATCCAAATATATGAAAATATTTCAAATTTGGCTTCTTATTTTTCACCATCTCATATGGTGTTTTCCCATGCTTGTTGATCAATGTTGCATTTTGAGTAAAACAAGCAGTTTGAACAGCTTCTGCCCAGAAATAAGTTGGCAATTTTGCTTCTTCAAGCATAGTTCTGGCTGCTTCAATTAAAGTTCTGTTCTTTCTTTCAACTACACCATTTTGCTGTGGAGTTCCAGGTGCAGAAAATTCTTGTTTCACTCCTCTTTCCTTGCAGAAAGCTTCCATGATTGAGTTTCTGAATTCAGTTCCATTATCACTCCTTATAATTTTGACTTTGTGCTGTGATCCTTTGTCCAGTAGATTTACATGATCCATCAGAGTTTGAGCAGTTTCATCCTTCTTTGATAAGAAATACACCCATGTATATCTAGTATATTCATCAACAATTACTAGAGCATATTTCTTTCTGCCCATAGACATCACATTCACTGGTCCAAAGAGATCAACATGTAGAAGATGATAAGGTTCCACTACTGAAGATTCAGATTTGCTCTTGAAAGATGACTTCCTTTGCTTTGCCTTTTGACAAGAATCACATAGGCCATCTAGACTGAGTATTGATTTTGGAAGTCCCCTTACAAGATCCTTTCTTATAAGCTCATTTATGTTGTTCAAATTAAGATGAGAGAGCTTCTTATGCCAATTCCAACTCTCTTCATTTGACATTCTTGCAGTCAGACACACTGTTTTTCCATCAGAGTTTGTTACCAAACTTGCTTCATAAATGTTGTTGCGCCTGTGTCCAACTAGAACAACTTTTCCAGTAGATTTACTGATAACTTCACAGTATTCAGTATGAAAATCTACATGGTTTCCTATGTCACAGATTTGACTCACAGATAACAGATTATGCTTGAGTCCTGAGACTAGAGCTACATCTGTGATGATGACACTTCCAAGATTAATATTGCCATATCCCAGAGTGTGTCCTATGTTGCCATCTCCATAGGAAACCTTTGGGCCAGCCTTCTCCTTAAAGTCTGATAGCAGGGCTTTATTTCCAGTCATATGTCCTGAGCATCCACTGTCCAAGATAAGTGTGCTCTCTTTTATACCCTGCAATCACAAACAAACACTAAGTGTTAGTTTTAAGGACCCAGACTTGCTTGGATCCTTTGTCTTTCTTAACAGTGTTAGTTTTTGCAGCGGAATTACTATCAACAGAGTTTAAACTAACATTGTCAGACTTTACACTTGCAGAGTTTGCTCTAACCCACTTCAGATTGGGTTTTAGCTCATAATAGTTGTGATAAATAGCATGATAACTCTTGCAAGTATAAATGGAATGCCAAGTGCTCCCACAGTGTGTGCATAAAGTCTGTGGTCTAACCCTAACATAATCATTCTTTACTCCTGATGTAGAAGGTAAAGAATTGATATTTTTATTCTTTGTGCAGTAATTAGCAAGATGATTAGAACTACCACAATTATAACATGTTTTCCTTGGAGCAGCAGCATTAGGCAAATGATTATTTCTTTTATTTATGCCTATCTTTCCATTCCTATTCTTCTTGGATCCTTTTGGTTTCATGGCAGATTTTACCTCTTTGAGCTTATGATTGAACTGTTTTCCTGTCATCAAACCAACATTAACCTGTTTTTCACAAGTTTTTACTGGCTTTCTAACAGCTTCTCTTTCCATAAGTTTTTCTGTTATAATATTTTCCTGTCTTTCACAGGCTTCATCTGATTCCATATCAGCTTCTCTTACTACAACAAATTTTAACTTAGTGGACTCTGGAACAGATTTCACAGGTTTAAGTTGTGGTTTAACCTTAACCTTGTCTTTAAACCTAAGTTCATCATTTTCACAATAGCCTAAACCTACAGAATCTGTCTGAAACACTTGATGAGTGTCTCTTCCAGAGTTTGTCCAAGTCTTGATTATTTTTCTTTCTTTTTCTAGATCAGATTCTAGCTGCTTATTTATTTTAATCAACTCCTGTTCAACATAAACAGCATCATCTCTTTCTTTTTGAATCTGCTTCATATTTTCAAGTTCTCCTTCAAGAAACTTGTTTCTATCTTTAAGGCTAAGATTCTCAGATTTAATTCTCTCATTCTCTAAAATCTGATCCCTATAACTAACATGTACGCTTTTCAGATATACTCTTAACTCAGATATATTATCAGTATCATAAGCATAAGTAGTTAGGGGTACCTTATTTTCAGATGATTCAGTCTCATCTTTGACAGTTGCCATAAGAGCATAATTTACTCCATCATCAGAGTCTGAAGTATCTGCCCAGTCTTTGCCTTTAGAGATGAGTGCTTTCTCAGATTTTCCTTTCTTGCACTCTGAGGCATAGTGACCCATCTCCTTACACTTGTAGCACTGGATTTCAGATTTATCCTTCTTGCCAGACTTGGTATCCCTTCCATCAGACTTTCTAAAACTTTTCCTTTCAGAGTTTGAATCTTTCCTTGAGAATCTCTTTCCTTTCTTGAAGTTCTTGAATCCCATCTTCTTGAAGGTCTTCACCATCAATGCAGCCATTTGCATCATCTGTTCTTCATCATCCTCAGAGTCAGAAGCTTCATCAGAGTTTGAGTCATCATCAGAGTTTGATGACTCACTTTCAGATTTAATGACTAAAGCCTTTCCCTTGGCTTTCTTCCTTGATGATTCCTTCTTGATGGACTTCTCCTCAACTTTGAGAGCAACAGATTTTGTCTTCTTGCTGGATCTCCTGTTTCTTTGTTCTATCTCAAGTTCATGAGTCTTTAACAATCCATAGATCTCATCAAGATCTGTATCTGCAAGATCATAATTATCTCTGATTGTTGTCGCCTTTAAATCCCATCTTTCAGGTAGGGATAAGAGAAACTTGAGATTTGACTCTTCAAGGTCATATTCTTTATCAACCAGAGACAGATCATTCAATAGTTTGCAAAATCTGTCATAAGTCTCAGTCAAGGTTTCATTAGGTCTTGAATCAAAGTGCTCATACTCCTGTGTGAGTATTGTCTTCCTGTTTTTCTTTATAGCAGTGGTTCCTTGACACCTGACTTCCAAAGCATCCCAGATTTCTTTTGCAGTTTTGCAACCAATTACTCTGTTAGACATAACATTATCTAAAGCACTGTGGAGAAGATGTCTAACCTTTGCATCTTTTGCAAGAGATGAGATGTCCTCAGGAGTATAATCTTTCTTCTCCTTTGGAAAAGTCTTTTGTTCTTGGCCAGCAACAACAGGGGCTAGTTTGGTTGGATTATGAGGACCATCATTAATTCTGTCAAGATATTCTGGATCTGTTGCCTCCAGAAACATGGTCATCTTCACCTTCCATATTGGATACTCCACTGGCCTGAGAATTGGAACCCTGATTGTTTCATATCGACTCACAGAATTAGGTTTGACCTGTTCAACCTTGGGAGGAGCTTGATTTTCTTCAGACATGATTATTATTGTGTTTGAATCGTAAAACTGTATATATTAAACAACCTAAGCTCTGATACCAATTGTTAGGCCGAATACACAATATATAATCAAGTATGTATGAGAATAACAATCAAGAACACAGGTTTGTAAATCAACAAACTGAATTATATTAAATAATTCTCTCTTAGTGATGTTAATGAATCACAAAGAGCTACTAGGTTACAAGAATAATAATTCTATGTTCGCGTCCCTTCTAGGGATAACCTATCTGTGTTTATATAGTACACAGCTACATACAATCCTTATCTAATTGATACTCCTATAAATTAGCTATACAATTATTATCAATTAAGGATTGCTTCAGTCTTCTGTCCAGTCTCCTTAGCTGTATCAATATATTCTGCTTCTTTCCATCTTCAGAATATATTGCTTCTAGAATCTTTATCTTTGCACCGACAGCTAATTCAACTATCACCCTGTCAGACTTTAACAAACTCTGACCGGCTTCCATATAAACTCTTCACCCAGTCAGACTTTATCAAACTCTGACTGGCTTCTAGATAAACTCTGATATGTACCTGGAACTTAAACACTGATGAACAAACGTCAGCAATTATATCTAACATTGGGTACGTAGACACATTGTATGGTACGATGCAAGCTTGCGAGAAAAGAGAGAATTCAATATTCAATCTTAAATGCGAACAAAATCTCACATAAAATCTCAGCCTCCCCCAAATCACAAACCCTAACCCTCACGTCCTACGCCGTTCGCCATCATCAACCATCACCACAATTCCAGCACCCCTCCCCGAATTTGTTTTCACCAAATTCCTCCGTTAATAATCATCAATTTGTTTTTGATAATTATGATCATTTTGTACTTTACGTGTAACTATTAAACCAAGAGTTATGGGTAGTAGTCTTTGTTTAAAAATGTGGAGGAACTATTTGAGAGATTTGTGCTATTTAAATTGGTCAAAAGAGATACGCATGTTAATATAGAAACAAGGTCAGATTTGGGCCCCGTAATTTTATGTTAATATATAACTGTTAATACGCATGTTAATATATAACTGTTGAATCTTGGAAGATAGTTTTGCAATTCATTTTTCTGTTTAACTCCTTTCAGGGAGAAAACACACTCCAATAGGAACCTGTAATCACCATTTCAACAGTATGAATCTATCTGTATTTTTTTATTGATAAATTTGTGGACAATGTTAAAGTGAAAACCCAACTTCTACAAGAATGCTTTCTTTTTTAATAAAAGAAAAAACAAAGTTATGGGAGTCGAGTCTCTCCTCTCTCTTTTTTACCTACAAAAAGTATAGTAAGAATCCATTTGGTTGATGAGACAGTGTAATAAACACTAATTTTAGATAATAATTATAATAATAATAATAATAATAATAATAATAATAAAATTTGAAGTAAAGATTTATATTATTTTATGTTCCTTAATTAGAGAAGAATTAGAATTACAATAATATTTTTATGAGTAAGTTATATAAGAAATATTCTCAGGAACCTAAAAATCTATTAACAATTGGTGTGTTATTCGTCCATATATTTTAAGCCTATACCAATATATCATATCATACAAGAGAGCAACCCTAACACAATTATTAGCAGAGAGAGAGAGAGTATGATAATTTTAAGCACAATTATCATATCATTTTGTATTATATAATAAAAATAGTTCTATTACGCACCTTTGTTTGCTTATCCGAATTAAGCACACCTGAGTCCTTTATAGATATATTTATTCTAATTTTCAAAACTTGTATGTGTTCGTATATGTTTCAGTAGTTTACTCGTAACATTATAGGATATTCATATCATTTCGATACTAGTTGCCTCAATTTCTTTTAAAATATTAGTCTTAAAAAAATTTATATTTTTCTATCAATTTTACTCAAATTATGTCTAAAGCACTTATGTTCCAAAATGTTTTATAATTATTTCATTTTGAGGACGCTCAAAATAAATAATTAGATGAAATGATATTATTAATTGCAGGGACGCCTGAAAGTAATAATTCAGAAAGGAATATAAGTGCTATATATATATTAAGATTTTTTTAACAAGTTTCGAGGTGGTTGGAATTATCTCTATAGTATTTTATTGCATTGTATGCTATTGAACGACCATCATTTGGTATCTCATAAAAGTTTTAAAAATAATACATATATTCATAATTTTGATTTATTTTTATTTTATTTAACTAGTGTGAAGAATTATTATCAAACACCAATAACTTATCTTAATATTTGATGTTCCAATTGTATGTATCTAATAAAATGTTGAAGTCTTATGATTTGATAAGTTCAATGAGACTTGGATAGTAAGTTTTTTTTTATAATATATGTTATATGCACTTAATTCAGTCTTCCATTTTGTGTTGCAGAATATAATTTTGTTTGAGACTACTACCTTGTGTTTTTCTTGTACAGTTGTTTTATATTATATATTTTTTTATTTGACCCATATAATTTGCATGTGATATTTTGGTGTTTGTTGTGGAACGAAAAGTAGGTTTAGATATTGACGACGAGTATTTAATGCTGGGTAGTGGACAAGTGTGTCTTAATGGTTGCTCTCGTGTTTCGTGACTGAACATGTCCTCACAAGATGCCTACGTATCTCAATTATTACTGAGAATCAAGCCAAGAAAACGTAGTTCTAATGTTGAGGGGTTATGCCCTTTATATAGGCGTCTGGAGCCTTAGAATCGTGCTAGGGTTAGGTTACTTGGTGGACAAGTAACCTCCTTAACAGTGGATGAATCTTATCAGAATTAGTTTCCATGTTGGAGTTGGTTTCTATATTGGATGTTGCCTTAGAAGCTTCCTGATGGTTTCCAGCCACTGGGTTGTTTCTGGACCAAGCCCATGCCTTAGTGGTTTAAAACACGGGTTGGACCTTGGCCTAATTATTGACCACGAATTTAATATCATGGTTAGGATTTCGGGCTTTGTTAATGGGCCTTGTATTTTGACCACTCTAAGTCTAATTAATGCAACATTAAATGTGTCATTAGGGGCTTTATTTTAGCCCACATCATTTGCCCCCCTAACTTCGAGGAAAACTGATCAGGTTTTCTCGAAGTTAAGTCGACTAATTTTCAGTGGCCCTCCTCGGGTATGGCAGGTGGATATTCTTCCAAGATAACATCTTTCTTGCTGAAACACAATGCAACCTTGGATGTGCCTTTCAAGTAGCGTAGCAACCACTTGACTGCTTCCCAATGCTCTTTTCCTGGATTAGACATGAACCTGCTAACAACTCCCACTGCATGAGCAATGTCTAGCCTTGTACACACCATAGCATACATCAAACTGCCAACTGCAGATGCATACGGAACTTTATCCATATCTTTCTTGCCTTCATCCGTTTTAGGTGACTGCTTCTTCGTGAGATTAAAGTGAGTTGTCAACGGTGTACTTCTGGTCTTCGCATCCTGGACATTGAATTTCTGCAATAATTTCTCAATATACTTCTCTTGAGATAATTTCAAAGTACCTTCAGATCTATCCCTTATGATTCTCATACAAAGTATCTGTTTTGCTGCACCCATATCCTTCATCTCAAACTCTTCAGACATCTGTCTCTTTAGCCTGTTGATTTCCCTCATGTTTGATCCTGCTATCAACATGTCATGAACATACAACAACAATATGATATAAGATGAATCAAATTGTTTAAAGTAACAACAATGATCCATAGCACTCCTCGTGTACCCATTCTTCATCATAAAGCTGTAAAACTTCAAGTACCATTGTCTTGGTGCTTGCTTCAAACCATACAAGCTTTTTATAAGATTGCAAACCAAGTTTTCTTTCCCAACTACCTGAAATCCCTCTGGTTGAACCATGTAGATGTCTTCCTCAAGATCACTATGTAAGAACGAGGTCTTAACATCTAGTTGCTCTAGATGTACCTCCTCTGCAGCCACAATGCTTAGCACAAGTCTAACTGTAGTCATCTTAACAACCGGAGAAAATATATCAGTATAGTCAATACCCTTTTTCTGTTGATAACCCTTGACTACTAACCTTTCCTTGTACCTTTTGCTGCCATCAGGTTCTTCTTTGATCCTGAACACCCACTTATTTTGTAAAGCTTTCTTTCATGCTGGTAATTCTGTTAAAGACCAAGTCTCATTCTTCTCAAGATAACTCATCTCTTCTTCCATGGCTAATTTCCACTTAACTGAATCATCCACCTGAACTGCCTCTGAATAACACTGAGGCTCTCCGTCCTCGGTCAATAACATGTAATATGCTGAAGGAGAAAATCTTTGTGGCGGCCTCACAGTTCTGCTAGATCTTCTTACCTCAGCTTGTGGAGTAACTGAACCTGTCTCATCAGCATTCCCAGAACTCCCACTATTTCCTGCAAGATCTTCTTCAGTAATATCTTCAAGCACTGCTTTCTCTTTTTTAGATTGTTCCTTTGTAAACTCAGAATTGACTGTAAGCTTATCCTTGTACACCGCATTTTCATTAAAAGTAACATCTCTACTTCTAACGACCTTCTTCGTCAGTTCATCCCAGAAACGGTAACCCATATCATCTGAGCCATAACCAATGAAAATACACTTCTTTGCTTTCGGATCAAGCTTGTCTTTGTCTGAATCTTTAACACACACATAAGAAACACAACCAAAAACTCGCAAGTGTGAAAGATTTACCTTTTTTTTGTGCCACTCTTCTTCAGGAATCTTGAACCCCAAAGGAACTGAAGGTCCTCTGTTTATGAGATACGCTGTTGTGCTAACTGCATCTGCCCAAAAAATCTTCGACAACCCTGCATGTAACCTCATACTCTTGGCCCTCTCATTCAAGGTTCTATTCATGCACTCTGCAATAGCATTCTGCTGCGGTGTCTCTGGAATAGTTTTAATCATTCTAATCCCGTACTCTGCTTAATAGCTTTTAAACTTATCACTGCTATGCTCACCACCATTATCTGACATCAAACTCTTAACCTTCAAACCGGTCTGGTTTTCAACTTCAGTCTTCCACTTCTTGAAAGTATCAAACACATCTGATTTTTTCTTCAAAAAATAAATCCATACATTTCTAGTGGAATCATCAATGAAAGTAACATAGTAGCGAGATCCTCCCAACGACGCAACTGTTGTTGGACCATATACATCTGTATGAACTAGCTCTAACTTCTTAGCCTTCGGGGTCCTCCCTGATTTTGCAAAAGTAACTCGTTTCTGCTTTCCAAGAACACATGGCTCACAGAACCCAACTTCCACATTCTTCAGCTCTGGAATCTTCCTCTTCGAAGTTAATAACTTCATACCCTTTTCACTCATATAACCAATTCTTTGGTGCCACAAAGTTGAAGACCCAATCTCATCAGCAATTGCATTTTCTTCATAGCTAGATTGTTCAACTATGTACAAAGTCCCCTTCTTCTCTCCTCGAGCAACAACTAGATTCCCCTTTATAACCTTCCACTGTCTGTTTCTGAAAGAAACTCGATACCCTTCCTTATCTAACTGACCCACAGATATCAACATCTTCTTAAGTCCAGGAATGTACCTTACATCTTTCAACATCCAGCTAGTCCCCAAAGAGGTCTTGAGATTAATATCTCCCATGCCTGATATATCCAAAGTCTCATCATCAGCAAAACGGACTTTACCAAAATTTCCAAGTCTGAAATTTAACATCAAATCCTTGCAAGGGGTCGCATGGAATGATGCACCAGAATCCATAACCCATGATTCAACCGAACATTCAACACAACAAATCAAAGCATCGTCGCTCACCACTTCTTCAACTACATTAGCTGAATTATCCTCTTTCTTCTTTCCTTTAGGAGCTGCAGGAGCCGTACACTGATTTCTGAAGTGACCCTTCTTCTGACAATTCCAACAAACAATCTCCTTGCGATATTTGTACTGTCCTCTTTTCCGTGACTTCGATCTACTACACCGTTGATTCTGCCCCCTCTCGGACTTTCTGCCTCTGCTCTCAGTACTCAATAAGGAACCTGATGACTCTCCTGAGTTTCTTTTACGGATATCTTCTCCAAGAATCGAATCTCGAACTCCATTAAAAGTCATCTTACCGCTCCCAAATGAATTACTAATAGTAGTGACAAATCCTGACCAACTGTTAGGTAACGAGGATACCAACAACAAGTCTTGTACTTCATCATCAAATTTAATATCCACTGATGCCAATCTTGATATGATAGAATTAAATTCATTCACATGATCAACAACACAATCACCTTCATTCAATCTCGCGACAAACAACAAACGACACAAATACACCTTATTCGAAGCAGATGGCTTCTCATACATATTTGTTAACGCCTTGATCAATCCATGAGTTGTCGTTTCCTTGACGATATTGTGAGCAACGTTCTTCGCCAAAGTCAATCTGACAACACCCAGAGCCTGCCTATCCAATAGCTTCCATTCAGTCTCATCCATTGAATTTGGCTTCTTCTCCTCTAGCGGTTGGTGTAGTTTTTTCTGATACAAATAATCTTCAATTTACATCTTCCAATATCCAAAATCTTTGCCAATAAATTTGTCGATCTTTACTTTCCCATCTTCTGCCATCGCTCCCACTCGCCTGAAAACCTAGGATCTTGATACCAGTTGTTGAGTATACAACAATGAAAGCAAAACCCAAAGCGAATAAACAAGAACAAGAAAATAAACGACAATCACACATGAAAAAGATTTACGTGGTTCGAAAATTCCTACTCTACAAGCCGCACTAATTATGTATTGATCTCTCACATTATGTTGTGTTCTGATATGTTGGTGTTTTACAATTACATGAGACTATTTATAAGAGAAAAAACTGGGCCTAAACTAATCAGAGTCTAATTCTGAAATTACTAACTCTAATTAGAATTCAGATCTGGAAATTCTAACTCAAATCAGAAACCAATTCTGAAACCTGTTAGACTCCACAAACCCAACATAGGGTACACTAGTGTTTCACGAGTATTGCTTTTTAGCGTGAAGTGTGGAGCGACCTACACATTCACTACGATTAACCTTATTCGAGGCTTCATTTTTATTGGATGAGAGCACCTGATAACTAAGTTATCGAGTGTAGCCAATTTTTGCTAGTGAAGGTTTGAGTTTTGCCTTAATTTGGCTAACTCCGAAGAACGATCACTGGGTTTTTCCCTAAATGGGTTATCTTTGGTGGGCGAAAAGCCCTAAATAGCGCTACACTGTGCTAAATGACACTAAACGGCACTAAACGACGCTAAACGACATTACACGGTGCTAAACGGTGTTAAACGGTGTTAAACGATGCTAAACGGCGTTAAACAGTGTTAAATGACATTAAAACGACATTAAACGGTGCTAAACGGCACTAAACGGTGTTAAACGATGCTAAACGACGTTAACCAGCGTTAAAACGACATTAAACGGCACTAAACGGTGTTAAACGACGCTAAACGGCATTAAAAGGTGTTAAATGGCGCTAAAACGACATTAAATGGTGCTAAACGACACTAAACATCGCTAAAATGACGCTAAACGGCGTTAAACAGTGTTAAATGGCGTTCAAACGACACTAAACGGTGTTAAACGACGCTAAACGTCGTTAAACGACGCTAAACGATGTTAAACGACGCTAAACAACATTAAACGACGTTAAAACGACATTAAACGGTGTTAAACGACTTCCTTGAAAGTAAGGGCGTAGCTTCCTTGAAGCCGTGATTAGTGCCAAGGCAAACTTCTCTATAACGGAATAGTTCAATTCTGCCCCATGCAAAATTTTGCTTACATAGTAGACTGGTTTTTGAATCCTTCATTCCTCCTTTACAAGGACAGCACCGAGAGCTTGATCGGAGGCTGCCAGGTAGAGATAAAGGGTATCTTCCGGGCTTGGTTTGGCCAGCAACGGGGCCTCAACCATGTACTTCTTGAGCTTTTCAAAGGCCTCTTGACTCTCTGTTGTCCATGCAAAATCATTGACCTTTTTCAAGGCTTTAAAAAATGACAAACATTTGTCCCCAGACTTTGAGATAAATCTCCCTAAGGCTGCAACTCTTCCAGTCAACCTCTGAACGTCCTTAACGGAACGAGGTGGTTCAATGTCGAGGATAGCTTTGATGTTGTCGGGGTTAGCTTCAATGCCTCTCTTGGAGACCATGAGACCCAAGAACTTTCCTGATCCTACTCCAAAAGCACACTTGGCGGGATTTAGCATCATTTTATGGTGCCTCGGCACTTCAAATGCCTCCCTAAGATGCTTGATGTGGTCGTCTTTAAACAAACTCTTAACAAGCATGTGATCAACGTAGACCTCCGTGGTCTTCCCAATCAAGTGGGCAAAGATCTTGTTAACTAGGCGTTGATAGGTCGCCCCTACATTCTTGGATGTGTCATCCTTGTGCATCTTGATTTGGTTGTAACCACTATAACCGTCCATGAAGCTCAATATTTCATGCCCTGCAGTAGCATCTATCAAGGTGTCAATCCTTGGTAACGGGAAGCAATCCTTGGGAAAAGCATCATTCAAATCAGTGAAGTCTATGCACATCCTCTATTTTCCATTGGCTTTCTTAACCATAATCGGGTTTGCTAACCACTCTGGAAATTGGATTTCTTCAATGAATCCAGCTTCTAGGAGCCTATCAACTTCTTATTTTATGGCTTCTTGCCTCTCTGGTGCAAAGTTCCTCTTCTTCTTCTGTATCGCCTTCCTTTTCGGTTCGACATTGAGCTTGTGAGTTATCAGTTGGGGATCAATCCCTGGCATGTCGGCAGTTGTCCATGCAAATACGTCATTGTTCTCTTGTAGGAACGTGATCAACTCGCCCTTCAAAGGTTCTTTCAATAGTGCTCCGACATAGGTCACCTTTTCAGGTTCGAGAGGATCTAAAGGAACAAGAACCAAATCCTCATCCGGCTTTCCTCTATGGTCTTCATCTTCTCTGACATCCATGTCTTCGATAGGGAGAACCTGTCCCCCGATTCCATCTGACCTTAATGCAGCTACATAACAGCTCCTTGTCGTTTTTTGATCACCCCTTTCTTCTCCGACACCGCTCCTGGTCGGGAACTTGATTTTCAGATGGTAGGTTGAGGCCACGGCCTTAAAATCATGAAGTCCTGTTCTTCCAAGGATGGCGTTGTAGGTCGAGGATGCCTTGATTACCACGGAATTCAACATTTGAGTTACTTCTTTTGGTTCCTGACCAATAGTCATAGGTAACTGAATTGTGCCTTCAACTTTGGATTCCACCCCGTTGAACCCATATATGGGCATGTTTGAGGGGATCAGTTGAGAATCATTATACCCCATCTTCAAGAACGTGTCATGGAAAAGGACGTCAACGGAGGCTCCATTGTCTACTAAGACTCGTTTCACCTCGTTATTTCCAATCACGGGGGCTATCACCAAAGTATCGTCATGGGGGAACTTCACCCCTTCAAGGTCCGAATAATCGAATCCAATCGACATCTTAGTTTTTGCACGCTTGGGTGCTTCTCCAACAATATGCATTACTTCTCGGGCATAAGCCTTTAGGGAGTTTCTAGTGGTTCCGGCCGCGGTTGGCCCTCTTGAAATCATGTTGATCACTGGCCCTCGAGGCTGGGGGTTGCGACCTTGGCTTCGATCTTCATCTCGATTATATTCTCTCCGAGGGGCACCCCTGTCCCCATCTATGGTAAACTTGTTCAATTTCCCTTTTCGGATCAGAAACTCAATTTCATCCTTGAGTTGCCTACAAGTATCAGTATCATGGCCCGTGTCTTTATGGTACCTACAATACCTGTTTTTGTCTCTCTTCTCAGGATCACCCCTTAGTGGATTCAGCCATCATAAATCTCTATCCTTCTCAATGTCATAGAGGATTTGGCTCCTTGGAGCATTCAACCTTGCATATTTGGTAAATTTCGTACCTGAATTGCTTTTCCTTGGAGCTGAATCGGAGTCTTTAGTCGTACGAGGATATTTGTCCTTGACATCATACTCTTGCTCCACCTTTCGCTTCTTTGAACCACCATTATTGCCACCACCAGTAGTGGTGGTGTCAGTTTTCTTCATGCTTTCCTCAGCCTTGATGTACTTTCTAGCCCTTTGTTGGAGCTCAACCATGCTCTCAGGGGGTGTTTAGCCAACGACATCTTGAAAAGACATTTGTGGTTCCTTGTTGTAGGGCTATCATAGCTACCTTGTTGTCTAGATCAGGTATATTCAATTTCTCCTTGGTGAAACGCTTGAGAAAATCTCTCGTCGTCTCGTTCTTTCCTTGGGTTAAATTCATGAGCGAGGCAGAGCTTTTCTCATGTACTCGTCCACTGATGAACTGGTTGATGAAAGCCGTGCTCAGATCTCTAAAACAACTGATAGAGTTGGGCGGTAAACGACTATACCATCTTTGAGTCATGCCTTCCAGGGTTTGAGGAAATGCCCTACACTTAAGGGCATCTGTAACGGGTTGCAACAACAGTGCATTCGAAAAAGTCCTTACATGTGTTGCGGGATCACCCGTACCATCATATGCCTTGATAGTAGGCATCTTGAATTTCCTTGATACATGAGCGGCCATTACCTCTTCAGTGAAGGGTGGAATGGGATCGTCTGGGTCGCTCAGTTGCATTAAAACACGGGGATCTGACCTAGGGATTTTCGTCCTTGGAGCCCTAGCTCTTCCTTGCCTCCTTGAAGATCTTTCTAAATCAATTACGGGAACATCTCATGCCCCTTGGTTCAAAGGCTGAATCTGCCTCCTTTGCTGCTCTATCTCCATGTCTTTCTTTAGTTTCTGGATCTCGGCCTCATGAGCCCTTATCCTCTCCATAGCAGTCATAGGCGCCCTTGCAGTTGCCCCCGACTCCTTCTTTCAAGGGGATCCTTGCTAGATCTTCTTCTTATGGGCGCTTGATCTCGACCTTCATCAGATGAGTAATCGTCAGTATAGGGCCCGGAGTAATCCAGGTATCCTTGTTCGTGGACATGTCCCAAACCTGGAATATAGGTTGGTTCATATGGCTCATGGACTTTGGGGGCATGGCCACTTCCTCCTGTTTCATGAGGGTAGTTAGGCAATCCATAAGTAGGGTTGGTGCTAATAGGAAGCACGGTAGTGGAGATCTGTGCTCCATGAGGAAGGCTGTGGCCGAGCAGCGAGACAACCATCTGAAGGGGGTTTGTCTCGTTCTGAGGTACGGAAGTTTGGGGATTCGTCCCTTGTGGTTGAGAAACCACTATTGTGAGGGGTAACGACCCTTGTTCCGTGACAAATTGGAACAGTAGTGACGACAGTAGATCCAGTAACGATTGTTGTTCTTCGTGTGATAGCCATGGTTGTTGTTCGCGGTCCCATAGACGGCGCCAAATTTTATGGAACGAAAAGTAGGTTTAGATATTGACGACGAGTATTTAATGTTGGGTAGTGGACGAGCGTGTCTTAATGGCTGCTCTCGTGTTTCGTGACTGAACAGGTCCTCACAAGATCCCAACATATCTCAATTATTACTGAGAATCAAGCCAAGAAAACGTAGTTCTAATGTTGAGGGTTATGCCCTTTATATAGGCGTCTGGAGCCTTAGAATCGTGCTAGGGTTAGGTTACTTGGTGGACAAGTAACCTCCTTGACAGTGGATAACTCTTATCAGAATTAGTTTCTATGTTGGAGTTGGTTTCCATATTGGATGTTGCCTTAGAAGCTTCCCGACGGTTTCCAACCACTGGGTTGTTTCTGGACCAAGCCCATGCCTTAGTGGTTTAAAACACGGGTTGGACCTTGGCCCAATTATTGACCACGAATTTAATATCATGGTTAGGATTTCAGGCTTTGTTAATGGGCCTTGTATTTTGACCATTCTAAGTCTAATTAATGCAAAATTAAATGTGTCCTTAGGGCTTTATTTTAGCCCACATCAGTGTTATAAAAAAATATCTATATTTTAATCATAGTTGTCAAATTGCTACAAACGAATTTAATTTTCTGAGAAGCAATTTGAAGTATTAATGTGGTTGTTTGTTCGAGTTGTAGGAATATCACGTGATATTTAATTTTAGGGACGAAATTTTAATAAAGAAGAGAGGATGTAATATTTTTATTTTTTTGTTTATTTTATTTTGAGTGCTTTTGAATTATAGACACTTACCGATGGTTCTAAGTCGAGTTAAATATTATTTATATGTTTCTTTCAAAAAACAATATTTGTTATATATTTTATTTACGTTGTATGATAATTAAATTTGTTTTAGTTTGGATATATATTCTACATATATTTTGTTATGGTTGGATTAGCTAATTCATACACATGAATCGTGAACATCTATAGGCCCCTATGTTGTTAATATTAATAATTAGTATAAATAAAACAAAGTTATATATATATATATATATATATATATATATATATATATATATATATATATATATTAGCATTAGTGAACCCTATAACTAAGAGTGATATTGTGTATTCAGCCGTACTACGGAAAACTAAAAAAACAATTAAGCAGTGCGAGTGCGGGGAGAAAGAACAAGAAGATATAGATGTTTCATTATTTTAGCCATGTGAAAACAAAGTTATATTTTGTACTAATGTGTCATGCTTAGTTGACACACTTAATCATTTTTTTTAACTTATAGTCTATTAGTTGTTTATGCATGTCTAGTAATTTCTTATGAAGAGTCAAGTTACTTGATATTTTATAGAGTAACATAAGAAAATTTGTATAATTAAATGTGTGTAATGTTGATTGATTTAAACTGTATGGGGCTAGATTGTGGCTAATATAATTAAAATGGTACTTTTGTAGCATGAGAATTATTGGAGATTTTCACAAATACGTAAGAATGGAATAAACGTACTTCTTTATTTTTTTTACAAACCTGAAAGTCAATATCACAATGTCTTTCATTATATATTTTTATATTATTGTTAAGATTTTATTCTATTTAAAATTAGTGTGTTACATTATAAGCACAAATCAGATACATGTAATTGCGAGTCTGCTTCGTTTGATTTTTTATTTTACTCTCGGCTAGCTCAGACAATGGTTGTGCTAATTAGTACTTTTGTAATTATTTATATTCATTAACTAATAATTGTTTATTTATATAATTCATTTAATTAGAAGTTATTGAAGTGATTTTTTTTCTTTTTATTTAATTAACTCTAAACTATTTTACTCGGTGAACGTGCTTATTTTGTAAGGTTTGAGCTATCTTAGTTGTCCAAGCTACTTTGATTGTATGATCTTTTTAATATTTTGTAGGTGTTTGTTCATACAGTTGTCATTATATATTTGTTTTTTAAAAGAAAATGATAATAAAATTTATAGTACTCTGACTTGGTATCATTTTTTTTCAATTATTAACATATAAGTGTGTTCAATGCTAATTTACATGATTATATAAAGTTCATTGTTTTTAAATTTAGGTAAGTACTATTAGAGATACATTTGATCCGGAAATATCTTAAAGTTAACTATAGAATTATATCGTGCACGGGCTATCTCGTTATTTAAATGGTAAAATTTTGTTAAAATTATTATCAATTTGTTTTTTATAATTGTGATCATTTTGTACTTTACGTGTAACTATTAAACCAAGAATTATGGGTAGTAGTCTTTGTTTAAAAATGTGGAGGCACTATTTGAGAGATTTGTGATATTTAAATTGGTCAAAAGAGATACACATGTTAATATAAAAACAAGGTCAGATTTGAGCCCCGTAATTTTATGTTATATCATTTTAAGGGTTTCAAACATTTTGGTATAACAGGAAATTTGAGTTAGGATATGTTGATCATTTTGATTTTATAAAGGAAATGCGAGAAGTTTCTTGCATTGTATCATTGTGATCTATATTATATTATTTGCATAGTTTACTTGATGGATATATTTTGAGAGATAGTTTAGAAGTGATAGCATAAGATCAAATATGATTTCTCATTGATTTTGTGGTAAACTCATTAGGATTGTACAACCACACAGGAAATAAGATATAGAGTCGAGAGAATTTTTTTTAAAAACTGAAAAATTATTCATTTTAGGTTTGCATTTTAGTATTGTTTAATTTCGGGGACGGAATCCTTTTTAATGGGGTATATATGTAATTTTGGTAATAATAATAATAATAATAATAATAATAATTGAAGTAATGATTTATATTATTTTGTGTTCCCTAATTAGAGAAGAACTAGCCTAAAAACCCGTGCGAAGCACGGGCCTGCTTATTTACTGAAATAATTTTTCGCACGAAAATGTATATATATCGAAACAATTTTGTAATTAAAATTAATTTTGAATTTATCTTATATTTGTATAAAAAAAATTAATTTTTTTAATATTTAATAAGATTTCACAAAATTTGGAAAAAAAAATCTATAAAATAAAGATCAAATTATTATTTTCATTTGACAAAATATTAATTTAGTTTTAAATGTCGTGAAATGCATTTTATCAAATTCAACAATTAAATATAATCTAAATGATTATTTTAGTATAGTTGTTTATGATATGGATGTATCTAAACTAATGTGTTTTTAACGAAATGACAATATACTTGTAAATAAAATATAAAGTTGGTCAGGTACGTAAGACTACACACCGTGATCACATCTTAAAATCTTTTAGTCTAAAGTCCGTATATAACATTAGTGTATGTAAATTAATATGATAACGTAACTGTGCCAAACCCAAGGCTTTAGGACTTGTTCATAGTGAGTATTATTGATATTAAGAACAAATAGAAACAATGTAAAATTTGAAACACGGTCGAACTATTGTTCTTGTTGCAATTATAATCAGGTTTACCAGAGTTTTCTATGTTGGAGAAAGTATAATTTGTAAATAGGTATTTTGCCTTAGTAGTTGTTGTTTGTTTTTCAGCGATCAATTGATTTGGTTTTTTTTTATTTTTTTGCAGTCTAGAATATAAATCGTTAAATGCACACAATGTTGTTGTAATATAATCGTACACATGTGAATGAGATAGAGGATTTTAAAAAGAAGCTGAAGGTTGGTGCATCTTTGCACACTCTCACAAGACTATCTTGCGGTGTAAATTACAAAATTGTCGGTATATAACATAGGCGATGCAGTCTTAACATTGTCAGATATAAACGTAGGGCTGAGACTTATTACAAAATCTATTAATATTATTTAAAAGTCATCCATGCGGCGTCTCACTCAATTTTTTTACTTTTAAAATTTTATAAAAATTTTATACTCTAATTTTATATGTTATCTATAACCTTATTATTATGTAGAAATTATATGTTATCTATAATCTTATACTCTTTTAAAATTTTATTTTTTATATCAATCATTTAAAATAAAAGAAAGAGAATCGTAGAGTATGCTCAATCCATTAAAATATTTTTGGTAATTATATACAATGCAATATTTTATAAATAATATAAACCAACATTTTATTTATTTAAAAATAAAAAATTATAAAAAAGAAGATGAGAGAAGAAGAGAAATTAACATTAATAAGATTTTAAAGAAAACTTAAAACAAAATGTACTATGCTACTTATGCATGAGCTTGATTAGAGAAGATTAATGGTTCAATTTACTACACTAACATAATTTTATCTACTATTTGCATAAATATAAAAGAGTTGACGTTTTTGTAATTTTTTAACATGTAGGGGCAAAATCATAAATTCAAGGTATTAAAATGACATATATCAATAATTTAAATTGATAAAACAGAATTGTAGATTATGTTCAATTGCTAAAAATATTTATTATAACTATGTATTGTGCAATATTCTAAAAATAATATAAATCAATGTTTATTAACTCAAAAAATAAAAAAATTGGAAGAAGAGGTGGTTTATCTAATAAGAGTTTGAATATAAGCTCAAAACAAAGTGTAGCACAGTTGGTTATGACAAGAGTTTGACATGGATATGTTAAGGGTTCGATTCCCATCATTAACATAATTTCACAATTTTTACATTTTCATTAAAGAATGGTATTTTTGTAATTTTAGAAAATATAAGGGTAAAATCGTAACTTCACAGCCATTAAAATGGCAAACTTTGCCCTTTGTTGGCTTTTAATATATAGAGAAAGATTAGAATTACAATAATATTTTTATGAGTAAGTTATATAAGAAATATTCTCAGGAACCTAAAAATCTATTAACAATTGGTGTGTTATCCGTCCATATATTTTAAGCTTATACCAATATACCATATCATACGGCCCGGGAGAGCAACCCTAACACAATTATTAGCAGAGAGAGAGCATAGTCGGCCGCACCAGAGAAGATACACGAAGAAAAGTTGTCTGATATTTTGGTACCTTATTTTCACATTTATTAATTGATATTTTGTCATTCATCAAAGTGTTATATTCATGCACACCGGGATTAATATACTAGTACGTGGCTTCGTATATTAACCATATATGCATTAAAGTATTTTAATATTCATGACCATCTTATGTATAAATGATTGGTATGTTTAATGGTATTTATATAAATCTCTTCTATATATAATAGGAGAACAATGGGATAATTTAGGGGCATTTGAGCCAATAAACTCCCCGTGAAATTACCATTTTACCCTTACATGTTACAAAATTACATGCCATGCCACTACTCTCTTATCTAAAAACAAATTGAAGTAAATAATATTTTAGTCAGGGATCGAACCTCCGACATTCACTAAAGAAGCCATCCTTATAACCATTGAGCTACATGATTCTTTTTGATTTTGAGCTAAAAATCATATGACATAAAACTCACATCTTTCTTATCCTATATTTATTGTTATTTAAATTTTTGAGTAAAAATTAAGGTGATTTATAATATTTATTAAACTTTATTTTTTTAATACTTAAAATATCATACATAATCATATACACTACCTGTCTTATAAAATATTAATATAAAGTTTTAAAAACAATATTATGTGTGGTTCTTTTTATCTTTCTTTTAACTAAACAAATATTTTGTATATGTATTGATAACTATAATATATTCTATTTTCTTGCATCAGAGTCGAACTTTTCTTGTACTACGCAATATATTTGAATTATTCAAATATTTAATAGATAAAATGTATTATTAAACATTGATATAACATAAATAACATATTACAAGTAGTTTATTTACATATTTACGACTTATTTATTTTTAAATTAATGAAATTAGTGTTAAAACATGTGTAAAAATTAGACAATAATTTAGGTATGGGCTATCGGTCACTTCGGGGTCGGGGAGACTCCGAACATGAACTCATTCGCCGAACCCGTCTCAATCCTCGATCGAGGATTACTTTATTTATCGTACAATAATCATTGTTAAATAGCACATATTGATAACATGTATACATGATATTTATAATTATTTGTTATTATCTATACTAGAAGTATAGAGTCAGTGTGATGCATATGACATTCATATTCTTATTATTTTACATTTATATTTACTTTGTTTGAAGTTCATCTAAAATTTGAATAGTTTTATGTGATTGTTGAACGTAATGTTGAATTGACGTGTGTGTTTCTGTTTGAGCGTGATTAAATTGTGTTTTAAGAGTTTTGTGTTTAACAATATTTTAAAAATATATTTAATTAAAATTGTTGTTTTTAATAAATTAAGGTCAAATTGCAAAAGAAAAGGGACTAAAATGCAAATATCAGAATATGAATGTCGTATTGACCGACCGACTACCAAACTATATTTTGAATAAAATTTTTGTTTTTAATAAATTAAATAAAGTAGTAAAAATAAAAGAACTAAAGTACAAATATCAAAATATGAGAACCGTACCGACCAACTATCAAACTTTCAATATTTCGGTTTTAATAATATAGTATATATATATAATAGAAGTGACCAGATTTATAATTAGATTGGATGCATTACATATATGACACATTTTTTGTTATTATCAAATGAATTTTAAATTAATTTTTTAAAGCATAATGTAACATAAGATGAAACAAAGATAACTACAACTCAACAAAGGACAAGACATACAATAATATTAGCAGAAGCACAGGAATCCAGAATCAAAGAAGAAAAGGTAAACTCAAAAAATCAAAATATGGTATGTATTCTTGAAGTCCGTAAACAGGTCACGGAAAGAAGTTCATGAAAATGTTCAAGCCTCGGTGACAGCAAAAGAATCAGGACTTTCAAGACAACAGAAATATGTGAATGATTTAGGGTTAAGTACCACAGGATTCCAGTGATTTATTTGAAGCAACTAGAACGACAAGGGACTTATCAGCATCATTGAATTGAAGACATAGAAGAAGAATTGATCAAGTTTTATTCATCTGTGAACCAGACTAGTTGCACTAGTTGACGGCACTAAAAAGATCAAGTTGTTTAATCGTCTCAGAAGAAATTGATACAGTCTATTACTTGAACACCCAGGAGCTCAGGATCTTTTCTTAAAAGTCAAAGACAAGAAAGGAGTTCGATGGTTTTTCTATTTAGAAAACCATCGAACATGATTCAAGAAGTCAAAAGAAAATCAAATGTAAAGTAATTTACATTTCGATAGTTTTTATTAAAAACTATCGAATGGTAAATTACTTTTACACATTCGATGGTTTTTAATTCAAAGGAGCAGGTGAAAAGTATTCTTGTTTTTCAGGTTGATGAAAATTGGACGGCCAAGATCATTTCCTTGATTTTGGTTCAATAGTTTTCAAACCAAAAGCCTACAATTAATACAGAGGAAGAGAGTGTCTTCTTCAGTCGAGGTTAATCACACAGAAGCAATTACTAAGAGAGAGATCGAGCCAGAGAGAATACCAGAGAAATTAATTCTGCTTGAACTCTATCATTGTATTGATTGTGTATAACCTAGAACTCATTGAAGCTAATCTACGGATTAGAAATTGTAGTACCCTTCGTGGTTTATATTTATAAAACGATATATTCCCCAACTCGTGTTTTAATTTGGTGCATTTGATTTCGTTTAGAACTGAATGATTAATCCGCGAACGAAATTGAATAATTTGTGAGTATAGTATTCAACCCCCCCCCCCCTCTACGATACTTTGGACCTAACAATTGGTATCAGAGCTACTTGATTGATGTATAAATCAGATACGGTGAATCAGACCAAAATCAAACGTAGCGTGAAAATTCGAAGCAAATTTTTTAACTTTCAAAATTTTTCATTTAATTGGAATTTCTTGAATTTTAAACAATTTGAAATTTTCAGAAACCATGAGTGCTCCAAAGACAACTGCTGGTATTAAAGTTCCCCCGTTTACTAGAGATGATTTCGGTTTGTGGAAAATGAAGATGTTGTTATTTATCAAGGCATCTAATCCATTGTATATTGGCGTTTTAGAGAACGGACCGTTTGTACCAATGAAACCAGTTAGTGAATCTACAGCCCCTGATGGAATTCAATCAGGAGGGACGGTGTGAAGCATGTGAAAAAGGGAAGTCAAAGAAAGCATCACATAGAATCAAAGAAATGACAAACATTACTGAACCATTACATCTGATTCATATGGATTTATTTGGTCCAGTTAATGTTATGTCACTTTCAAGAAAGAGATATACATTGGTGATGGTGGATGACTACTCCAAGTACACGTGGGTGTTGTTTGTACAATCAAAGGATGAAGTAACACAACTAATCATTGATCACATCAAGAAGATCGAAGTGGAAGCCAAACTACCTATGCGGACAATCAGATCAAACAATGGAATTGAATTCAAGAATGCAGTTCTTAATGATTTCTGCTCAGAGAAAGGAATATCTAGACAGTATTCAGCACCAAGAACTCCACAACAAAATGGAGTAGTGGATAGGAAGAACAGGACCTTGCTTGAAGCAGCAAGGACCATGTTGAATGAATCAAAACTTTCCACTTACTTTTGGGCTAAAGCAGTGGATACAGCTTGCTACACTCAGAATCGAACCCTGATTAACAAAGAACATCATAAGACTCCTTATGAGTTAATGGCCAACAAGAAACCAACACTGAAGTATTTTCATGTGTTTGGTGCAAAGTGCTTTGTACTAAAAGATGGAGGACATCTAGGCAAGTTTGATGCCAAAGCAGACGAAGGCATTTTTCTGGGCTATTCTCTGGAATCTAAGGCTTACAGGGTATATGTGATTGAAGATAAGAAGGTGTTGGAAAGCTTTAATGTAACATTCGAAGACACCAAAAGACCAGGCCTGCAAACTGGAGAGAACTCTGAATCCTTGGTATTTGAAAATCTATCGGGAGATCTCTCTAACAATGAAGAAGAACCTGAAGTTGTTACAGTTATTAATAATAATCATAATGATAATGGTTCTGGACAAAGTGGTGACCATAGTGGAGATCCTCAAAATTCTACAGGATCCACTAGTCAATCTACAGAATCAACAGATCACACCGTCAACAACTCAGGGGGAGCAAGAGAAGGATCAACTAGTCACACTCCACAACATCTAGAACAAGGAGAATCATCAAGATCGCATCTGCCAAGACAAAGGGTATGGAATAGAGATCATCCCTTTCACTTGTGAAGGGTTTCGGGCATGAAAACGCAACGGAAAAATGCGTAAAATAGAAAAATTAACGAAACCCTTTGCAGGATCCATGCGAAAAACGATATTTAATTCGTGAATAGAATCGTTTACCTTTTGAAGCTTTACGAACGGCTGACTAATGGAGGTCCTTTGATATGATCACCACGTGTCCCGCCTTGCGATACACGTCTCTAATCAGTCCACACGAACGCCCGATCGTCCAACGATTACCGGAGTTGGTACTAGCCAAGAACTGCCCTCAGAACTCTCTCTCTCTAGCCTCTCTTTGATGTAGAGCAGCTAGGGTTTTTTAAGAAAAACGTTTTTTTCAATTTCTCAACACTAAAATAATACATCTTAGTGTATTTATATGAGAGAGAATTCTGGGCCTATACCTAATCTGATTGGGCTTCCAAAACCCAATCTGATTATTAGTAGTATTATTTATTATATTCGAATTATTATATAATTAATCAAGTCCTACTTAATTAATCCAATAATTCAATAATAATAATAATTCAATTAAATTCGAAATTTAATTAATGCTCCGTTTAAAACGTTCTTTATGTGTAACCCTTTAGGTTATTATTACGTTGACAATAATTTTAATATCTCATAATAAAATTATAAACAATGAGCGGCATCTAGTAATACATCATTGCTACCCAAGTAATAATAATAATTGGTGATCCAATTAAACCTTTAATGAATAATGTTCCATGTAATATAATCCTTTTAACCTTATATTATAGATTAAACTCGAGGCATGGTTTATGTCATCCTCTTCAACATTTAATCCCGGTTTACTTGATCGATGAGTAGACTATTAAACAAATCACAATTTGAGCATGGCCATGCATTTCATAGTCTCACTCAATCAAGAGGCCAATAATATCACTCCTAAAATAGGAGGGTTAAATCCTATATCTATCATTCATATTTCTCATATGATTCATAATATACCCAATGTCCACCTTTATCATTACCCGGTCAAAGGTAACTTTGAGTAGAATCAAAGTATATTAATTTTCATATAGAAATATAATGATTTCAAATCTAAGGATCATTACACCATTATCATTGTGAGAATTGCTTATGACACTTGATAACATTTACCATGAAGAATTCACACGATGGGTCTATCCAGTGCCATGTTCTGCTAACATGCACTTATGTCTTTGACTTTAGTATCACCATACTTATGACCAATGAGATGTGGTCATCAGTCAACAAACATACTAGTCTTAATGCATTATTATTGTCCTCAAATAATAATACTCGACTAGGGATCTTTTAGGATTATAAACACTACTCATATAATCTCATTTCTAAGTCACATACTTAGAGATATAGAATTCATGCTTATATTCCAAGGACATTTATTATTATAATATTTATATCGCAGTTAATAAAGACATGATAAATAATTGAAAGAAAATCCATAGAACATATTTATTAATAATCAAAATGTCTTCCCTAAGAACATTATAGTATTGTCTCTAGGGCACAAGCACTAACAATCTCCCACTTGCACTAGAGCCAATCACCCATGTATCTAATACCCATGGAACTAGTGTGACCTTCGTGCTTCTACTGCGACAAAGCCTTAGTCAGTGGATCTGCAACGTTATCATTAGTATGCACTTTACATATATGTATATCTCCCCTCCTTGTAATCTCTCGAAGTAGATGATATCGTCTAAGTATATGCTTTGCTCGAGAATGGGACCTTGGTTCCTTAGCCTGCGCAATAGCTCCATTGTTATCGCAATAAAGATCAACTGGATCTGCGATCGATGGAACTACTCCAAGTCCCTCAATAAATTTCCGAAGCCAAACAACCTCTTTGGCCGCTTCACTGGATCAGCATACGAAACATCAGGTCGAGTACATATCATTGCATACATTATTGAACCAATTTGCAGAAGTATATGGTACCTTTTTTTCATACGGTCCTTATCATCTAATGATTTAGGACAGTTTTCTTTTGAGATCACTATCCCATGAGACACAGGGACAAATCCCGTCTTTGCCTCTTGCATCCCAAAACGATGCAATACTTTGTCAATGTATGTACTCTGACTTAAGCCGATTAATCTTCTAGATCTATCTCTATAGATCTTGATCCCTAATATATAGGTAGCATCGCCTAAGTCTTTCATTGAGAAACTTTTTCCCAACCAAGTCTTAACAGCCTGAAGAGAAGGTATGTCATTCCCTATTAGTAATATATCATCAACATATAATACTAGGAATGCCACTTTGCTCCCACTAACCTTCTTGTAAACACAAGGCTCATCTTCATTTTGAATAAAGCCAAACTCTTTGACTGTTATATCAAAACGAATGTTCCAACTCCTTGAGGCCTGCTTCAATCCATAAATAGATCGTAGTAGCTTACAGACCATTCTAGCAAATCTCAGATCGACAAAACCTTCTGGTTGTATCATATACACATCCTCTTCTAAGCTCCCATTTAAGAAAGCGGTTTTGACATCCATTTGCCAGATTTCATAGTCATAGTAAGCTGCTATCGCAAGCAAAATCCTGATGGACTTGACCATAGCTACTGGTGAGAAAGTTTCATCATAGTCAATACCATGAATTTGTTTGAAACCTTTCGCCACTAGTCTTGCTTTGTAGGTCGTTACATTACCATCCATGTCTGTTTTCTTCTTGAAAACCCATTTGCACCCAATAGGTTTTACCCCTTCAGGTGGTTCAACCAAAGTCCATACTTTGTTTTCATACATGGAATCCATCTCAGATTTCATAGCTTTCGGCCATCTCTCAGAATCTGGACTATTCATAGCATCCTGATACGTAAGAGGCTCATCTTCATCCATAAGCATTACATCGCCAGTCTGAGTTAAGAGAAATCCATAATATCTCTCAGGCTCGTGGCGAATCCTACCAGATCTACGAACAACCTGTGTTTCTTGAGCAGTAACATTTTTCATGTACTTCGTGCTCATGTTCCAACTCTGGTTCAATGTCATTCTGTGGTTCTCGAACTTCATCGAGATCTATCATACTCCCACTGTTTTTCTTAGAGAACAGTTCTCTTTCAAGAAATACAGCAGTTCGAGCAACAAACACTTTGCTCTCGGTACGATTATAGAAATAATACCCTTTAGTTTCTTTTGGGTATCCCACAAAATTACATTTGTCTGATTTCGGTCCTAGCTTGCCAGTGACTAAACGTTTCACAAACGCTTCGCATCCCCATACTTTCAAAAAGGACATGCTATGACGTTTCTCAGTCCATATCTCATATGGTGTAGTTTGAACCGATTTATTAGGAACTCGGTTAAGTGTGTGTGCAGCCGTTTCTAGAGCATAACCCCAGAAACTAATTGGAAGATCCGCTAGACTCATCATCGATCGCACCATGTCCAACAAGGTACGATTTCTCCTTTCAGATACACCATTCCACTGTGGTGTTCCAGGAGGTGTGAGCTGTGATACAATACCACACTCCTTTAAGTAATTCTTAAATTCTAAGCTTAAGTACTCACCTCCACGATCAGATCGTAGAGTTTTAATACTTCCGCCTATTTGCTTTTCCACTTCTGCCTTGTACTCTTTGAATGTTTCAAATGATTCGGATTTGTTCTTCAAAAGATACACATATCCGTATCTACTAAAATCATCAGTAAAGGTTATGAAATAGTAAAAGCCACCTCTTGCCATCGTACGCATTGGACTACATACATCACTATGTATAAGTTCTAATCGTTCGGTGGCCCTCTCACCAATTCCGGTAAAAGGAGCTTTAGTCATTTTTCCAATGAGACAAGGTTCGCATTCTTCGTATGATTCAAAATCAAACTTATCCAAGTATCCATCCTTATGTAACATGGAAATGCGTTTCTCATTTATATGGCCTAAACGACAATGCCAAAGGTATGTGTGATTTGAGTCATTAGCTTTAATACGTTTATTATTTACATTATAGACAGGAATATCAAGATCAAGAACATATAAACCATTAAATAAACGTGCAACCCCATAGGTAACATTATTCAAACCAAAGGAACAACTATTGTTCTGAATTCTAAAGGAAAAATCTTTCTTGTCCAAACAAGAAACAGAAATAATGTTTCTGCAAATCGCAGGCACGTAAAAACAGTTCTCAAGTTCTAAAATAAGCCCAGTGGGCAACGATAAATTATAAGTCCCTACAGCCAAAGCAGCAACCTTTGCTCCATTGCCAACGCGTAGGTCGACTTCTCCTTTCGCCAAAGTCCTACTCCTTCGTAGTTCCTGCACATTTATACAAATGTGAGAACCACATCCAGTATCTAATACCCATGATGTAGAAGTAGACAAATTGACTTCTATAACATACATACCTGAATCAGAAATCATCACAGACTTCATTCCCTTCAGGTTCAGATCTTCCAAATAAGCTTGACAATTACGCTTCCAATGACCCGGCTTCTTGCAAAAGTGACATACATCACCCTTTGCAGCACCTTTTGCAACACCTCCAGTAGGCTTCAAAGCCTTTTTGAAAGCAGGCTTCGGATTAGCAGATTTAGATCCAATCTTCTTCTTGCCTTTCCATTTCCCCTTTCCTTTGGCATTCCCTTTATTCACCATCATTATGGGAGCAGGGTTAGCCTTTGACATATTGGTCTCAGCAGTCCTCAATAATGCCAATAGTTCGGTAGGTGTTTTGTCTATCTCACTCGTAATATAGTTTATAACAAATTGAGTGTAGTTGCTGTTCAAAGACTACAAGATCAAACCTGCTTGGTGTTCCGGTAAAACCGGGTAACCCAAATTCTCAAGGGTTTCCAAATACCCTATCATCTTTAGAACATGCGGTCCAACCAGGTCACGATCTCCCTGTTTGCATGCATACAACGCTTTGCTTACATCAAACCTCTCTTGACGAGCTTGACCCTCAAACATCCTTTTGAGGTGCTCTATCATGTCATAAGCGTCCATACGCTCATGTTGTTTCCGAAGCTCAGGACTCATAGTCGCTAGCATCAAACAACAGACATTCGTAGAATCATCAAGATGCTTCTGATAAGCATTTTGTTGAGCCTCGGTTGCTTCAGCAGCAAGAGGTCCAGGGTGAGGAATTTCAAGGACCTAAAGCTTTCGCTCCTGCTTGAGGACAATCCTCAAATTCCTTTGCTAATCAAGGAAGTTGGTTCCTGTCAGCTTTTCCTTCTCAAGGACTGATCGCACAGAGAAATTGTTTGAGTTTGCCATTTAGATATCTACAATGTTAAAATGCATAAAATAAGTTAGTTGCAGATTTATTAAATTATGTTCAAGTGATTATCCATATATATTCACAATATATATCTCCCACTATTTTTATCAAATCAATAGCCCTAACTATTAATTCAGAGGGCATTACTCTAAATCCTTCTAGTGAGCCAAGATCCATATTTCGTCACGCTTAAGGTCAGCTTTGGCTTTTCTCCCAAAACATGATTTATTTAGGTAGACAACTCTTGTCAATTATATCATATATAACTCTTGGAAAGTTTGGTAGAACAACATTTGTCCATATTTATCCAATAAATCATACCAAACTCCATGCCTCTAAGTTCACAATCCTATTGTGGTAACTTAGTTAAGTCTAACCCAATGGTCTAACAGTTAAGTATCACATTTACTTCATCGCGTCTTACCATGATAGATTAGAGTGCTTCGCTTTGGCGAACCCACTCTTTCTCGATCTAGGTCTTGACGAGTGTTGCCCATTGGAAGGCATCTAAGTGATTTAATATTTTAAATTTAGGGATTTTATTATTAAAACGACCATGATCCCATCATCAAGAGATTCCCAATTTTTCCTTGAACTAAGTACTTCAATTCAAAATTCATCAATGGTTTGATTTCCAGTCCAACGGAGGAGTCAGAGTGGTCTCACTTAAAACCCGCCTTTCTTACAAACGCTGCTTGTATTTTTGTCAAAATCGCCCCATATCAAAAAATCGAAAATTCATACCTATTTCCGTGTTTCATAAACACAGGAATCTCATGTTCGTTTTGTTCAATTTTAAAATCTTGAATCGTTACAGATTTTATCTTGTTTAGCAGGCATGGCATGGGTGATGTATCTAATACATACATGTTTAATCTAATTAAAACATGCATCATTATCACTACGCATACATATCATCATCACATGCATCATATATGTAAAGTGCGTAAAGTAAACGTGCTTGGTTATGGCCCAATCCTATGCGATTTTTCCAAGCTAAGGAAAAACCAAGGTCAATCTATGGTGGTATCAAATACAACATAATAAATTACACATGTCTTCATGCTTCCTTGTAATGTCTCCTTTGATCGCCTCCTTGGCATGTCTCCATGTCTTCATATCATCAATTACATAATATGAAAAGCTAATCTAATAAACTTACAAGAGAAACTCGAGTTACATTCGAGATTTAATCATTACAAGAATGAACGACATGCAAGTCGTATTTAAAACCAAAAACATAATCAAAAACCACTAACCTATGGGTCTTAGGGCCATAACCATACACCATGCTCAATTAACAGTTAAGAACATCTCATATTGCATCAACATATCACACCATATCATATATTTCATGATCCAATCACAAAATCAAATAAAGTGTAAATCAGAAAATTAAAATCAGAATTATGAAAACAATATATCGCTGTTTACAGACAGTAAACGACGTTAAACGCCTTACATATGAACGAATGACATAGTCAGTATTGTTTAGACGCCCATTTCCCTTTCCAAAAAGGTATTTTCGACGAAATTCTGAGAAAGTATGCAAATTTCACCAAATCTGCGCAGCCAATCAGAAATCGTATCGAATACGATTCTCATAACAAGAACAAAACTATATCATGTATATATCAGTATACATACAGATTATATGATCATCATATGATCATCTCAATCATCATTATTATACAATTTATGTATATACATCAATACAAAATACATGTTTTCATAAAAACAACGCATCAATCATGATAGTCGCAAACATGATTTTATCATCAAAACAGTAAACATATAAACGAATTAAACACTTTTCGCAAGTAGCTCTGATACCATTGAAGGGTTTTGGGCATGAAAACGCAACGGAAAAACGCGTAAAATAGAAAAATTAACGAAACCCTCCGCAGGATCCATGCGAAAAACGATATTTAATTCGTGAATAGAATCGTTTACCTTTTGAAGCTTTACGAACGGCTGACTAATGGAGGTCCTTTGATATGATCACCATGTGTCCCGCCTTGCGATACACGTCTCTAATCAGTCCACACGAACGCCCAATCGTCCAACGATCACCGGAGTTGGTACTAGCCAAGAACTGCCCTCGGAACTCTCTCTCTCTAGCCTCTCTTTGATGTAGAGCAGCTAGGGTTTTTTAAGAAAAACGTTTTTTTCAATTTCTCAACACTAAAATAATACATCTTAATGTATTTATATGAGAGAGAATTCTGGGCCTATACCTAATCTGATTGGGCTTCCAAAACCCAATCTGATTATTAGTATTATTATTTATTATATTCGAATTATTATATAATTAATCAAGTCCTACTTAATTAATCCAATAATTCAATAATAATAATAATTCAATTAAATTCGAAATTTAATTAATGCTACGTTTAAAACGTTCTTTATGTGTAACCCTTTAGGTTATTATTACGTTGGCAATAATTTTAATATCTCATAATAAAATTATAAACAATGAGCGGCATCTAGTAATACATCATTGCTACCCAAGTAATAATAATAATTGGTGATCCAATTAAACCTTTAATGAATAATGTTCCATGTAATATAATCCTTTTAACCTTATATTATAGATTAAACTCGAGGCATGGTTTATGTCATCCTCTTCAACATTTAATCCCGGTTTACTTGATCGATGAGTAGACTATTACACAAATCACAATTTGAGCATGACCATGCATTTCATAGTCTCACTCAATCAAGAGGCCAATAATATCACTCCTAAAATAGGAGGGTTAAATCCTATATCTATCATTCATATTTCTCATATGATTCATAATATACCCAATGTCCACCTTTATCATTACCCGGTCAAAGGTAACTTTGAGTAGAATCAAAGTATATTAATTTTCATATAGAAATATAATGATTTCAAGTCTAAGGATCATTACACCATTATCATTGTGAGAATTGCTTATGACACTTGATAACATTTACCATGAAGAATTCACACGGTGGGTCTATCCAGTGCCATGTTCTGCTAACATGCACTTATGTCTTTGACTTTAGTATCACCATACTTATGACCAATGAGATGTGGTCATCAGTCAACAAACATATCAGTCTTAATGCATTATTATTGTCCTCAAATAATAATACTCGACTAGGGATCTTTTAGGATTATAAACACTACTCATATAATCTCATTTCTAAGTCACATACTTAGAGATATAGAATTCATGCTTATATTCCAAGGACATTTATTATTCTAATATTTATATCGCAGTTAATAAAGACATAATAAATAATTGAAAGAAAATCCATAGAACATATTTATTAATAATCAAAATGTCTTCCCTAAGAACATTATAGTATTGTCTCTAGGGCACAAGCACTAACAACTTGATCATTGGTGATCCGGACACAGGAGTGAGAACTAGGAGGACATCACAAAATGAATGTAACTATTCTTGGTTTCTTTCAGAAACATAACCTAAGAAAGTTGAAGATGCCCTAGAAGATCCAGATTGGGTGATTGCAATGCAAGATGAACTCAATCAGTTTGAAAGGCAGAAAGTTTGGAAGCTGGTACCCAGGCCTAAAGGGAAATCTGTTATTGGAACAAAATGGGTATTCAGAAATAAGCTGGATGAAGATGGCATTGTTACGAGAAACAAAGCTGGACTGGTTGCTAAAGGTTACTCTCAAGAAGAGGGTATAGATTATGATGAAACCTATGCACCAGTAGTAAGACTTGAGGCCATCAGAATGTTTCTGGCATTCGCAGCACATTCCAATTACAAGGTATATCAAATGGATGTGAAGAGTGCTTTTCTGAACGGGGAGTTAGAAGAAGAAGTGTATGTGGAACAACCTTCAGGTTTTGAGGATTCAAAACTGGCAGACTTTGTGTACTTTCTATTCAAAGCTCTCTATGGACTCAAACAAGCTCCAAGGACATGGTATGATACTCTCTCTGAATTCTTACTTGAAAATGATTTTACAAGAGGTGTCATAGATAAAACTGTATTCTATAAAATGCACAAAAATGATCTGATATTGGTGCAAGTATATGTTGATGATATAATATTTGGTTCTACTAATGACGATCTATGAAAGAGATTTGCAAAGTTAATGCAGAGTCGTTATGAAATGAGCATGATGGGTGAATTATCATTCTTTCTTGGACTGCAAGTGTATCAAATGCGAGATGGTATATTCATTTGTCAATCCAAGTACATCAAAGATCTTCTGAAGAAGTATCAAATGGAAGACTCATCTACAGCAAAGACTCCAATGCCAACTGCCACTAAGCTTGATAAGGATGAAACTGGTAAGAAGGTTGACATCACAGGCTACAGAGGTATGATAGGCTCGTTACTTTATCTCACTGCAAGTAGACCAGATATAATGTTTGCAACATGCTTGTGTGCTAGGTTTCAGTCTGATCCTAAAGAATCTCATCTAATAGCTGTTAAGCGAATATTTAGATATCTTAAGGGGACCCCAAATCTTGGAATTTGGTACCCTAAAGATACATGATTTGATCTTATTGGATATACAGACTCTGATTTTGCAGGTTGTAAGATTGATCGGAAGAGTACTTCAGGAAGCTGTCAGTTTCTTGGAAGAAGGTTAGTTTCCTGGTATAGCAAGAAGCAGCATTCAGTGTCCACATCAACAGCTGAGGCTGAATACATTGCTGCTGGTAGCTGCTGTGCTCAGATATTGTGGATGAGAAACCAACTCCGTGACTATGGGCTTTTGTTGACAAAGATTCCAATATTTTGCGACAACACAAGTGCCATAGCAATCTCTAACAACCCAATGCAACACTCGAGGACGAAGCACATCGACATCAGGTATCATTTTATCCGAGAGCATGTCATGAATGGAACTGTGGAGTTACATTTTGTACCCACAGAGGAACAAATTGCAGACATATTTACTAAACCGCTTGATGAATCCACTTTTTCTAAGTTGGTTGGTGAACTTGGGATGTTAAATCTTTCTAATTGATGTTGATTAGAAGTCAGTAACTGCAAGATAGTCCTAGTGAATACATGAGTTTAAGAATTTCCATATCCCTAGGACTCGTGAATTTATTTTCTGGAGCAATTCTCGTAGTTAGGATTTTTGTACTAATTTTATGTCATAATTATGGATGATATATCTTCTGGCATTTAATTGGTTATTAATTCTAAAAATTATTTAGGTGCTAATATTTGTTCTAAATATTTAAGCATCTATTTAATTTGAATTAATTTACTTTGTTTTTAACATTGTAGATTAATGCAGCATAATTTATTGGATTTTAATTGGTTAATATCATTCAATGATATTTAGTCGATTTTATTCAAAGAAAATTGTGAATTTTCTGTTAACAATTGATTTTGGTAAATTTGAAAAGATTTATTCAAATTAAAACTTGACAGGAAATGAAAAAGTCTGAATTTTAAAACAGAATAGGTTTTGAAATTTAGGCAAAAGCAAAAAGTATTGAATTTAGGAAAGTCGACAGTTTTTCCAAGTACAAAGAAAATTCTATCGAAATTTAATTTTCGATAGTTTTTGAAAAGGAAAAGAAAAACTATCAAAGACATTTCTCGATAGTTTTTGAGGATAATTTGAAAATGCATCGAAGTGAATTTAATTAAATCATATCTAAATTCTCGATGGTTTTTGAAATAAAAAGAAAAATCTATCGGAGAGAATTAATTTTTCCTTTATTTTAATTCTCGATAGTTTTTTTTTCAACAAAGGATAATTCGATATTTTTTCAGTGTTTAAAAGAAACAGAGTTCGATAGTTTTCATCAAAACCTTTTAAAATTCTGATTTTCAAAACTTCGATAATTTTTCAAAAACTATCGAAGTATAGTTGACAGTTTTGCCCCTATATGAAAACCATCGAACGTACAAATAAAATCTATCGAACACTGTAATGACAAATATACCCCTGTCAGTTTAAAGAGTATATAAACGTGCCTTAGTCTTTTTCTTTATCAATTTCTACAGATCTAAGAAAAGCAAGGTTTTATACATATATACTTACAAAGACATATAACCAAGAACATCACTATCGACAGAATTCTTCATTATTACCGATTAAAACTTGAAAGAATTACAGTTCTGTCATTGTTAATTGATTTTAACCGTGAAACTTTGTTTCTTTTAAGTTTTTGAAGCTTCTGTTAGGGAGAATCTATCGAACTCAAGGACTTGTCACTAAGAAAAACTATTTTCACTATTGTTCTTTAGAAGTTAATTGTTTACAATTGAGTTCTTCAGATAATTCTGATTATTTGTGTTACCAAAATCAGGGTTCTTGAAAATAGTATTTCGAGGTTGTGTTCTAATTTTTTTTTGGGTTTAATTTGTTAAGTTTAATTAATTAGAAATAATTAATTGAAAAATTAGTTTTTGGTTTAAATTTAATTTTCTGGATATTTGAAATAAAATGGCCGGAGAATTTATCGTAACCAAAACTAATCATGTCTCATTTCAGAACTTGCAAGCCATTACGAACTTACAGTTTCGTGCATGTGCAGAGTTTCTGAACACACGTTCGTTAGTGACATATGCTTTGAGTACTCCCGTAGTCCTTTGCATCGATCAATTGATTGCGTTGTACACAACCGCCACGGATACAAGTGAGAATAACGTAAGGTCCTTCAGTTTTGTTGTGCCAGGGGGCAGAACAATAAGGGTGACGAAACATGACTTTAACATAATACTACATTTTCCAACAGAAAACCATGTTCCGGATCCCACAACTGAGGAGATACATGCTTTCTTCACTCTCATAAGTGTTAGTATTAGTGCTCTAGAGACAATACTTTTATGTTTTAAAGAAAACATTTTATTATTATAAATTATGTTTTATTGATTATTGTTATTATTTTATTATGTCTTTATTTACTGCGTTATAAATGTTAGCATAATAAATGTCCTTGGAATTATGATACGTATTCGATATCTTTAAGTATGTGACTTAAAAATGAGATTATATGAATAGTATCTTTATTCCTAAATATCCCTAGTCGAGTGTTATTATTTGAGGACAATAATAATGCACAGAGACTAGTATGTTTGTTGACTGCTGACCACATCTCATTGGTCATAGGTATGGTGATACTAAAGTCAAAACATAGGTGCATGTAAGAGTACATGACACTGGATTGACCCGTCGTGAGATTACACATGTTAATAGTGTCATAAGTAATTCTCACTGTGATAATGGTGTAATGATCCTTAGACCTGAAATCATTATATTTTTATACGAGAATTAATATACTTTGATTACATTAAAAGTTACCTTTGACCGGGTGATGATAAAAGTGGACATTGGGTATATTATGAATCATATGAGAAATATGAATGATCTAGATGGGATTTAACCCTCCTAATTTTAGGAGCGATATTATTGGCCTCTTGTTTGAGTGAGACTAAGAAATGCACGGCCATGCTCAAATGTTGATTTGATTTATTAGTCTACTCATCGATCAAGAAAACTAAGATTAAATTATGAAGACGATGACAAATTACATGCCTCGAGTTTAATTTATAATATTAAGGTTAAAGGGATTATATTATATGGAACATTATTCACGAAAGGCTTAATCGAATCACTGATTTAATTATGATTACTTGGGTGGCAATGATGTATTACTAGATGACGCTCATTGTTTACAATTTTAATTAGTTATTAAAATTGTTACCAACGTAATAATAACCTACAGGGTCACACACAAAGAACGCTTGAAGGAGAAATAATTTAAATTATGAATTTAAATTTAAATAAGTAATTTATTCTATTTATAATATTAATTAAGTATGACTTCATTAATTATTTAAATAGAAAATGGAATTACTTAAACTAGTTCTGAAATTAATTATTAATTAATTAAGTGTGACTTAATTAAATAATAAATTGGAATTTCGGATTAGTATTTTATTATAATTGGATTATAATTAGAAAACTATTTTCCTCTCTATATATAAACTCTAAAAGATGGCTGATTTTAAGGGGGAAAACGTTTTTATATTAAAACCCTAGCCGCTTATGAGAGCAAGAAAAGAGAGAGAGAAAGAAACAGTTTTCGGGTGCTAGTACACATCAATCCTTCAAGAAAAGCGTTCGTGTGGATAACGTAGAGTGTAGATCGCGAGAGCGGGATACATGGTGATTGAACAAGCTTTGGATATCCATTAATCTTCCATTAATGAACTGTTAAAGCTTCTTAAGGTATTTGTTCTTAATCTCCGAATTAAATCTTTTGTTTTCGCATGGATCCTGCGGATGGGTTTCGAATTTTGATTTATTTTTACGTTTTCCGTTGCGTTTATGTGCTCGAAACCCTACATTAAGAAGTCAACAACCAAACTTCTTTGTGGGAGAGTTCCTTAAGCATTACCTGACAAAGCTATGGAACTTCTTCTTTCATACCCTTATCCATTTTTTTACTGCCAAGCTGACAAATCTGCATGGTATTCCCTTATTTCTTCAAAAAATAGGGTTTGCCGTTGCTAACAATAGACATATAAACATAGGAAAGCTAGTGATTGATCAAGTCATTCTGTGCATGGGACCACTGGAAGACAGAACAGACATGGACGATGTGCTTTGCTTCTATCCTAGGTTCCTACAGCTAATTCTCAATGATATTTTAACAGATGATGAACGTGAGACATTCGCAGCAAAGGAGACCATGGAGTGCATGAGGATGAAGAACAATGCAATAACCGCTCTGATAATAAAGAATCATCTTCCAGGGGTCCCACTGTTCTAACTGATTATCTAAGAACGGTGCCCCTACCACTTCTACCCCCAGGGGAACAGGTAAATGAAGGTAATGTTCCTCAACCTGAAATGGCTCTTGTACAACAACCAATGGATGTAGATCCAGAGCCCTCAGTGGCCATTCCTGACCATGAGATTGCAAACCCACAATCTCTAACCACGGTCGAAGAGCCTTTGGAAGAACCAAATGAAACAATAAACGAACCTCCTTCCCCTCCTATACCCAATATACAAACATCCATGAGTGTAGAGGGACATAGTGCCTTAGCAGCACCACATAAGGAGATACACCCTTCAACAACAACTCTGCCTTGCTCTAAAAGGAGGAGAATAGAAACCGAGGTAACTGTTGATACTTTATTTCAAACTTCCAAAGAGCCCTTTATTGATTTTTCTGATGCTGATTGGGCTACACTAACCAAAGCTATATCTGAACCTATAGCTCAATCAAGCAAGCAGGAATTGACGGAAGCAACTGGTGTTCCGACCATATTACGGTCATGTTCAATGGTTGAAGGTTCTAAGAACCAAGTGTCTTCACAGACGTCGAGAGAAGGTTCTGACCTAAATGCAAAATCTCAAAGGTCATTACCTAACTCCCCAGATGGAACATATCTGGATCCTGCGGGTAAAGGATCCGACGTAGGTGCGGATCGGCAACTCAGTGACGATGAATCAATTTCAATTGAGGAGTTAACTGAGGTAAAGTCTTCACAGACAAAGGGAAGTTTCAGGGTCTCTACTGTTAATAGAGCCTGATTCAAACACCCTAGAGATTCAAACTCTAGATCCTTCAAAGGATATATCATCTACGGATGATCAGCAACTTGGTTTATCCAAGGACGGGGACTTGCGAAGCCCCATTGCACCACTGGTGACCTCCTTAATGACGGCTACGGTGTTTTCTTCTACAGGTACAATGAGCAAAAAGGGATTGAGTGAAACAAAAACACTTACACCTAGCCTGAGTGGGAAAGGTAAAATGAGTGAAACACTGACAGAAACGTTGAGTGTACACCCAGAGCCAAATGTGAGGAGTGACACCCTAACCCTTCCACAAATCGATGATTTGCTGTTACCTACAGAAAGAGAAGTACATGTTCAATCCACCGTCAAGGAGATGACAGTTCGAGACAAACAAGGAAATCCATTATTCAAGGTTCCACTGCGACCTTCCTTTGACCAATGAATCTCCTCTAGTCAAGGCGATGCTTCTTTAAAGTCTATTCAAGAGAAGGTTGACTTGGCTGCAACTGATTCCAGAAGAACTTTCAGGGTCATTGGCAGTGCATCTGGCACAATAACAGGTACGAAGCAAGCAGTGGACTCCTTGAAGAAGGAAACTCTGGAGGAACTAGTGGACTTGAGGACGGACGTCAAGGAACTAAAAGAAGGTTTCATGAATGAAGTATATGCTCTGTCACAAGGACAAGAAGCTTTGAGAGAAGACGTTCTGGTTATCCGGGATGGTCAAGCGCGAGTAAAAGATGCAATGAACACCCTTTCAAGAGTGGAGTCTAAGCTGAACAAAAGATTGGATCATATTGAAAAGACTACCAGCTCAAGATTGGATAACATTGACCTGGCACTAGCTTCTATGAATGAGATGAATAAGGAGATTATGGAGTTCATGGAGAATCAAGGTGACGGGGTACAGTCAATCTGGACTATGCTGAGAAACCAACAACCTGGACCTTCAAATCAGCAACCTGCTCCTTCTACTACCTTTTATGTTGAGGATAACTTTATCGAGGATTCCTTAACTAAGGGGGAGAAAGTTGGAGGTGGGGAGCAAGGTCTGGATGGATGGGGAGTTTGGGAAACAGTTGAAGCTATTCCGGTAAGACAGCACTGGATTGAGAACATTGTACAAGAAGAAGGAAGTAGTGAAGAGGTATTTGAGGAAATCATGCATGAGCATCTAAAGGAACAACATGAGCCATATTATCCAAAGCCTGTTGAATATCCTATCTAGGAGGATAATATGGAAGAAGAAGCAAATCCTCTGTCACAAGAAGAAGAAGTTGCCTTGGAGATGGTAAAAGCTGAAAGAGCTACAATAGATGCCAGACAAGCTGAGAAAGAAAAACAACAAGCAATTCTGTGAGGTGAAAAACTGAAGAGGTTCAAGATGTACAGTGAAGTGAGGAAGAAGAAGATGATGGATCTGGCAAAGAAATCAGGAACTGACTGGGAGATGGCTTATAAAACCTTTTGCGGGGTTGAAGACGGATTAGAAGTCAACGATAATGTTGAGGTGGAAGTTATCATTCAGAATATCAAAGAAGCCAATCTTGAAGATCAGACTTACTTCACAGCATTGAGAAACTCTATGATCTTTCTGAAAGCTGGGGTTAAAGCAAACGGTGCCTGGAACATATTGATGAACTTTCTTGAGAAAGGTACCTTTGTGATTTCCACTAAGTTTTTTGAACAGAGGACATATACAGAATTGCAGGTGTTGTTCATCAAGATACAAAGGACTACAAGGTTAAATGAACTGCTCCGTGAGCATGTTAGAGATATCTTGATGAAAGTTAGTCCAGAGATTACTGAAGATCCTCCAATGGTTAGATTCATGACGAATGACTTGTTCAGAATCTGCTATTTGACTGAGGACAAACTGAGAGACTATCCAAGCAACTATCTAATCTCAGTTGAGAAGTATCTTAGATCCACTGGATTCTCATCAATGGAGAAGGACAAAGCAGCAGACACTCTGAGAAGATTTCTAATGGAGAATGTTCCTTACTATAGGAAGAGAGTGGAAATAGGATTGGAAGTGCATCCCAGACTACTAAACATGCCAAAGCTAAACAAGAAAGATGTTAACATTGCATGGTTGTGGGCTGGAGTGGGACAAGAGGTTGAGTATATTGGAAGACACATAAAAGGAGCAATCCTTAAACCTGGAGAACCACTGCACTATCCTTCCGTAATTGATTATCAAGAAGCTAACTCCAATCCTGTGAGAGAAGAAGGTGAGATTGAAATGGATTGAAGATGAGAAGAAAAGAACAAAAGAACTATCAGCTCAGTCTAGAGGAGCAACTTCTATGTATAAAGTTTTATTGTTTTTTGAATTATGAAATCTGGAAATGTATATATATCTGATCCAGAATGCATTTAATATTATTAAGCTGTCTTACTTTAATTAGTTTCATGTTTACTTAGTTAGTTGAGTTATCCTCGAGGTATTTGCTTGTCGAACTCTATCCAATCAAATAGGGGGAGATTGTAAAGTATAATGTAACATAAGATGAAACAGAGATAACTACAACTCAACAAAGGACAAGACAGACAATAATATTAGCAGAAGCACAGGAATCCAGAATCAAAGAAGAAAAGGTAAACTCAAAAAAATCAAAATATGGTATGTATTCTTGACGTCCGTAAACAGGTCAGGGAAAGAAGTTCATGAAAATGTTCAAGCCTCAATGACAGCAAAAGAATCAGGACTTTCAAGACAACAAAAATATGTGAATGATTTAGGGTTAAGTACCACAGGATTCCAGTGATTTAATTGAAGCAACCAGAACGACAAGGGACTTATCAGCAGCATTGAATTGAAGACATAGAAGAAGAATTGATCAAGTGTTATTCATCTGTGAACCAGACCAGTTGCACTAGTTGACGGCACTAAAAAGATCAAGTTGTTTTATCGTCTCAGAAGAAATTGATACAGTCTATTACTTAAACACCAAGGATCTAAGGATCTTTTCTTAAATGTCAAAGACAAGAAAGGAGTTCGATGGTTTTTCTATTTAGAAAACCATCGAACATGATTCAAGAAGTCAAAATAAAATCAAATGTAAAGTAATTTACATTTTGATAGTTTTATTAAAAACTATCGAATGGTAAATTACTTTTACACATTCGATGGTTTTCAATTCAAAGGAGCAGGTGAAAAGTATTCTTGTTTTTCAGGTTGATGAAAATTGGACGACCAAGATCATTTCCTTGATTTTGGTTCGATAGTTTTCAAGCCAAAAGCCTACAATTAATACAGAGGAAGAGAGTGTCTTCTTCAGTCGAGGTTAATCACACAGAAGCAATTACTAAGAGAGAGATCGAGCCAGGGAGAATACCAGAGAAATTAATTTTGCTTGAACTCTATCATTGTATTGATTGTGTATAACCTAGAACTCATTGAAGCTAATCTACGGATTAGAAATTGTAGCACCCTTCGTGGTTTATATTTATAAAACGATATATTCCCCGACTCGTGTTTTGATTTGGTGCATTTGATTTCGTTTAGAACTGAATGATTAATCCGTGAACGAAATTGAATAATTTGTGAGTATCGTATTCAACCCCCCCCCCCCCCCCCCCCCCCTTCTACGATACTTTGGACCTAACAAATTTTATGAAAGAAAATAATTAGTTATTTGGAATTGAATTAATACACACACACACACACACACACACACACACACACATATATATATATATGTAAAATAACTAAAAAAACATAAATAAAAAATATGAAAAACTATTTGTTTTGAGTCAAAATATTGTAAAAGATGAGATAATAAAAATAAATAGATAGTACAACAAAACAATTAAATGAATTATATATTCTAAAATTTTGATAATAATTTGTGTAAACAATAAACAGATTAAAATATATAGTCCATAACAAATTTAAAAAAACATGAACATCAAAAATATACAATCATATATGTCAAATGACATTGATATTGCGTAGTTTAGTTTGAAACCACAATCTAAGCTAGCGGCCCGTGCCTTGCACGTATTTTTATGCTAGTTATTATCTAATACTAGTACTAACCGATATCATAGTTATATGTAATCGTCATGATTTAGTTTTAATCAACTATTAAATTTTCACATAAGCCATATTCTAAATTGAAGGTAGCATATAATTAATGGGGCGCGGTCACCAGCAATCATTTGCCAAGAACCATCAGAACAACCGTCCGATAGGAAAATGAATGGCAAGGATTTAAAAAATTTCTGGGACGTACCGCGGAAAGTTTCCACGATATGTGAAAACTCTGTACACGTACGACGGAAAGTTTCCACGATTTAATATAAAGTGATCATCTCATCCCAATATTTTATATGTTATCTATTTACTTTTACATTTAATCTTTTTAGTATAATTTTGAAAGACTTAAAAAAATATTGAAATTATTCTTGATTATTAAAATTAACAAAAATGAATTAACAATAATTATATCATTTTTAACATATATCATAATAAACATATTAATATTAATGATTATTTCAATTATTATTATTTCTTACTTGTTTTTATAATTCTATCATTTATTTGTTTTACTTGTTTTATTATTGTACTTTTCATTTATTTTATTAGTGTTATTATCTTTTTTTTGCGAGTCAGAATAGTTTCCTTAAATTATTTTATATCTAAATTTCTTTTGATATAAGTTGATAATACTAAAGTTGAAAATTTAATTATGGTCTTTACTAATGAAATATAATATAAAATAACTTGTCCTATTAATTTTTCATAGGAACTTACGTTATAATTTTGTAACTAATGAATATAAAAATTGATATGGGTTTCTTAAATTATGTTCCAAAATAATAAAATAAATGAAAAATCAAATCTCAAAAAATTTAAGAAACAACATTAACTCACAAAATAAAAATAACATAAAATAATAAATTTTAATATGAATAACAAGTAAAAAGGTATAACTCATGGTGACCAAACACATATAAAGGTTTTTTTTATAATTTTCATGGCCAAAATATTCTTAACATAAATAAGAAGCTTAAATTAACAACAAAATAAGTAAATTCTATTTTTTGAATTTAGTTTAATTAGGTTATAAATAGTTTGATTTTCTTCCTTGAATTATATTTTATTCTTTTAAACTTCCCTAGATTCAAATGTTAAATGATTTTATTTTAATTTTATTACATATAATTTGTAAATAACTTATAATGCTATTACACACATAATGTAATATATAATAAAATTATAAAATTATAAAAATTATAATATAACTGATAATTTGTTTTTTTTTAAAATTATTTTTTAAAAGATAATTTTAAACATGTTTAGAATTTTAAATACTTTAATTCATTCTAAACCTAAATATACACCAAATATGTACACCTATATACATACCGCAGAAATTTTCGACGGTACTTAATGAAAGTTTACACATATCGCACAAAGTTTCTGCGGTACCTACTAAATCTTTTGTTGCGGTACCTACTAAATCTTTTCCTCCCTGACAAACACTTGTCAGGGACGGGGGCCATAATTAATATACTTACAAGTTCCTTGTCTCCTATTAATGACCATGTTAACCGATCATGGTTAGGTGGTTTAATTATTTTATTTAAAACTCATGCCAAGTTAATGCGATTATCCAAAATCAATTACTACTAAGTTAATAATATAATATACTTTTCTTTATATTATTGTTACGTCATATTTTCGGTTGCCTCAATTATCTCCTAATTTCCCGATATTAATCATAGAAAATATCTTCAAACGATTTTTTCAAATCAGGAAAGAATCACAACGCTAATATAAATCTAAAAAGATAAAATCAACTTATCTCAAGATATCCCTTAACAATCACAGGGATTAAAAATACTATTCTATCACAGAACTGCGTTGGCTTGATTCCTATATATAAACAGGGTACGCATGCATCTTAGAATAGGATCCGACACATCTAACAAGTCGAGACACCTTTCAAGTCCAGCCCCAAACATTCAAAAAACCCAAAATCCCTCATCATCACAATTTCGTTATTCCAGCAATCCCCGAAATTTGTTATCACCAAATTCCTCCGTGAACAATTGGCGCTAGAAGGAGGGGATTATTTTTTGATTATGGAGGACAATCAAATCATCTACATCATGCACAAGGGGGGTTTTATGGATCTGGAGCTGTTTTAATGAAGGCGTTCGTTCGTGATTCTATTCAAAATTAAGATAAGTTATTCTTATGATTTTCTCCGTACAAATAAGTTATCTTATAAAATTCGTAGTAAATTTATTACATGTTAGATTTTGATGATTGTTTATGATCCGGAAAGCTTTTGCGATTTCCTACAACTTTCGTTCTTAGTGTTTTCTGAGATTATGTTTCGATCTATTCTCGAAATCACAAAACATAATCAGATCCCGTTTTTCAGTATTGAGAAGTTAATCAGCAGACGTTTTATTTGATTCCCGATTTTTTATAAGTCCGTTTCTGACGAGCCATACATCATCGGAAAGCTCTTTTCGTTTCCTACAACTTTCATGTTTTGTGTTTTCCAAGAAAATATTGTTGAAGAATTGTGATGCAATATTCGTAGCACATGATTTGATTACTTCACTAGCTCGTGCATGGACAAAAATAAGCGTGGAAGGTCCTTATCTGATAAGGGTAATGTTTTCGAAAGCTCTTTTTTCCAAGGAGGGTAATATTTTTGAAGACCATATTTCGAGTAGGATAATATTTTTGAAGACCCTCTTTCGAAGAGGATAATATTTTTGAAAACCCTCTTTTGAAGAAGGATAATATTTTTGAAGATCCTATTTCGGGTAGGATAATATTTTTAGACTCTCTTCCAAGAAGGATAATATTTTTGAAGACCCTCTTTCGAAGAGGATAATATTTTTGAAGACCCTCTTTCGAAGAGGATAATATTTTAGAAGACCCTCTTTTGAAGATGATAATCTTGTTTGAAGTCCCTACGGGGTGATCGTCTTTGTGAAGGCCCTTCGGGATATGTTTTGAAGGCCCTGCATCATTCGCATCATGCATTCATTAATATCATCATGTGCATCATTCGCATCATGCATTCATTCATATCATCATGTGCATCATACATTTACTCGTAAACATCAGACATTCTTAGATTCTGTGGTTGTCCCTGTGTGATATTTTTGAAGGCCCTTTTTTGATGAAGGTGTTGCTTGTAATTATTTTTGAAGGCCCTTCTTTATGAATGTGTTGCTCGGAAATTATTTTTTGAAGGCCCTTCTTTGTGGAAGGTGTTGCTTGAAATTTATTTTTGAAGGCCCTTCTATGAGGAGGGTACTGCTTGGAATACCTTGGTAAACCCGTACTTCCGGGGTGCTTATCCGTACTTCCGGAAAGCTCACCAAGAAGAGAGTCCACCCTCTTATAGGTGAAAAGATTCCACCCTCTTATGGTGAAGAGAGTCCACCCTCTTAAGGTGAAGAAGAGTCCACCCTCTTAAGGTGAAGAGAGGCCTCCCTCATATAGTGAGAATAGTCCACCCTCTTAAGGTGAAGATAGTCCACCCTCTTAAGGTATTTCATATTATTCATTAATCTTCCACTCCTAGTTGTTTCATTGACTCAGGAAATTCGGAAGATCAAAGCACGTCGCTTAGTTCTCCAGTCCATCAAGCTGCACTGAAGAACTGGGGGTAGTTGATACGCCACATTTTCGGTTGCCTCAATTATCTCATAATTTCCCGATATTAATCATAGAAAATATCTCCAAACGATTCTTTCAAATCAGGAAAGAATCACAACGCTAATATAACTCTAAAAAGATAAAAATCAACTTATCTCAAGATATCCCTTAACAATCACAGGGATTAAAAATACTATCCTATCACAGAACTGCGTTGGCTTGATCCCTATATATAAACAGGGTACGCAAACATCTTGGAATAGGATCCGACACATCTAACAAGTCGAGACACCTTTCAAGTCCAGCCCCAAACATCCAAAAAACCCCAAATCCCCCATCATCACAATTTCGTTATTCCAGCAATCCCTGAAATTTGTTATCACCAAATTCCTATTAAGGAGTCATGATAAGTTTTGGTGCAAATCGAAATTATGATATTTTTGTACTAGTTTTGTATTCGAATCCTTGTATTAGTATATTATTAATCTAAAGGATGTTATTGCGGTTGTATTGCTTCTGTTTTCTGTTTTCTGATACCATGGTCGAACGCAAGCTTGCATATAATTAGAACCAAGCTATAATATTTTATTATATAATGATTAATTATTGGTCAAACTAGTGTCCAAAGACATGGAATTCTAATTTAGGATATTTGATTTTATGACTGACTATCTACATATACAGTATTGCATATTCTCGGATAAAAAAAAAAGACAAGTACCAAAGCAAGATTTATAAATGCAATAGTAGGACAACTAGCAGTTAGTACGTAAGATATATCCATGCATATTAATATAATTATAATTTTTGTAAATAGATCTGGAGCCGAGAATTTAGTGGATGATTTTCTGATATTGTTAGTATTTTTATCTGCTATATTTAAGGTACGAATTTCCTCTTATTTTATTCAGCACTACTCCTTTTAGGAATATTAATGTTAAATTCGTTTTGACCAAATCTGTTCGTTTGATTTTTAATCATTTGATCCTGAAAATTTGTTTTGACTCTGAAAAAGTATTTTTAAATCTGTTTCGAATTATCGAAATATTTGTTTATGCGATTTTCTGATATTGCTTATATTTTATATCTGTTGGAAATATTGAAAATATTTGTTTCTGTGATTTTAAAAGTTTTGCGAAATATTATATTTGAACCCTTAGTGATATAGGGCATACCGAGTTAACCAACTGTAGGGGTACTACAGCCATGTCATTGCGACCCCAATGGCATGACACTTCCGTGACAGTGTGATTGGTCACGGCGTATCCTTTTGATAGCTCAGGAGGCGAGCTTTTGCGCATTTTGATATTTGTTTCAGGATACGTGGGTGCACCCAGAGTTTGTGATTTGTGATTTGAGATTTGATTTGATGGTGACGTTGTATATGTCGTACATGTTATCCGATTTGTTGCACACATTAGGTACCCTATGATGTGTGTATTTGTATATGTTCTGTTCTGATCTCGGTATGAAATACCCTACCCCTTTCGTTGCTTCAGCCATGCTTATTTTTAAAATAATTTTTTTATAATAAATTGTCAAATATGTATATCAGTTTTTCTGTTTTATAAACTGTATTCCAAATCCGTATTGGGTGTTTGGCTCAAGCCATATTCTTTTTCTGGCAGGTGCTTAGGGGGATCTGGGCTGTGTGATGGAGAACTTCCATCTATATCATTGATTAAGGTTATGGACTTCTAGAATTATTTAGACTATCTAATTATTATTTTAGAGATTTAAGTGCTCTGCATACATATTTATGGTTTAATAAGTATCCCTTTATTTAATTATAGATGGGGGTGTTACAGATAGTGACCAAAAATTTCATCTGTTTTACCTTCTTTTCGCCCTTAATAAATTTCTCCAACTAGAAACCCTGACAATAAAGGGGTAAAAAATTGATGTTGTAATGACAGAGCAAGTCGCTACCATAAACATGTGTCCGGAAACACGGTTGGGTATACTAATAATGCAGACATCAACATGTACCAAAAAGGCAACTCTTAGGTACCTGTCTTACGTAGGTTTATAAACGTTAAAATAACTCAGATTTTGAGCTATCATTTCTACGTTAATTATGTAGTAATTCACAAGTCCCATTCATGTAAACTTAGTAAAGGGGTCAGAAGCCAAGGTAATAACTGTAATGTGATATCATATAAACAGTGATATCCAACATATCATTGTCTGTATTTTGCCTGCGCTTCTACTCCCGATCTTTTAAAACTTCTCCCCTGAAATATCAAGTTCATATGAGTATAATAGCCCAAACTTACCCTACTATAATCATAAGTGGGAGTGGGAGGAAAACTATATCATTACTGCTTTTTAAAACTGATTAACGTAGCACTTCAATGGTACTGAGATCCACCTCTATGCCACACCCCCCCCCCCCCCCCGGTGTGTGCGACTCTCTCTTATTTCGTCTAATCTATTGAAATTTCTTCTTACTCTAGCATTCAAGTTTTTATTCACCAAACCATTGGCAACACAAGCAGTATACTCATCAACATTACTCTATGTTCCCCGAGTCTGACTGGAATTCATTAGCGTTGCATACCCATATTCACTTTATTATAAAATTTAGCATATCACATTATTTCATCAGTTGTTTCTTCCTCTTTACTTATGGTTCATCTGTGAATCAGATTTCTTGATGAGGTATTTTGCACAAGTAATTAAAATAAAATAGGCGATTGGATTTTCAAACATAAAATAGCATGATAGCCCGTGCAAAACTATCATTCTTACACGTTATTAGTGTGATATATTTGACAAAATATTTTTTTACGGACACTAACAATAACTTAAACTTCTTAATTGTTGAATTTTTTATATGATGATAACAGTATAATCACATTTAATTATACAAATAATTTAAAAATATAACTTAGAAAGACTGAATAATACGTAGTTTCAGAAATCTAACCAGATTTAGGAGACTCCCGTGTTTATACATATAGGCAAGTGCTAAAATAAGAACGCTGAAGTGTGAAACGAGAACTTGAAAACTAATTTTCGGCTTTTGTTTTCTATACCCATGATTTAGTGATAACCACACATTCAAATCTCGTATAAATCTCCACCCCACTATGATTTTAAACCATCTCCTGCAATATATCGACAATATCACCACCTATTTTCTGCATGCATGTTCCATTGTCATCATCGTTCATGATACACATGTATAGTGTGTTTGTGAGTGTATAAATTATCCCCACTATGTAATTTCTTCTTGTGATCAAATCAATCACCACTCTGACAATAGATTACGAGTAGTGGCGGACGCAGGATATGTATCGAGGGAGGGCCAAATATACTATAAATTTTTTTAAGCAATAAAAGAGCGAAATTTTTTACATTAACAATTTTTACATACTTAAACTTGCAAATTACAATGCTATTCTACGAGGTTTCATATTTTGAAACCTTTGAAGAACATCTTCGGTCTTAACTGTTAAGAAAATATCACGTTCAACATAAGTGACTAATATATCATTTAGCCATTCATCTCCAATTCTATTACGAAGTCTAGTCTCTTAACTCCGGCGGTTGCCACGGGCAAAAGCATAGCTAATTTTACAAGTAGATAGACCAATCGATGAATCAAATGCTTTCCGGTTTCAACCATTTTCTTTTCAAGTCCCGCAATTCCATTCAATGTAGAGAACCTATCATCATGGCTTACATCTTCAAAGTAAACCGGAAGTGCCCATTCAAGTTCCATAATTTGTGTAGGAGAAAATTCGGAAGGATAAAATTTTGCAAATTTGATCAACTTCTCCTTATCAAAAGCACGAAAAGAATTTTGTGGATCAAGACATGACATGCCTAAAAGTAAGTCGGTACCACTTTCACTAAATCGATCATTCAATTCTTCGACTTGCTTTTCTAAAATATCCACAAACTTGTCATTATGATAAACATGATAATTTGTCAACACCTCGGACTTTCGGAGGGCTCTTCTTGGATCCACAAAACTTGCATTCATGTCAACAACAACAATCTCATGTTTTTCACAAAACAATGTAACTTCTTGTATAAAATCCTCCCATCCATCTCTCCTCATTATTTTAAGCAAAGATTTAGTGACATTGACAAGTTTCATTGCATTTATAATGTCTTGATCTTTTCTTTGCGATGCACGCGATAACCCATCACTTATCCCTAAAATATTTTTCATCAAGTGTAAGAAAAATACAAAATCAAAGTTGTTCATTGTTAACAACATAAATTCGACATTATCTCGAAGACCATGATCATCCATGTGCTCCACAATATATTCAAGTACATTAATAACCGGAGTAAATAATTTAATTAAGCTCAATAAACTTGAATAATGAGAACTCCAACGTGTATCACCCGGTCTTTTTAAAGTTGATTCTTGATTTAAGCCCTTTCTGGTAACAAGCTCACCACTACAAATCCCTTCAATAATTTCTTTACTTTGTTTGTCACGAAGCAAGTCTTGACGTTTACAAGATCCGGCAACAACACTTGTAATGGTAGCTATCTGTGTAAAGAACATTGATATTTTTCTATCTTTCTTTACATCACCAATAAGTGCTAGTTGTAATTGATGAGCAAAACAATGAACATAAAAAACACAAGGATTTTCTTTTAGAATCAAACTTTTTAAACCATTAAATTTTCCTTGCATATTACTTGCCCCATCATATCCTTGACCTCGTACATTGGTTATGCTCAAGTTGTGCTTTTCAAGAAGCTCTACTACACCGGCTGTAAGTGAAAGGGAAGTAGTGTCACTAACATGTACAACCCCAAGAAATCGTACAACAATACACCCACGCTTGTCTACATAACGTAAAAGAACCACCATTTGTTCTTTAATTGATATGTCACGAGATTCATCAACTAGAATAGAGAATAAGTCATCTCTAAGTTCATTAAGAATAATTTTTGTTGTCTCAAGAGCCATTGCCCTCACAATATCTTTTTGAATCCTTGGAGATGTTAATTGATTATATTGTTCAATTCGAGTTTGTTCCGATTGATTTGATATAATAATTTCTATGTGTTGTTTTTCATGCATTAGATCTTGACAAGCTCTCATACATTTATGGTGAATACTATTGATCTCTCCAACATGGTCCCTAAACTTTTTCACGGGCTCTTTCCAATTAGTAAATCCTTTGGTAACAAAAACATCCCCACCATTTTGACCACCATGTTCCGGTTTAAAGAGATAACAAAACAAACAATAGCACGAATCCTCCGACACACTATATTCAGGCCAACTCGGATGGTCGTTGAACCAAGTAGAAACAAATCTACGGTCTCTTTCCCCACATTGTCTCTTTGGGAAAATCATTTTTGGTTGAAACGGGCCCTTTTGCAAGTAAAATCTTCTTACTTTTTCTCTATCGTTACCATCCATAGTATAAATATTTTTTCGTTTTCCCGGATCAATTGGTAAGTCATCTAAATTTGTTTCAACACGTGGACGGATACTTGCATCAATCTTTCTTTTAGGAAAATATCTCTCCATCTCTGTTAAGTAATTAATATTTATCAATTTAGTACATTAAAAAAGGTAAAAAAAAATACACTTACAAGCATCATATAGAAAAAACCCCAAATTTGTTATACTTATACCTAATTAGAGTTCAAAGTTTTGGTGGAATTGGGTATCGGACACATGAAGCTTAACAAACCTTTTCAGGTCTTTGACCACATTATTGCAAATGATGGGTTCCTCGAGGCTGTTGACACGGCTTGGAACTTTCAAATCGGGGGTGACCCCTGGTTTATAGTGGCCTCTAAGCTAAAGCATGTCAAAATGGCTCTGAAAAAATTGAATAGGGATGGGGGTAATTTGCATTCTGCTGTGGCTTTTGCCCGTGACTCCTTGCTTCAATTTCAAGCTCTCTTACCTGAGAGTCCCTCTGTTATACAATTCGAAGAACAGGCAAGACTGCACCAATCTCTTATCGCAGCTCTTAATAAGGAGGAGATTTTCTTAAAGCAAAAAGCGCGTGTGTAGTGGCTTAAGGTTGGTGATGGAAATAACAGGTATTTTTTTAACTCTTGTCATGGTAGATGGAACTCCAACAAAATCCTTGTTCTTGAAGATGACTTGGGGACTTCTTTTACTTCTCATAAGGATATTTCAGAGCATGCCATTGATTTTTTCCATTCTTTGCTGGGCACGGAAGATACTGTATCTCCTATTGATCCTGACCTAGAGATTCCTCAAGTGTCTGTTTCGCTTTAATCTTTTTTGGATGTTGATTTCAATGAAGAGGAGATCCTGAACACTCATAATCATATGGCTAAGCACAAAAGCCCAGGTCCTGATGGATTTACTCCGGAATTCTTCATTGCGTCTTGGCACATTGTTGGTTCGGATGTTACTAAAGCTATTCTTCACTTCTTCAATACAATGCATTTACCTCGTAGTGTGAATTCTGTTGCAATTACTTTGATTCCCAAGGAGGCCAATGCTTCTAGAATGAGCCAATTTAGGCCAATCTCTTGCTGTAACACGCTCTATAAGTGTATATCTAAACTGCTGGCCTCGAGATTAAAGATGGTGCCGCCTTCTATCATTTCCCCAAACCAATCGGCCTTTGTGCCTAGTAGAAGTATTGGGGATAATATCATGCTTGCCCAAGCTCTCTGCAGGGATTATCACAAAGATGTGGGGGTTCTGAGATGTGCCTTAAATTTGGACATACACAAGGCGTTTGATACCTTAAATTGGTCTTTTCTTTTCTCTGCTATGCAACGTATGGGATTTCCTAGTAGATTTCTGGGCTGGGTTTGTGTCTGCATTACTAGCGGTATGATCTCTCTGAAAATTAATGGGTCGCTAGAGGGTTTTTTCAAAAGTCGGAAAGGGCTTCGCCAAGACGACCCTTTTTCCCTGTACCTCTTTGTGATTGCTATGGAGATTTTGTCGTGTTTTCTTCGAAAAGAGCTTCAACGTAATCCTTCTTTCAGTTTTCATTGGCATACCAAGGAATTACGGCTTAGTCATTTAATTTTTGCCGATGACATGTTTATGTTTTATAAAGGAGATTTTGCCTCTATCAACACTCTGCTTCTTACGGTGGGGCGATTCTCCTTGGTGTCGGGATTGTACCCCAATCCTCGGAAAAGCGAAATTTTCTTCTGCAATGTTCCCTAGATTACTATTGACGCTTCTCTTTCAGCTTCTGGTTTTCAGCAAGGAAAGTTGCCTATTAAATACCTTGGGCTTCCTTTAATTACCACAGCTCTAAAGTCTCAGGATTGCTCCAGTTTAGTTCAGCGTCTTTGCGGCAAAATAGACTCTTGGACCTCATGTTTTCTCAGGTATTCTGGTAGACTGCTGCTCTTGAAATCTGTGTTATATGGTATACAGGGCTACTGGGCTACTTTCTTGTTTCTGCCAAAGAATGTTCTGAACATGATTAAATCTATTTTCGCAAAGTTCTTATGGGGAGGGAAGCTTGATGCTAAATGCCATTACAAAGTTGCTTGGTCGGAGTGTTGTGTCCCAAAACTTGAGGGAGGGTTGGGTCTGTGTGACCTAGTTGAGCGAAACAAAGCTGTGATTTTGCTTCAGGTTTACCGTCTTTCTCGTTATGAAGATCCTTCCCTATGGATACAGTGGTTCCACAAATGCCTACTAAAGAGGAAAGCGTTCTGGACTGCTCCCATTCCTTCTAGCAGTCCCTGGGCTGTTAGGCAAATCTTGAAGCTCCGTCATGAAACTCGAAATTTTATTTCCTTTGAAATTGGGGTCAGTTCTAATCTCTTCATGTGGCAAGACCCATGGATAGACAATAGATCTCTGTTTTCTCGTTTTGGAACTTATGTTATCTCCCATGCAGAATCATCTCCTTTAGCTCGTATTTCGGAGTTCATCTCTAATGGTCGTTGGGATCCTCCTACCTCTAATCATGCTTGTGTCATTGAGCTGATACAACTTCTCTCGACCGTCCCTATTAAACGGCTTGATGCTGTTCTATGGCAGGATTTGAAATATGCTAACCTTTCGGTTGTTTGGAACACCATTAGGCGTGTTCGACAACCCCCCCTTGGGTTCATGCAGTGTGGCATCCGTTAGCTATTCCAAGATGTGCGTTTTTTATGTGGCTATGTCTAAAATTGAGGCTGCTAACAAAGGACCGTATGTGTTCTTTTGGTATGGCTGTAAATCCTATTTGCACTTTATGCAATTATGAAAACGAGACCACTGAGCATTTGTTCACCTCCTGTCCTTACACGGATCTGCTGTTGAATGCAAGCCCTGTTGCTATTTCTCATTTCTGGACGGATTGGCAGAATGGAAATATCTCTCTTAGTCCCCTTACCAATATGAGAAAGCATATTGGTCATTTATTTGTCTCAGTTGTGATTTATTTTGTTTGGCAAGAAAGAAACAGAAGACTCCACGCGAGTGGTCATCCTAGGCCTACTATTCAACTAGCTTTACTGATTAAGCAAATGGTGCGGGAAAAGATATTCACTTGCAGAGGATTTAAGAATAGTATTGCTAGGGACCCATCCCTTGTTTCCCTACTGTATTAATTCTTGTATTTCTTTATCACTTTAGTTTGTTAGTTTCTTCTGTTTAGGGACCTGTTTGGGGTTTCCTTTAGCTGTTTACATGTATTGTTCTATTTGATTTTCTCTCGCGGGGTATGCCCCTAGATTATGTACTTTTGGTTCATTTAATGTTACTTAATTTAGCAAAAAAAAAAAATTAAACAAATGTAAAGACTAAAGATAAGAGTTAGAGCCTAGAGGACAAACTTGCTCAAAAGATGACAAACTTGTTGGTAAATATTGGCTCCAAATTCCTTGAACCCTGCTCTGTTTTTTAACTTTGTCTCCCACTGTATATCTTTGCCTCCCCTGTCTCTCTGCCTCTCGGGTTTCTTTTGTCTCGGTGTTACGCCATATTTTCGGTTGCCTCAATTATCTCCTAATTTCCCAATATTAATCTATTAATAATGAATTGTTTAACCACCAAGTAATATCCTCTCTCCGAAACGAGGAAAGAATCAATATCAATCAATCAATAACGAAAAATATCTCCAAACGATTCTTTCAAATCAGGAAAGAATCACAACGTTAATATAACTCTAAAAAGATAAAATCAACTTATCTCAAGATATCCCTTAACAATCATAGGGATTAAAAACACTATCCTATCACAGAACTGCGTTGGCTTGATCCCTATATATAAACAGGGTACGCATGCATCTTGGAATAGGATCCAACACATCTAACAAGTCGAGACACCTTTCAAGTCCAGCCCCAAACATCCAAAAATACAAAATCCCCATATTTTCATAATTCGTTATTCCAGCAATCCCCGAAATTTGTTATCACCAAATTCCTCCGTTAACAATTGGCGCTAGGAGGGGATAATTTTTTGATTGTGGAGGACAATCAAATCATCTACATCATGCACAACGGGGTTATTATGGATATGGAGCGGCTTTAATGGAGGATCTGAACGGTGGAGGCGTTCGTTCGTGGTTCTATTCAAAATTAAGATAAGTTTTCTTATGATTTTGTCCGTACAAATAATTTATCTTATAAAATTCGTAGTAAATTTAATACATGACAGATTTTGATGATTTTTTATGATCCGGAAAGCTTTTGCGATTTTTTACAACTTTCGTTCTTAGTGTTTTCTGAGATTATGTTTCGATTTATTCTCGAAATCACAAAACATAATCAGATCTCGCTTTTCAGTATCGAGAAGTTAATCAGCAGATGTTTTATTTGATTCCCGATTCGTTACAAGTCCGTTTCTGACGAGTCATATATCATCGGAAAGATATTTTCGTTTCCCACAACTTTCATGTTTTGTTTTGTGTCTTTACATGTATCACGTGTCTGTCTTTTGTTTTTTACTTTCAAATCTCAATTGCAAGATGGGCCTATGCTGGTTGATATACAAAATGGATTGGCCAGATTGGCCTGTGCTGGGAACTATCATTAAACATAACATATGTAAAATAAATAAAATTATAAAGGCCCAGAAATTTCAGCATGGACGTGGCATACTCTGGCCAAGCTGTGTGTCCGCCACTGCTTACGAGTATGTTTGTGTTGCCCAGTAAAGAATGATTATAGAAGGGGGGTTGAATATAATCGTACAAAATAATCAAACTTGAAACAGATATAAACAATCAATACCAGCTTTTATTAATCTTTATAAAAACTGATACAAACTCTCTCAAGAAACTGTGAGTTCTTAAGAGCTTCTAAGTTTACAAATACTCGTGTAAGTTAATTACAATATGTAAAACATATCCTATGTTTATATAGATACACAACTTCTATTTCTGTTACAGAAGATAACCTCTATTAAATGAGATTGATATCCTTGTCGTCTATCTTCTGTTAACAACTGCTATCCCTGACTTGAAGCAAACAAACATATCTTGTAAATCAATCCTTTCCTGAAATCATGGAACAGTATCAATCAGTATAACTACTGATGATGACGTCACATGTCATCAGCTTTTGATGCCCTCAGCACTGATGCCACCGATCCTGATGCACTCATTAAATCAATAATATCTAACAATCTCCCCCAATTTATACTTTGTGAAATAAAGCATAAATTTCCTTGATTTAATGATGCCAAAACTTCTAATAAATGCTCGCAGGATCAAAATAGGATTTTGCCTTAGATACTTCTTCAAAGTCAGCAACTCTGATGAACCCTGAATTTTTCTGAAGAAAACTCTCCATTAACTTGTTTTCTCCAGCCAACAACAAGTCAGTCATTGTTCTCCTCAGCTTCTTAAGCTTTTCATCATCTTTATCAGTCTGATAAATAGCTGCCCTCAGGTCTTCAGTAGAGCTATTCTGCATACTCCTTCCCAGATAAATACACTTGAATTTTTTACTGTCATGATTGAAACTCAGATGTGACACACCAAAGGATGTCTCTATACGTGCACTACACTTCTTCATTTCAACTTCATGTCCAACCATATCAATGTACTTAGGAGTATATCCAGTATCTCTTGAATTCATGGCTATTAACTGAAGATTAATACTGGATTGGATCTTCTTTCTCCATCTTATGCACACTTCATCTTTAGGAATGAATAGAGACAAAACATAATTCAATTCTTCCAATCTCTTCATCATAACATCCAGAGCTGTCAGTATGAATATTGTTCCATCCTTAAGAAAATACAAAAGTTTTTCTTGAGGAAGATTTCCATCATGTACATCATATACCATCTGAACAGATATAAGCTTGTCAAGATGTCTTTGAGTTAACCTATCACTCATATTTTCAGTTAGACATGATTGATCATATGACAATGCTTGAGTAATTATTTCAACTTCAGGATGCCCAAGTCCTCCATATGTTCCTGCTCTTCTACATTCATTCTTCTTCCTTGCAAATTCTTCATAAGACTTTTCAAATTTATCTGATTTGCAAAAACCAGCAATATCAGACAAGCTTCGTAGATTTCCACTAGACTTGAAAAGCTCATTCATTTGAAGATTAGACTTGTCATCTTTTGCATCATAGCCTTTTTCCATGTAGCTTTTCTTCTTCTTGAAATCAGAGAAATTCCTTGAACTTCTAGAGATATATTCCTTCTTCTTCAGATATTCTTCTAGTATAATTCCAGACTTTATAAAATTGACTCCTTATAAAGATCTGAAGTAATCTCTTTCAGCTTGTTGAACTACTTCTTCATTTACAGGAGTTCTTACAAAGAAAATTTGTCTGTCATAGTCTGGAGTATCTTTCTTCTCTGAATCTCTTCTTCTGACTAAAGGAATGGCTTCTTTATTCTCTTCTTCTTCAAAAGTTATCACAGTAGCATTTTTTTGTGAGAGTCCTTCAAGAACTTTCTTCCCTTTCTCCTTTACAGAAATTGAAGGGACATTTATCATAGACCTTGTTGTTCTTGAAGCTTCATCAATAACACTGCCTTTCTGAGTTCTGTCAGAACCTTGTTCTCTTCTTCCTCTTCCTCTACTTCTTCCTCTATTTCCTCTTCCACTTTCCGACTTGTTATTACTGATTTGCAGAGCATTACTTTCCGACTTGTTATTACTGATTTGCAGAGCATTAAATTTAGCATGTTGAGCTTGGACCATTACTTCAATATCCTCATCAGGATACATTTCTTGAAGTAACTTTCTTGCTTCTTGCTCATTGAAAGCTTCCAGTCTTGGATCTCTGTAGTGCACAACCTGTTCTGTCCCATCAATATTCACAGTTTGATGAAACTGCATTGCTTGCTCAGTAGTTGTCACTAACACATCCTTAGACTGCTGTTTAGTTCCAGAACCAGAGACTTGAGTTGACTGTCGTCTTTGACCTTGACTAGTCATAATACCTCTTGAGATAACAACAACATCAGTGGTCTCTTTCTGTGAACTGGAACCTCCATCAGGAGCATCGTCCCTTCCTTGAATATTTAACTTCAGAGAGCATATTTAGTTTGAATTACTTTCTCCCCCTTTTTGGCATCAGTACCAGCATCCGGAACAAGAGCAGAGATAAGCAAATCGAGCTTAGCATCCATGGAATCAGTCTTTTTCTCTAGAGCAGTAATTCTTTGTTCAAGAGAAACACAATCTTTATGAACAGAATTGAAATCTCTGGATCGACGGGGGCCATAATTAATATACTTATAAGTTCCTTGTCTCCTGTTAATGACCATGTTAACCGATCATGGTTAGGTTGTTTAATTATTTTATTTAAAACTCATGCCAAGTTAATGCGATTATCCAAAATCAATTACTACTAAGTGAATAATATAATATACTTTTCTTTATATTATTGTTACGTCATATTTTCGGTTGCCTCAATTATCTCCTAATTTCCCGATATTAATCATAGAAAATATCTTCAAACGATTTTTTCAAACCAGGAAAGAATCACAACGCTAATATAAATCTAAAAAGATAAAATCAACTTATCTCAAGATATCCCTTAACAATCACAGGGATTAAAAATACTATTCTATCACAGAACTGCGTTGGCTTGATTCCTATATATAAACAGGGTACGCATGCATCTTAGAATAGGATCCGACACATCTAACAAGTCGAGACACCTTTCAAGTCCAGCCCCAAACATTCAAAAAACCCAAAATCCCTCATCATCACAATTTCGTTATTCCAGCAATCCCCGAAATTTGTTATCACCAAATTCCTCCGTTAACAATTGGCTCTAGAAGGAGGGGATTATTTTTTGATTATGGAGGACAATCAAATCATCTACATCATGCACAAGGGGGGTTTTATGGATCTGGAGCTGTTTTAATGAAGGCGTTCGTTCGTGATTCTATTCAAAATTAAGATAAGTTATTCTTATGATTTTCTCCGTACAAATAAGTTATCTTATAAAATTCGTAGTAAATTTATTACATGTTAGATTTTGATGATTGTTTATGATCCGGAAAGCTTTTGCGATTTCCTACAACTTTCGTTCTTAGTGTTTTCTGAGATTATGTTTCGATCTATTCTCGAAATCACAAAACATAATCAGATCCCGTTTTTCAGTATTGAGAAGTTAATCAGCAGACGTTTTATTTGATTCCCGATTTGTTATAAGTCCGTTTCTGACGAGCCATACATCATCGGAAAGCTCTTTTCGTTTCCTACAACTTTCATGTTTTGTGTTTTCCAAGAAAATATTGTTGAAGAATTGTGATGCAATATTCGTAGCACATGATTTGATTACTTCACTAGCTCGTGCATGGACAAAAATAAGCGTGGAAGGTCCTTATCTGATAAGGGTAATGTTTTCGAAAGCTCTTTTTTCCAAGGAGGGTAATATTTTTGAAGACCATATTTCGAGTAGGATAATATTTTTGAAGACCCTCTTTCGAAGAGGATAATATTTTTGAAAACCCTCTTTTGAAGAAGGATAATATTTTTGAAGATCCTATTTCGGGTAGGATAATATTTTTAGACTCTCTTCCAAGAAGGATTATATTTTTGAAGACCCTCTTTCGAAGAGGATAATATTTTTGAAGACCCTCTTTCGAAGAGGATAATATTTTAGAAGACCCTCTTTTGAAGATGATAATCTTGTTTGAAGTCCCTACGGGGTGATCGTCTTTGTGAAGGCCCTTCGGGATATGTTTTGAAGGCCCTGCATCATTCGCATCATGCATTCATTAATGTCATCATGTGCATTATTCGCATCATGCATTCATTCATATCATCATGTGCATCATACATTTACTCGTAAACATCAGACATTCTTAGATTCTGTGGTTGTCCCTGTGTGATATTTTTGAAGGCCCTTTTTTGATGAAGGTGTTGCTTGTAATTATTTTTGAAGGCCCTTCTTTATGAATGTGTTGCTCGGAAATTATTTTTTGAAGGCCCTTCTTTGTGGAAGGTGTTGCTTGAAATTTATTTTTGAAGGCCCTTCTATGAGGAGGGTACTGCTTGGAATACCTTGGTAAACCCGTACTTCCGGGGTGCTTATCCGTACTTCCGGAAAGCTCACCAAGAAGAGAGTCCACCCTCTTATAGGTGAAAAGATTCCACCCTCTTATGGTGAAGAGAGTCCACCCTCTTAAGGTGAAGAAGAGTCCACCCTCTTAAGGTGAAGAGAGGCCTCCCTCATATAGTGAGAATAGTCCACCCTCTTAAGGTGAAGATAGTCCACCCTCTTAAGGTATTTCATATTATTCATTAATCTTCCACTCCTAGTTGTTTCATTGACTCAGGAAATTCGGAAGATCAAAGCACGTCGCTTAGTTCTCCAGTCCATCAAGCTGCACTGAAGAACTGGGGGTAGTTGATACGCCACATTTTCGGTTGCCTCAATTATCTCATAATTTCCCGATATTAATCATAGAAAATATCTCCAAACGATTCTTTCAAATCAGGAAAGAATCACAACGCTAATATAACTCTAAAAAGATAAAAATCAACTTATCTCAAGATATCCCTTAACAATCACAGGGATTAAAAATACTATCCTATCACAGAACTGCGTTGGCTTGATCCCTATATATAAACAGGGTACGCAAACATCTTGGAATAGGATCCGACACATCTAACAAGTCGAGACACCTTTCAAGTCCAGCCCCAAACATCCAAAAAACCCCAAATCCCCCATCATCACAATTTCGTTATTCCAGCAATCCCTGAAATTTGTTATCACCAAATTCCTATTAAGGAGTCATGATAAGTTTTGGTGCAAATCGAAATTATGATATTTTTGTACTAGTTTTGTATTCGAATCCTTGTATTAGTATATTATTAATCTAAAGGATGTTATTGCGGTTGTATTGCTTCTGTTTTCTGTTTTCTGATACCATGGTCGAACGCAAGCTTGCATATAATTAGAACCAAGCTATAATATTTTATTATATAATGATTAATTATTGGTCAAACTAGTGTCCAAAGACATGGAATTCTAATTTAGGATATTTGATTTTATGACTGACTATCTACATATACAGTATTGCATATTCTCGGATAAAAAAAAAAGACAAGTACCAAAGCAAGATTTATAAATGCAATAGTAGGACAACTAGCAGTTAGTACGTAAGATATATCCATGCATATTAATATAATTATAATTTTTGTAAATAGATCTGGAGCCGAGAATTTAGTGGATGATTTTCTGATATTGTTAGTATTTTTATCTGCTATATTTAAGGTACGAATTTCCTCTTATTTTATTCAGCACTACTCCTTTTAGGAATATTAATGTTAAATTCGTTTTGACCAAATCTGTTCGTTTGATTTTTAATCATTTGATCCTGAAAATTTGTTTTGACTCTGAAAAAGTATTTTTAAATCTGTTTCGAATTATCGAAATATTTGTTTATGCGATTTTCTGATATTGCTTATATTTTATATCTGTTGGAAATATTGAAAATATTTGTTTCTGTGATTTTAAAAGTTTTGCGAAATATTATATTTGAACCCTTAGTGATATAGGGCATACCGAGTTAACCAACTGTAGGGGTACTACAGCCATGTCATTGCGACCCCAATGGCATGACACTTCCGTGACAGTGTGATTGGTCACGGCGTATCCTTTTGATAGCTCAGGAGGCGAGCTTTTGCGCATTTTGATATTTGTTTCAGGATACGTGGGTGCACCCAGAGTTTGTGATTTGTGATTTGAGATTTGATTTGATGGTGACGTTGTATATGTCGTACATGTTATCCGATTTGTTGCACACATTAGGTACCCTATGATGTGTGTATTTGTATATGTTCTGTTCTGATCTCGGTATGAAATACCCTACCCCTTTCGTTGCTTCAGCCATGCTTATTTTTAAAATAATTTTTTTATAATAAATTGTCAAATATGTATATCAGTTTTTCTGTTTTATAAACTGTATTCCAAATCCGTATTGGGTGTTTGGCTCAAGCCATATTCTTTTTCTGGCAGGTGCTTAGGGGGATCTGGGCTGTGTGATGGAGAACTTCCATCTATATCATTGATTAAGGTTATGGACTTCTAGAATTATTTAGACTATCTAATTATTATTTTAGAGATTTTAGTGCTCTGCATACATATTTATGGTTTAATAAGTATCCCTTTATTTAATTATAGATGGGGGTGTTACAGATAGTGACCAAAATTTCATCTGTTTTACCTTCTTTTCGCCCTTAATAAATTTCTCCAACTAGAAACCCTGACAATAAAGGGGTAAAAAATTGATGTTGTAATGACAGAGCAAGTCGCTACCATAAACATGTGTCCGGAAACACGGTTGGGTATACTAATAATGCAGACATCAACATGTACCAAAAAGGCAACTCTTAGGTACCTGTCTTACGTAGGTTTATAAACGTTAAAATAACTCAGATTTTGAGCTATCATTTCTACGTTAATTATGTAGTAATTCACAAGTCCCATTCATGTAAACTTAGTAAAGGGGTCAGAAGCCAAGGTAATAACTGTAATGTGATATCATATAAACAGTGATATCCAACATATCATTGTCTGTATTTTGCCTGCGCTTCTACTCCCGATCTTTTAAAACTTCTCCCCTGAAATATCAAGTTCATATGAGTATAATAGCCCAAACTTACCCTACTATAATCATAAGTGGGAGTGGGAGGAAAACTATATCATTACTGCTTTTTAAAACTGATTAACGTAGCACTTCAATGGTACTGAGATCCACCTCTATGCCACACCCCCCCCCCCCCCGGTGTGTGCGACTCTCTCTTATTTCGTCTAATCTATTGAAATTTCTTCTTACTCTAGCATTCAAGTTTTTATTCACCAAACCATTGGCAACACAAGCAGTATACTCATCAACATTACTCTATGTTCCCCGAGTCTGACTGGAATTCATTAGCGTTGCATACCCATATTCACTTTATTATAAAATTTAGCATATCACATTATTTCATCAGTTGTTTCTTCCTCTTTACTTATGGTTCATCTGTGAATCAGATTTCTTGATGAGGTATTTTGCACAAGTAATTAAAATAAAATAGGCGATTGGATTTTCAAACATAAAATAGCATGATAGCCCGTGCAAAACTATCATTCTTACACGTTATTAGTGTGATATATTTGACAAAATATTTTTTTACGGACACCAACAATAACTTAAACTTCTTAATTGTTGAATTTTTTATATGATGATAATAGTATAATCACATTTAATTATACAAATAATTTAAAAATATAACTTAGAAAGACTGAATAATACGTAGTTTCAGAAATCTAACCAGATTTAGGAGACTCCCGTGTTTATACATATAGGCAAGTGCTAAAATAAGAACGCTGAAGTGTGAAACGAGAACTTGAAAACTAATTTTCGGCTTTTGTTTTCTATACCCATGATTTAGTGATAACCACACATTCAAATCTCGTATAAATCTCCACCCCACTATCATTTTACACCATCTCCTGCAATATATCGACGATATCACCACCTATTTTCTGCATGCATGTTCCATTTGTCATCATCGTTCATGATACACATGTATAGTGTGTTTGTGAGTGTATAAATTATCCCCACTATGTAATTTCTTCTTGTGATCAAATCAATCACCACTCTGACAATAGATTACGAGTAGTGGCGGACGCAGGATATGTATCGAGGGAGGGCCAAATATACTATAAATTTTTTTAAGCAATAAAAGAGCGAAATTTTTTACATTAACAATTTTTACATACTTAAACTTGCAAATTACAATGCTATTCTACGAGGTTTCATATTTTGAAACCTTTGAAGAACATCTTCGGTCTTAATTGTTAAGAAAATATCACGTTCAACATAAGTGACTAATATATCATTTAGCCACTCATCTCCAATTCTATTACGAAGTCTAGTCTCTTAACTCCGGCGGTTGCCACAGGCAAAAGCATAGCTAATTTTACAAGTAGATAGACCAATCGATGAATCAAATGCTTTCCGGTTTCAACCATTTTCTTGTCAAGTCCCGCAATTCCATTCAATGTAGAGAACCTATCATCATGGCTTACATCTTCAAAGTAAACCGGAAGTGCCCATTCAAGTTCCATAATTTGTGTAGGAGAAAATTCGGAAGGATAAAATTTTGCAAATTTGATCAACTTCTCCTTATCAAAAGCACGAAAAGAATTTTGTGGATCAAGACATGACATGCCTAAAAGTAAGTCGGTACCACTTTCACTAAATCGATCATTCAATTCTTCGACTTGCTTTTCTAAAATATCCACAAACTTGTCATTATGATAAACATGATAATTTGTCAACACCTCAGACTTTCGGAGGGCTCTTCTTGGATCCACAAAACTTGCATTCATGTCAACAACAACAATCTCATGTTTTTCACAAAACAATGTAACTTCTTGTATAAAATCCTCCCATCCATCTCTCCTCATTATTTTAAGCAAAGATTTAGTGACATTGACAAGTTTCATTGCATTTATAATGTCTTGACCTTTTCTTTGCGATGCACGCGATAACCCATCACTTATCCCTAAAATATTTTTCATCAAGTGTAAGAAAAATACAAAATCAAAGTTGTTCATTGTTAACAACATAAATTCGACATTATCTCGAAGACCATGATCATCCATGTGCTCCACAATATATTCAAGTACATTAATAACCGGAGTAAATAATTTAATTAAGCTCAATAAACTTGAATAATGAGAACTCCAACGTGTATCACCCGGTCTTTTTAAAGTTGATTCTTGATTTAAGCCCTTTCTGGTAACAAGCTCACCACTACAAATCCCTTCAATAATTTCTTTACTTTGTTTGTCACGAAGCAAGTCTTGACGTTTACAAGATCCGGCAACAACACTTGTAATGGTAGCTATCTGTGTAAAGAACATTGATATTTTTCTATCTTTCTTTACATCACCAATAAATGCTAGTTGTAATTGATGAGCAAAACAATGAACATAAAAAACACAAGGATTTTCTTTTAGAATCAAACTTTTTAAACCATTAAATTTTCCTTGCATATTACTTGTCACATCATATCCTTGACCTCGTACATTGGTTATGCTCAAGTTGTGCTTTTCAAGAAGCTCTACTACACCGGCTGTAAGTGAAAGGGAAGTAGTGTCACTAACATGTACAACCCCAAGAAATCGTACAACAATACACCCACGCTTGTCTACATAACGTAAAAGAACCACCATTTGTTCTTTAATTGATATGTCACGAGATTCATCAACTAGAATAGAGAATAAGTCATCTCTAAGTTCATTAAGAATAATTTTTGTTGTCTCAAGAGCCATTGCCCTCACAATATCTTTTTGAATCCTTGGAGATGTTAATTGATTATATTGTTCAATTCGAGTTTGTTCCGATTGATTTGATATAATAATTTCTATGTGTTGTTTTTCATGCATTAGATCTTGACAAGCTCTCATACATTTATGGTGAATACTATTGATCTCTCCAACATGGTCCCTAAAATTTTTCACGGCCTCTTTCCAATTAGTAAATCCTTTGGTAACAAAAACATCCCCACCATTTTGACCACCATGTTCCGGTTTAAAGAGATAACAAAACAAACAATAGCACGAATCCTCCGACACACTATATTCAGGCCAACTCGGATGGTCGTTGAACCAAGTAGAAACAAATCTACGGTCTCTTTCCCCACATTGTCTCTTTGGGAAAATCATTTTTGGTTGAAACGGGCCCTTTTGCAAGTAAAATCTTCTTACTTTTTCTCTATCGTTACCATCCATAGTATAAATATTTTTTTGTTTTCCCGGATCAATTGGTAAGTCATCTAAATTTGTTTCAACACGTGGACGGATACTTGCATCAATCTTTCTTTTAGGAAAATATCTCTCCATCTCTGTTAAGTAATTAATATTTATCAATTTAGTACATTAAAAAAGGTAAAAAAATACACTTACAAGCATCATATAGAAAAAACCCCAAATTTGTTATACTTATACCTAATTAGAGTTCAAAGTTTTGGTGGAATTGGGTATCGGACACATGAAGCTTAACAAACCTTTTCAGGTCTTTGACCACATTATTGCAAATGATGGGTTCCTCGAGGCTGTTGACACGGCTTGGAACTTTCAAATCGGGGGTGACCCCTGGTTTATAGTGGCCTCTAAGCTAAAGCATGTCAAAATGGCTCTGAAAAAATTGAATAGGGATGGGGGTAATTTGCATTCTGCTGTGGCTTTTGCCCGTGACTCCTTGCTTCAATTTCAAGCTCTCTTACCTGAGAGTCCCTCTGTTATACAATTCGAAGAACAGGCAAGACTGCACCAATCTCTTATCGCAGCTCTTAATAAGGAGGAGATTTTCTTAAAGCAAAAAGCGCGTGTGTAGTGGCTTAAGGTTGGTGATGGAAATAACAGGTATTTTTTTAACTCTTGTCATGGTAGATGGAACTCCAACAAAATCCTTGTTCTTGAAGATGACTTGGGGACTTCTTTTACTTCTCATAAGGATATTTCAGAGCATGCCATTGATTTTTTCCATTCTTTGCTGGGCACGGAAGATACTGTATCTCCTATTGATCCTGACCTAGAGATTCCTCAAGTGTCTGTTTCGCTTTAATCTTTTTTGGATGTTGATTTCAATGAAGAGGAGATCCTGAACACTCATAATCATATGGCTAAGCACAAAAGCCCAGGTCCTGATGGATTTACTCCGGAATTCTTCATTGCGTCTTGGCACATTGTTGGTTCGGATGTTACTAAAGCTATTCTTCACTTCTTCAATACAATACATTTACCTCGTAGTGTGAATTCTGTTGCAATTACTTTGATTCCCAATGAGGCCAATGCTTCTAGAATGAGCCAATTTAGGCCAATCTCTTGCTGTAACACGCTCTATAAGTGTATATCTAAACTGCTGGCCTCGAGATTAAAGATGGTGCTGCCTTCTATCATTTCCCCAAACCAATCGGCCTTTGTGCCTAGTAGAAGTATTGGGGATAATATCATGCTTGCCCAAGCTCTCTGCAGGGATTATCACAAAGATGTGGGGGTTCCGAGATGTGCCTTAAATTTGGACATACACAAGGCGTTTGATACCTTAAATTGGTCTTTTCTTTTCTCTGCTATGCAACGTATGGGATTTCCTAGTAGATTTCTGGGCTGGGTTTGTGTCTGCATTACTAGCGGTATGATCTCTCTGAAAATTAATGGGTCGCTAGAGGGTTTTTTCAAAAGTCGGAAAGGGCTTCGCCAAGACGACCCTCTTTCCCTGTACCTCTTTGTGATTGCTATGGAGATTTTGTCGTGTTTTCTTCGAAAAGAGCTTCAACGTAATCCTTCTTTCAGTTTTCATTGGCATACCAAGGAATTACGGCTTAGTCATTTGATTTTTGCCGATGACATGTTTATGTTTTATAAAGGAGATTTTGCCTCTATCAACACTCTGCTTCTTACGGTGGGGCGATTCTCCTTGGTGTCGGGATTGTACCCCAATCCTCGGAAAAGCGAAATTTTCTTCTGCAATGTTCCCTAGATTACTATTGACGCTTCTCTTTCAGCTTCTGGTTTTCAGCAAGGAAAGTTGCCTATTAAATACCTTGGGCTTCCTTTAATTACCACAGCTCTAAAGTCTCAGGATTGCTCCAGTTTAGTTCAGCGTCTTTGCGGCAAAATAGACTCTTGGACCTCATGTTTTCTCAGGTATTCTGGTAGACTGCTGCTCTTGAAATCTGTGTTATATGGTATACAGGGCTACTGGGCTACTTTCTTGTTTCTGCCAAAGAATGTTCTGAACATGATTAAATCTATTTTCGCAAAGTTCTTATGGGGAGGGAAGCTTGATGCTAAATGCCATTACAAAGTTGCTTGGTTGGAGTGTTGTGTCCCAAAACTTGAGGGAGGGTTGGGTCTGTGTGACCTAGTTGAGCGAAACAAAGCTGTGATTTTGCTTCAGGTTTACCGTCTTTCTCGTTATGAAGATCCTTCCCTATGGATACAGTGGTTCCACAAATGCCTACTAAAGAGGAAAGCGTTCTGGACTGCTCCCATTCCTTCTAGCAGTCCCTGGGCTGTTAGGCAAATCTTGAAGCTCCGTCATGAAACTCGAAATTTTATTTCCTTTGAAATTGGGGTCAGTTCTAATCTCTTCATGTGGCAAGACCCATGGATAGACAATAGATCTCTGTTTTCTCGTTTTGGAACTTATGTTATCTCCCATGCAGAATCATCTCCTTTAGCTCGTATTTCGGAGTTCATCTCTAATGGTCGTTGGGATCCTCCTACCTCTAATCATGCTTGTGTCATTGAGCTGATACAACTTCTCTCGACCGTCCCTATTAAACGGCTTGATGCTGTTCTATGGCAGGATTTGAAATATGCTAACCTTTCGGTTGTTTGGAACACCATTAGGCGTGTTCGACAACCCCCCCTTGGGTTCATGCAGTGTGGCATCCGTTAGCTATTCCAAGATGTGCGTTTTTTATGTGGCTATGTCTAAAATTGAGGCTGCTAACAAAGGACCGTATGTGTTCTTTTGGTATGGCTGTAAATCCTATTTGAACTTTATGCAATTATGAAAACGAGACCACTGAGCATTTGTTCACCTCCTGTCCTTACACGGATCTGCTGTTGAATGCAAGCCCTGTTGCTATTTCTCATTTCTGGACGGATTGGCAGAATGGAAATATCTCTCTTAGTCCCCTTACCAATATGAGAAAGCATATTGGTCATTTATTTGTCTCAGTTGTGATTTATTTTGTTTGGCAAGAAAGAAACAGAAGACTCCACGCGAGTGGTCATCCTAGGCCTACTATTCAACTAGCTTTACTGATTAAGCAAATGGTGCGGGAAAAGATATTCACTTGCAGAGGATTTAAGAATAGTATTGCTAGGGACCCATCCCTTGTTTCCCTACTGTATTAATTCTTGTATTTCTTTATCACTTTAGTTTGTTAGTTTCTTCTGTTTAGGGACCTGTTTGGGGTTTCCTTTAGCTGTTTACATGTATTGTTCTATTTGATTTTCTCTCGCGGGGTATGCCCCTAGATTATGTACTTTTGGTTCATTTAATGTTACTTAATTTAGCAAAAAAAAAAAATTAAACAAATGTAAAGACTAAAGATAAGAGTTAGAGCCTAGAGGACAAACTTGCTCAAAAGATGACAAACTTGTTGGTAAATATTGGCTCCAAATTCCTTGAACCCTGCTCTGTTTTTTAACTTTGTCTCCCACTGTATATCTTTGCCTCCCCTGTCTCTCTGCCTCTCGGGTTTCTTTTGTCTCGGTGTTACGCCATATTTTCGGTTGCCTCAATTATCTCCTAATTTCCCAATATTAATCTATTAATAATGAATTGTTTAACCACCAAGTAATATCCTCTCTCCGAAACGAGGAAAGAATCAATATCAATCAATCAATAACGAAAAATATCTCCAAACGATTCTTTCAAATCAGGAAAGAATCACAACGTTAATATAACTCTAAAAAGATAAAATCAACTTATCTCAAGATATCCCTTAACAATCATAGGGATTAAAAACACTATCCTATCACAGAACTGCGTTGGCTTGATCCCTATATATAAACAGGGTACACATGCATCTTGGAATAGGATCCAACACATCTAACAAGTCGAGACACCTTTCAAGTCCAGCCCCAAACATCCAAAAATACAAAATCCCCATATTTTCATAATTCGTTATTCCAGCAATCCCCGAAATTTGTTATCACCAAATTCCTCCGTTAACAATTGGCGCTAGGAGGGGATAAATTTTTGATTGTGGAGGACAATCAAATCATCTAAATCATGCACAACGGGGTTATTATGGATATGGAGCGGCTTTAATGGAGGATCTGAACGGTGGAGGCGTTCGTTCGTGGTTCTATTCAAAATTAAGATAAGTTTTCTTATGATTTTGTCCGTACAAATAATTTATCTTATAAAATTCGTAGTAAATTTAATACATGTCAGATTTTGATGATTTTTTATGATCCGGAAAGCTTTTGCGATTTTTTACAACTTTCGTTCTTAGTGTTTTCTGAGATTATGTTTGGATTTATTCTCGAAATCACAAAACATAATCAGATCTCGCTTTTCAGTATCGAGAAGTTAATCAGCAGATGTTTTATTTGATTCCCGATTCGTTACAAGTCCGTTTCTGACGAGTCATATATCATCGGAAAGATATTTTCGTTTCCCACAACTTTCATGTTTTGTTTTGTGTCTTTACATGTATCACGTGTCTGTCTTTTTTTTTTTTTACTTTCAAATCTCAATTGCAAGATGGGCCTATGCTGGTTGATATACAAAATGGATTGGCCAGATTGGCCTGTGCTGGGAACTATCATTAAACATAACATATGTAAAATAAATAAAATTATAAAGGCCCAGAAATTTCAGCATGGACGTGGCATACTCTGGCCAAGCTGTGTGTCCGCCACTGCTTACGAGTATGTTTGTGTTGCCCAGTAAAGAATGATTATAGAAGGGGGGTTGAATATAATCGTACAAAATAATCAAACTTGAAACAGATATAAACAATCAATACCAGCTTTTATTAATCTTTATAAAAACTGATACAAACTCTCTCAAGAAACTGTGAGTTCTTAAGAGCTTCTAAGTTTACAAATACTCGTGTAAGTTAATTACAATATGTAAAACATATCCTATGTTTATATAGATACACAACTTCTATTTCTGTTACAGAAGATAACCTCTATTAAATGAGATTGATATCCTTGTCGTCTATCTTCTGTTAACAACTGCTATCCCTGACTTGAAGCAAACAAACATATCTTGTAAATCAATCCTTTCCTGAAATCATGGAACAGTATCAATCAGTATAACTACTGATGATGACGTCACATGTCATCAGCTTTTGATGCCCTCAGCACTGATGCCACCGATCCTGATGCACTCATTAAATCAATAATATCTAACAATCTCCCCCAATTTATACTTTGTGAAATAAAGCATAAATTTCCTTGATTTAATGATGCCAAAACTTCTAATAAATGCTCGCAGGATCAAAATAGGATTTTGCCTTAGATACTTCTTCAAAGTCAGCAACTCTGATGAACCCTGAATTTTTCTGAAGAAAACTCTCCATTAACTTGTTTTCTCCAGCCAACAACAAGTCAGTCATTGTTCTCCTCAGCTTCTTAAGCTTTTCATCATCTTTATCAGTCTGATAAATAGCTGCCCTCGGGTCTTCAGTAGAGCTATTCTGCATACTCCTTCCCAGATAAATACACTTGAATTTTTTACTGTCATGATTGAAACTCAGATGTGACACACCAAAGGATGTCTCTATACGTGCACTACACTTCTTCATTTCAACTTCATGTCCAACCATATCAATGTACTTAGGAGTATATCCAGTATCTCTTGAATTCATGGCTATTAACTGAAGATTAATACTGGATTGGATCTTCTTTCTCCATCTTATGCACACTTCATCTTTAGGAATGAATAGAGACAAAACATAATTCAATTCTTCCAATCTCTTCATCATAACATCCAGAGCTGTCAGTATGAATATTGTTCCATCCTTAAGAAAATACAAAAGTTTTTCTTGAGGAAGATTTCCATCATGTACATCATATACCATCTGAACAGATATAAGCTTGTCAAGATGTCTTTGAGTTAACCTATCACTCATATTTTCAGTTAGACATGATTGATCATATGACAATGCTTGAGTAATTATTTCAACTTCAGGATGCCCAAGTCCTCCATATGTTCCTGCTCTTCTACATTCATTCTTCTTCCTTGCAAATTCTTCATAAGACTTTTCAAATTTATCTGATTTGCAAAAACCAGCAATATCAGACAAGCTTCGTAGATTTCCACTAGACTTGAAAAGCTCATTCATTTGAAGATTAGACTTGTCATCTTTTGCATCATAGCCTTTTTCCATGTAGCTTTTCTTCTTCTTGAAATCAGAGAAATTCCTTGAACTTCTAGAGATATATTCCTTCTTCTTCAGATATTCTTCTAGTATAATTCCAGACTTTATAAAATTGACTCCTTGTAAAGATCTGAAGTAATCTCTTTCAGCTTGTCGAACTACTTCTTCATTTACAGGAGTTCTTACAAAGAAAATTTGTCTGTCATAGTCTGGAGTATCTTTCTTCTCTGAATCTCTTCTTCTGACTAAAGGAATGGCTTCTTTATTCTCTTTTTCTTCAAAAGTTATCACAGTAGCATTTTTTTGTGAGGGTCCTTCAAGAACTTTCTTCCCTTTCTCCTTTACAGAAATTGAAGGGACATTTATCATAGACCTTGTTGTTCTTGAAGCTTCATCAATAACACTGCCTTTCTGAGTTCTGTCAGAACCTTGTTCTCTTCTTCCTCTTCCTCTACTTCTTCCTCTATTTCCTCTTCCACTTTCCGACTTGTTATTACTGATTTGCAGAGCATTAAATTTAGCATGTTGAGCTTGGACCATTACTTCAATATCCTCATCAGGATACATTTCTTGAAGTAACTTTCTTGCTTCTTGCTCATTGAAAGCTTCCAGTCTTGGATCTCTGTAGTGCACAATCTGTTCTGTCCCATCAATATTCACAGTTTGATGAAACTGCATTGATTGCTCAGTAGTTGTCACTAACACATCCTTAGACTGCTGTTTAGTTCCAGAACCAGAGACTTGAGTTGACTGTCGTCTTTGACCTTGACTAGTCATAATACCTCTTGAGATAACAACAACATCAGTGGTCTCTTTCTGTGAACTGGAACCTCCATCAGGAGCATCGTCCCTTCCTTGAATATTTAACTTCAGAGAGCATATTTAGTTTGAATTACTTTCTCCCCCTTTTTGGCATCAGTACCAGCATCCGGAACAAGAGCAGAGATAAGCAAATCGAGCTTAGCATCCATGGAATCAGTCTTTTTCTCTAGAGCAGTAATTCTTTGTTCAAGAGAAACACAATCTTTATGAACAGAATTGAAATCTCTGGATCGACGAGCAATAGACAGAGAATGATCCTCACCTATAGAAGCAACACTCTTGGCATTTGATTTCCTGACCTCAACAATCTCCTCAAATATAGCTTTAGGCATGAAAGAAGTACATTTGAGATAAGTTTGGAGATTAGTGGATTTGATTTTCTTGAAAGCAGTAGCCAAATGAAAGTGAGCATTGCTAATTCCAATTTCAGTCTTTGGATCTTTCCAAGAGAAATCCCATTGAGCCCTTTTATGAGCTAGAGGGACGTCAGTAGGATCATCCTCAGGACCAGAATCATCAGAAGCATCATCAGTAGCTGGCTCATTATCAGAATCAAAAGAAACTATAGGTACAAGATTGGAAGTGGAAGTGTCTAGAGTACCTGTAATAGATAAAGAATGAAGTCCTAAATCTCTCTTTTTTTCAGTGATCTCATCACTGCTCACTAACACTCTGTCTGAACTTTTAAGAGTCAGAATCAGCTCACTAGAATGCAAAACATTCACTCTCAGTTCTACCTCTCCTTTTGCTAGTTCAGGAGACTGCCCCTCAGAAATTCTGTTTTTCTCTAGATCTTTTCTCTCAGTCTCACTAGAAAGGCACAGTGCGCTCAGAAAAGAAGAAATAAGAGGTGGCAGAGAAGGGTGAGGTTTAGTCATAAAGATAGGGGTCCCCTCAATTAAGGGTCTATCATTAATCATACTAGAACCAGGAGAGTAAACGACAATTGCAGAATCAGGATTAGAAACAATACCTGAATCTTCAGTTTCCAGAGGAACATTTTGTCCTTCTCCTATACTTTGAACAGGAGATTCTTGTGTAGCATGGACTTCATGGACTGCTTCAGTAGAGATTACAGAAGGTTCTTGTGTCTCATGTCCTGTGAGTTGGTCTGTATCATAAGATGATTCTTGTGTGACCAGAGGTTTAGAAGCTGCTACACCATGGAATTGGGTAGGTTCTTGTGTGCTTCCCTGAAAGACTTAATCATGAGAATGAGCAGTGATTGCATCTTTTAGATTCCCATGAGCAGTGTCAGGAATTATCTGTGAAGATGTCTAAGTAGTTTGAGACTCCATGCCTGCATCTACACTTTGAGTAGATGGTTCTTGTGTGGCTTGATCAACAGGAGTAGAAGATGTCCTTGCCCTGGCATTTATTTTCTTTGTTCTGGCAAAACAAATCTCCCTCTTACACTCAATAGATTCATCAATCTCCTTCCTTGCTTCCTTTTCAAGTTGTCTGACTCGTTCAACTGATATGTCAACAATCCTCCCTTGTGGAGATGGAGGTGGACTCGAGTCAGAAATGATTTCTCTTTCTGGTGAAGTAGGAACATCATTAGTGGTATAATCAGGAGTGACCACGCCATCAGGAGTGAGTGTTCTGTCAGGAGCGTATACAGGATCAGTACTGACAGCAACAACCGAGGTCTCAGTAATGAAGACATCAGAATCATCCTTCGCATGAAGTGTCTTGTGCAAAACATCAACTTCAACAAAATGAGAAGTGATATTTGCCTTCATCAATCTCCTCTTCTTTGGTTGAGAAGTTGTTTGTCTTGCCTCATTGACAGTATCATGTAGGGTTTCGGGCATGAAAACGCAACGGAAAAACGCGTAAAAACAGAAAATAACGAAACCCTCCACAGGATCCATGCGAAACACGATGTTTAATTCGTGAATAGAATTGTTTACCTTTTAATGAGCTTTACGAATGGTTGGCAGATAGAGGTCCTTTGTTATGATCACCACGTGTCCCGCCTTGCGATACACGTCTCTAATCAGTCCACACGAATGCCTGATCGTCCAACGATCACCGGAGTTGGTACTAGCCAAAAACTGCCCTCGGAAATCTCTCTCTCTCTCTCTAGCCTCTCTTAGATGTAGAGCAGCTAGGGTTTTTAAGAAAAACGTATTTTCAATTAACCCTAAAACAATACATCTTAATGTATTTATATGGAGAGAATTTTGGGCCTATACCTAATCTGATTGGGCTTCCAAAACCCAATATGATTATTATTAGTATTATTTATTATATTCGAATTATTATATAATTAATCAAGTCCTACTTAATTAATCCAATAATTCAATATAATAATAATTCAATTAAATTCGAAATTTAATTAATGCTCCGTTTAAAACGTTCTTAGTGTGTGATCCTTTAGGTTATTATTACGTTGGCAATAATTTTAATATCTCATAATAAAATTATAAATAATGAGCGGCATCTAGTAATACATCATTGCTACCCAAGTAATAATAATAATTGGTGATCCAATTAAACCTTTAATGAATAATGTTCCATGTAATATAATCCTTTTAACCTAATATTATAGATTAAACTCGAGGCATGGTTTATGTCATCCTCTTCAACATTTAATCCCGGTTTACTTGATCGATGAGTAGACTATTAAACAAATCACAATTTGAGCATGGCCATGCATTTCATAGTCTCACTCAATCAAGAGGCCAATAATATCACTCCTAAAATAGGAGGGTTAAATCCTATATCTATCATTCTTATTTCTCATATGATTGATTACCCGGTCAAAGGTAACTTTGAGTAGAATCAAAGTATATTAATTCTCATATAGAAATATAATGATTTCAAGTCTAAGGATCATTACATCATTATCATTGTGAGAATTGCTTATGACACTTGATAACATTTACCATGAAGAATTCACACGGTGGGTCTATCCAGTGCCATGTTCTGCTAACATGCACTTATGTCTTTGACTTTAGTATCACCATACTTATGACCAATGAGATATGGTCATCAGTCAACAAACATACTAGTCTTAGTGCATTATTATTGTCCTCAAATAATAATACTCGACTAGGGATCTCTTTAGGATTATAAACACTATTCATATAATCTCATTTCTAAGTCACATACTTAGAGATATAGAATTCATGCTTATATTCCAAGGACATTTATTATTCTAACATTTATATCGCAGTTAATAAAGACATAATAAATAATTGAAAGAAAATCCATAGAACATATTTATTAATAATCAAAATGTCTTCCCTAAGAACATTATAGTATTGTCTCTAGGGCACAAGCACTAACAATCTCCCACTTGCACTAGAGCCGATCACCCATGTATCTAATACCCATGGAACTAGTGTGAGCTTCGTGCTTCTGCTGCAACAAAGCCTTAGTCAGTGGGTCTGCAACGCTATCATTAGTATGCACTTTACATATATGTATATCTCCCCTCCTTGTAATCTCTCGAAGTAGATGATATCGTCTAAGTATATGCTTTGCTCGGGAATGGGACCTTGGTTCCTTAGCCTGCGCAATAGCTCCATTGTTATCGCAATAAAGATCAACTGGATCTGCGATCGATAGAACTACTCCAAGTCCCTCAATAAATTTCCAAAGCCAAACAGCCTCTTTGGCCGCTTCACTGACAAAAATATACTCAGCTTCCATTGTAGAATCAGCTATTGTCTCTTGCTTCGAACTCTTCCAGCTTACAGCACCTCCATTTAGACAAAACACAAACCCAGACTGAGACATAGTATCGTCTCTGTCTGTTTGGAAACTAGGATTAGTGTAACCTCTTACAACTAGCTTCTCATCTCCTCCATATACCAAGAATGAATCTTTAGTTCTCTTGAGGTACTTAAGAATATTCTTGACTACCGTCCAGTGACCTTCACCTGGATTAGACTGGTATCTTCTCGTCATGCTCAAAGCATACGAAACATCAGGCCGAGTACATATTATTGCATACATTATTGAACCAATTGCTGAAGCATATGGTACCTTTTTCATATGGTCCTTATCATCTAATGATTTAGGACAATTTTCTTTTGAGATCACTATCCCATGAGACACAGGGACAAATCCCCTCTTTGCCTCTTGCATCCCAAAACGATGCAATACTTTGTCAATGTATGTACTCTGACTTAAGCCGATTAATCTTCTAGATCTATCTCTATAGATCTTGATCCCTAATATATAGGTAGCATCGCCTAAGTCTTTCATTGATAAACTTTTTCCCAACCAAGTCTTAACAGCCTGAAGAGAAGGTATGTCATTCCCTATTAGTAATATATCATCAACATATAAAACTAGGAATGCCACTCTGCTCCCACTAACCTTCTTGTAAACACAAGGCTCATCTTCATTTTGAATAAAGCCAAACTCTTTGATTCTTATATCAAAACGAATGTTCCAACTCCTTGAGGCCTGCTTCAATCCATAAATAGATCGTAGTAGCTTACAGACCATTCTAGCAAATATTGGATTGACAAAACCTTCTGGTTGTATCATATACATATCCTCTTCTAAGCTCCCATTTAAGAAAGCGGTTTTGACATCCATTTGCCAAATTTCATAGTCATAGTAAGCTGCTATCGCAAGCAAAATCCTGATGGACTTGACCATAGCTACTGGTGAGAAAGTTTCATCATAGTCAATACCATGAATTTGTTTGAAACCTTTCGCCACTAGTCTTGCTTTTTAGGTCGTCACATTACCATCCATGTTTGTTTTCTTCTTGAAAACCCATTTGCACCCAATAGGTTTTACCCCTTCAGGTGGTTCAACCAAAGTCCATACTTTGTTTTCATACATGGAATCCATCTCAAATTTCATAGCTTCCAGCCATCTCTCAGAATCTGGACTATTCATAGCATCCTGATAGGTAAGAGGCTCATCTTCATCCATAAGCATTACATCGCCAGTCTGAGTTAAGAGAAATCCATATTTCCTCTCAGGATCTTGGCGAATCCTACCAGACCTACGAACAACCTGTGTTTCTTGAGCAGTAACACTTTCATGTTCTTCGTGCTCATGTTCCAACTCTGGTTCAATGTCATCAACATATAATACTAGGAATGCCACTTTGCTCCCACTAACCTTCTTGTAAACACAAGGCTCATCTTCATTTTGAATAAAGCCAAACTCTTTGACTGTTATATCAAAACGAATGTTCCAACTCCTTGAGGCCTGCTTCAATCCATAAATAGATCGTAGTAGCTTACAGACCATTCTAGCAAATATTGGATCGACAAAACCTTCTGGTTGTATCATATACACATCCTCTTCTAAGCTCCCATTTAAGAAAGCGGTTTTGACATCCATTTGCCAGATTTCATAGTCATAGTAAGCTGTTATCGCAAGCAAAATACTGATGGACTTGACCATAGCTACTGGTGAGAAAGTTTCATCATAGTCAATACCATGAATTTGTTTGAAACCTTTCGCCACTAGTCTTGCATTTTAGGTCGTCACATTACCATCCATGTTTGTTTTCTTCTTGAAAACCCATTTGCACCCAATAGGTTTTACCCCTTCAGGTGGTTCAACCAAAGTCCATACTTTGTTTTCATACATGGAATCCATCTCAGATTTCATAGCTTCCAGCCATCTCTCAGAATCTGGACTATTCATAGCATCTTGATAGGTAAGAGGCTCATCTTCATCCATAAACATTACATCGCCAGTCTGAGTTAAGAGAAATCCATATTTCCTCTCAGGCTCTTGGTGAATCCTACCAGACCTACGAACAACCTGTGTTTCTTGAGCAGTAACATTTTCATGTTCTTCGTGCTCATGTTCCAACTCTGGTTCAATGTCATTCTGTGGTTCTCGAACTTCATCGAGATCTATCATACTCCCACTGTTTTCTTAGAAAACAGTTCTCTTTCAAGAAATACAGCAGTACGAGCAATAAACACTTTGCTCTCGGTACGATAATAGAAATAATACCCTTTAGTTTCTTTTGGGTATCCCATAAAATTACATTTATCTGATTTCGGTCCTAGCTTGTCAGTGACTAAACGTTTCACAAACGCTTCGCATCCCCATACTTTCAAAAAGGACATGCTATGACGTTTCTCAGTCCATATCTCATATGGTGTAGTTTGAACCGATTTAGTAGGAACTCGGTTAAGTGTGTGTGTAGCCGTTTCCAGAGCATAACCCCAGAAACTAATTGGAAGATCCACTAGACTCATCATCGATCGCACCATGTCCAACAAGGTACGATTTCTCCTTTCAGATACACCATTCCACTGTGGTGTTCCAGGAGGTGTGAGCTGTGATACAATACCACACTCCTTTAAGTAATTCTTAAATTCTAAGCTTAAGTACTCACCTCCACGATCAGATCGTAGAGTTTTAATACTTCCGCCTATCTGCTTTTCCACTTCTTCCTTGTACTCTTTGAATTTTTCAAATGATTCGGATTTGTTCTTCAAAAGATACACATATCCGTATCTACTAAAATCATCAGTAAAGGTTATGAAGTAGTAAAAGCCACCTCTTGCCATCGTACGCATTGGACCACATACATCACTATGTATGAGTTCTAATCGTTCGGTGGCCCTCTCACCAGTTCCGGTAAAAGGAGCTTTAGTCATTTTTCCAATGAGACAAGGTTCGCATTTTTCGTATTATTCAAAATCAAACTTATCCAAGTATCCATCCTTATGTAACTTGGAAATGCGTTTCTCATTTATATGGCCTAAACGACAATGCCAAAGGTATGTTTGATTGGAGTCATTAGCCTTAATACGTTTATTATTTACATTATAGACAGGAATATCAAGATCAAGAACATATAAACCATTAAATAAACGTGCAACCCCATAGGTAACATTATTCAAACCAAAGGAACAACTATTGTTCTGAATTGTAAAGGAAAAACCTTTCTTGTCCAAACAAGAAACAGAAATAATGTTTCTGCAAATCGTAGGCACGTAAAAACAATTTTCAAGTTCTAAAATAAGCCCAGTGGGCAACGATAAATCATAAGTCCCTACAGCCAAAGGAGCAACCTTTGCTCCATTGCGCCAAAGTCCTACTCTTTCGCAGTTCCTGCACATTTATACAAATGTGAGAACCACATCCAGTATCCAATACCCATGATGTAGAAGTAGACAAATTGACTTCTATAACATACATACCTGAATCGGAAATCTTCACAGACTTCATACCCTTCAGGTTCTGATTCTCCAAATAAGCTTGACAATTACGCTTCCAATGACCCGGCTTCTTGCAAAAGTGACATATATCACCTTTTGCAGCACCTTTTGCAACACCTCCAGTAGGCTTCAAAGCCTTTTTGAAAGCAGGCTTCGGATTAGCAGATTTAGATCCAATCTTCTTCTTGCCTTTCCATTTCCCCTTTCCTTTGGCATTCCCTTTATTCACCATCATTATGGGAGCAGGGTTAGCCTTTGACATATTGGTCTCAGCAGTCCTCAATGATGCCAATAGTTTGGTAGGTGTTTTGTCTATCTCACTCATAATATAGTTTATAACAAATTGAGTGTAGTTGCTGTTCAAAGACTGCAAGATCAAATCTGCTTGGTGTTCCGGTAAAACCGGGAAACCCAAATTCTCAAGGGTTTCCATATACCCTATCATCTTTAGAACATGCGGTCCAACTGGGTCACGATCTCCCTGTTCGCATGCATACAACGATTTGCTTACATCAAACCTCTCTTGACGAGCTTGACCCTCAAACATCCTTTTGAGGTGCTCAATCATGTCATAAGCGTCCATACGCTCATGTTGTTTCTGAAGCTCAGGACTCATAGTCGCTAGCATCAAACAACAGACATCCGTAGAATCATCAAGATGCTTCTGATAAGCATTTTGTTGAGCCTCGGTTGCTTCAGCAGCAAGATGTCCAGGGTGAGGAATATCAAGGGCATAAAGCTTTCGCTCCTGTCTGAGGACAATCCTCAAATTCCTTTGCCAATCAAGGAAGTTGGTTCCTATCAGCTTTTCCTTCTCAAGCACTGATCGCACAGAGAAATTGTTTGAGTTTGCCATTTAGATATCTACAATGTTAAAATGCATAAAATAAGTTAGTTGCAGATTTATTAAATTATGTTCAAGTGATTATCCATATGTATTCACAATATATATCTCTCACTATTTTTATCAAATCAATAGCCCTAACTATTAATTCGGAAGGCATTACTCTAAATCCTTCTAGTGAGCCAAGATCCATATTTCATCATGCTTAAGGTCAGCTTTGGCTTTACTCCCAAAACATGATTTATTTAGGTAGACAACTCTTGTCAATTATATCATATATAATTCTTGGAAAGTCTGGTAGAACAACATTTGTCCACATTTATCCAATAAATCATACCAAACTCTATGCCTCTAAGTTCCCAATCCTATTGTGGTAACTTAGTTAAGTCTAACCCAATGGTCTAACAGTTAAGTATCACATTTACTTCATCGCGCCTTACCACGATAGATTGGAGTGCTTCGCTTTGGCGAACCCACTCTTTCTCGATCTAGGTCTTGACGAGTGTTACCCATTGGAAGGCATCTAAGTGACTTAATATTTTAAATTTAGGGATTTTATTATTAAAACGACCATGATACCATCATCAAGAGATTCCCAATTTTTCCTTGAACTAAGTACTTCAATTCAAAATTCATCAATGGTTTGATTTACAGTCCAACGGAGGAGTCACAGTGGCCTCACTTAAAACCCGCCTTTCTTACAAGCGCTGCTTGTATTTTTGTCAAAATTGCCCCATATCAAAAAAATCAAAAATTCATACTTATTTCCGTGTTTCATAAACACAGGAATCTCATGTTCGTTTTGTTCAATTTTAAAATCTTGAATCGTTACAGATTTTATCTTGTTTAGCAGGCATGGCATGAGTGATGTATCTAATACTTACATTCATTATAGCTACGCATACATATTGTCATCACATGCATCATATATGTAAAGTGCGTAAAGTAAACATGCTTGGTTATGGCCCAATCCTATGCGATTTTTCCAAGCTAAGGAAAAATCAAGGTCAATCTATGGTGGTATGAAATACAACATAATAATACATGTCTTCATGCTTCCTTGTAATGACTCCTTTGACCGCCTCCTTGGTATGCCTCCAAGTCTTCATATCTTTATGTCTCCATGTCTTCAATTACATTACATAATATGAAAAAGCTAATCTAATAAAGTTACAAGAGAAACTCGATTTACATTCGAGATTTAATCATTACAAGAATGAACGACATGCAAGTCGTATTTAAAACCAAAACCATAATCAAAAACCACTAACCTATGGGTCTTAGGGCCATAACCATACACAATGCTCAATTAACAGTTAAGAACATCTCAGATTTCATCAAACATCATACCATATCATATTTATCTTGATCCAATCAAAGAAATCATAAAATGCACAAATCAGAAAAATTGAAATCATGACAGAAAAATAGTAAATCGCAATTTAGAGGGCCTAAACGATGTCAAACGGCCAAAAACCGACTTGGGTCACAACAAGGCGGTGAGTTTTACTTGTGACGATTTTCCCTTTCCGAAAAGGTATTATTCGTCCAATTCTGACACCGAAAAATCGGAAAAACACTATTCACTCAGAAACTGTTTTCTGCAGATTTTTGCTTTCGAGATCAAACGAAACTGTTAGATATAATTGCTGATGATTATTTATCAATGTTTAAGCAACAGGTACTCATCAGAGTTTATGCTAGAAGCCAGTCAGAGTTTGTTAATTTCTGACGGGGTGAAAGTTTGCTGAAGCTGTCGGTGCTAATATGAAGATTCTAGAAGCAATATATCTTGAAGATGGAAAGAAGCAAGATATATTGAGATGGCTAAGGAAACGGAACAGAAGACAGAAGCAATCCTAAATTGATATAAATTGTATAGCTAATTTATAGGAATATCAATTAGAGATTGATTATGTAGCTGTGTACTATATAAACACAGATAGGTTAACCCTAAAAGGGATGCGAATACTGAATACATTATTCTTGTAACCTAGCAGCTCTCTGTGATAATTTACATCACTGAGAGAAGAGTTATTTAATATAATTCAGTTTATTGTTCATAAACAGAGTTCTTGATTGTTATTCTCATACATATATTGATTATATATTGTGTATTCGGCCTTACAATTGGTATTAGAGCCAAGGCTGTTTAATATATACAGTTTATTGATCTAAAACACAAGTATAATCATGACTGAAAACTCTCAGGAAGGTTCTATTGCTCAAAAGGTTCAATCTGCTTTTGTAAGTCGATATGAATCAATCAGGGTTCCAATGCTCAAACCAGTGGAATATCCAATATGGAAGGTTAAGATTGAAAGGTTTCGGGCATGAAAACGCAACGAAAAAACGCGTAAAACAAAAAAATTAACGAAACCCTCCGCAGGATCCATGCGAAAAACGATATTTAATTCGTGAATAGAATCGTTTACCTTTTGAAGCTTTACGAATGGATGACTAATGGAGGTCCTTTGATATGATCACCACGTGTCCCGCCTTGCGATACACGTATCTAATTAGTCCACACGAACGCCCGATCGTCCAACGATCACCGGAGTTGGTACTAGCCAAGAACTGCCCTCAGAACTCTCTCTCTCTCTCTCTCTCTAGCCTCTCTTTGATGTAGAGCAGCTAGGGTTTTTTAAGAAAAACGTTTTTTCAATTTCTTAACCCTAAAATAATACATCTTAATGTATTTATATGGAGAGAATTCTGGGCCTATACCTAATCTGATTGGGCTTCCAAAACCCAATCTGATTATTAGTAGTATTATTTATTATATTCGAATTATTATATAATTAATCAAGTCCTACTTAATTAATCCAATAATTCAATAATAATAATAATTCAATTAAATTCGAAATTTAATTAATGCTCCATTTAAAACATTCTTTATGTGTAACCCTTTAGGTTATTATTACGTTGGCAATAATTTTAACATCTCATAATAAAATTATAAACAATGAGCGGCATCTAGTAATACATCACTGCTACCCAAGTAATAATAATAATTGGTGATCCAATTAAACCTTTAATGAATAATGTTCCATGTAATATAATCCTTTTAACCTTATATTATAGATTAAACTCGAGGCATGGTTTATGTCATCCTCTTCAACATTTAATCCCGGTTTACTTGATCGATGAGTAGACTATTAAACAAATCACAATTTGAGCATGGCCATGCATTTCATAGTCTCACTCAATCAAGAGGCCAATAATATCACTCCTAAAATAGGAGGGTTAAATCCTATATCTATCATTCATATTTCTCATATGATTCATAAAATACCCAATGTCCACCTTTATCATTACCCGGTCAAAGGTAACTTTGAGTAGAATCAAAGTATATTAATTCTCATATAGAAATATAATGATTTCAAGTCTAAGGATCATTACACCATTATCATTGTGAGAATTGCTTATGACACTTGATAACATTTACCATGAAGAATTCACACGGTGGGTCTATCCAGTGCCATGATCTGTTAACATGCACTTATGTCTTTGACTTTAGTATCACCATACTTATAACCAATGAGATGTGGTCATCAGTCAACAAACATACTAGTCTTAATGCATTATTATTGTCCTCAAATAATAATACTCGACTAGGGATCTTTTAGGATTATAAACACTACTCATATAATCTCATTTCTAAGTCACATACTTAGAGATATAGAATTCATGCTTATATTCCAAGGACATTTATTATTCTAATATTTATATCGCAGTTAATAAAGACATAATAAATAATTGAAAGAAAATCCATAGAACATATTTATTAATAATCAAAATGTCTTCCCTAAGAACATTATAGTATTGTCTCTAGGGCACAAGCACTAACAAAGATGACCATGTTTCTAGAAGCCACAGATCCAGAATACCTTGATAGAATCTATGATGGTCCTCATATGCCAACTAAACTGTCTCCTGTAGTTGCTGGACAAGAACAAAAGACTGTTCCGAAGGAAAAGAAAGATATGACTCCTGAGGACATCTCATCAATTGCGAAGGATGCAAAAGTTAGACATCTTCTTCATAGTGCCTTAGATAATGTCATGTCTAATAGAGTTATTGGTTGCAAGACTGCCAAAGAAATCTGGGATGCCTTAGAAGTCAGGTGTCAAGGAACAAGTGCTATAAAGAAGAACAGGAAGACTATTTTAACACAGGAATATGAACACTTTGACTCTAGATCTGATGAAACTTTGACAGATACATATGACAGATTCTGTAAATTGTTGAATGATTTGTCTCTTGTTGATAAAGAATATGATCTTGAAGAGTCAAATCTCAAGTTTCTACTATCTCTACCTGAAAGATGGGATTTAAAGGCAACATCAATAAGAGATAATTATGATCTTGCAGAAACAGATCTTGATGAAATTTATGGGTTGCTTAAAACTCATGAACTTGAGATAGAACAAAGAAACAAAAGGTCTGGAAAGAAGACAAAATCTGTAGCTCTCAAAGTTGAAGAAAAACTCATGAAGAAAGAAACATCAAAGAAGAAAGCTAAGGGAAAAGCTTTGGTCATAAACTCTGAAAGTGAGTCATCAAACTCTGATGGTGATTCAAACTCTGATGCTTCTTCTGAATCTGAGGATGATGAAGAACAACTGATGCAAATGGCTGCTTTGATGGTGAAAACCTTCAAGAAGATGGGTTTTAAGAACTTCAAGAAGGGAAAAAGATTCTCGAGGAAAGATTCAAACTCTGAAAGAAAGAGTTTCAGAAAGCCTGAAGGAAAGGATACCAAGTATGGAAAGAAAGACAAGTCTGAGATCCAGTGCTACAAGTTTAAAGAGATGGGTCATTATGCTCCAGAGTGCAAGAAAGGAAAATCTGAGAAAGCACTCATCACTAAAGGAAAAGACTGGGCAGATGAAGGAATTTACGGATGAGCGGAAGCATGATATAACAATTATTCCGTAAAAACCATGTATCGCACATATAGAAAAACATATAAAATCTAGATCGAGGGGAATCGTAACCATACCTTAAAAATTGAAGCTTTATAAAATGGATTCTAGCAGTTGCTCCTCAGAGTGTGAAGCACTCTACCGGTATCCACCAAGAATAATCCTTCGATGAAGCTTTTTATAAAACTAAGCTTTTTATAAAACTAAGCTTTTATAAAAATGGAGTTTTTCTTCTTTTGAGAGAGAGAGAGAGATGAAGAAGAAGAAGAGGGTGGCAACTAGGTTTTCACAAAAACTCTAGTCCTTTAGAATGAACTATCTCATTCTATTTATAGGGCTCTCCTTGGGTTTTTTAATATATCTTTATATATATATTAACCCCACACTTTATCTTATAAAATGCTTTAATAATAATTAAAACTATTTTAATCATTATTTCCTTTTCTAAACTATTTAGAAAATAACTTGCTCTCTCAAAATACCTTCATCAATAAATTAATCTTTTATGGTGTGACCCTGTAGGTTCAATATTAAGCCGGTAGTAGAAATAAATAATAATAAACTTTTATTTATTATTTATATGAATTCTAATAATTCATTAAATATAATTAACTGATTAATTATATTTATTCTACATCGTGAGTGATGCTTCTCAACATATCGCGACTATCCGGATAATATGAATTCACTGCTTAGAATACCAAGAACCTGTCAGTGACTAGTTACAGTACAATCAATTCCTTCTACCCTACAATATCCCGATTAAATACAAGGCATGGATCTCGTGTCAAGCCTATCTAATTTAATCATATGCTTTCCTATTCACTATGTCTAGTTCCGATTAATGCAAATTAGAAACTTCTTTCTAATTTCATTCACTCTGGCCAGAGGTTCCTGAACTAGCATAAATGGAATAACATAGGACATTCTCTTCCTTCACTGGAAGGGGCAGATCCTTTATTGATCATTCACTATCTTCGTGCACAAATTCCTATACCCAGAAGAGCACTAATTATTGTCCCTCGAGACTAAGAGCTAAACCAAAGTATAGTTCAGTGTACACAAGATGACTAGGATGATCTCAAGTCAAAGGACACTTGTACAACCATCACTATATGAACAACTACTGACACATGAGTGAACTCCATTAGTTGTTCAACTGATCGAGTCATGTTCAGTGAACTTATTCCTAATAAGCACCTACATACTAGCTATAGTGTCACCACACAAATGCCTATGAGAACAGACATCCTTCATAGTGAAGCAAGCATAGTATGTACCGGTCTTTGCGGATTAATTAACTACCAATTAATTATCCTACGACCAGGAACTATTTAAGTTTAGAGTTATCATCTTTAAGGTCTCATTATAATGATCTCATCATAATCCATTAAAGCTTTACTCTAAACTATGGATCATCTAATTTAAACACTTTAAATAGATAAAGCCCGTTATAAAACATATTACCATTTTATTAAATTAAACAAACTTGAATCAGATTGAACAAAGTATCTCCTAACTCATCATCCATGATTGGATTTAGGACACACGTCTTTCAATCTCCCACTTGTACTAAAACCAATCACCTTGGTATCTCATACACAACTTCTCCTAATAGAGAACAAAGCGATTTTCAAATAACGGTTTAGTAAATGGTCTTTACTATGTTGTTATGGGTGTCAAGTCAATATTGACTTAAACATCTCTACTTTCAACGATCTCATATATCATATGAAAGTGCCGCAACTTGGATCTTGAATCCCTGATTAAACCTAGGTTCCATAGCCTGCGCTACTACCATATGTTGTACCGATACAACAATATAAATCTTATTCTAGGAACCATGTCTAACCAGCGAAAACAGGTTTCGTTATCCAAAGAACCTCCTTTGAAGCTTCACTTATAGCTATATACATATAGTGCTTCCACTATGGAATCAGTTATCTTAAGATGCTTGGAATTCTTCCAACAAACTGCTCATCCATTCAGAATTAACACTTATTTTGACATGGATTTTCTATCACATTTGTCCTAAGAAAATAATAGTGTTTATAACACTCGATTTTCATTTTGGACCCACCATAATCAAGAAAGATGTCCTTAATTCTTCGAAAGTATTTAAGGACGTTCTTCCAGCTTACTATCGCGCTTCTCAAGGACTAGACTAGTGCTCGCTTATCTCGCCTAGTGAGTTAGCGATCATCAAGTCTTGTATAGTACATCCGGTATTTTGATAGATACATTTGCCGAAGCATAATAAATCTTAATCATACGTCATTTCTCCTCAGATGTCGTAGAAAGACACTATCTTGGAGAAAGTAACTCCGTGACATGACAATTCAAGTAACTTCTTGGAGTTATTTATGCTAAACTTCTTAGCATATAAATGATGTACACACATTGGGTTTAGCCCAACACTTGGTTTACCCTATAAATTATCATTCCTATATCATAGGAAGCCATTCCCAAGTCCTTTATAGAGAATATGTTAGATAACCACACTTTGACTAATTTTAGCGTCGATACATCATTCCTTATCATAAGTATGTCACATACATTATTAGGAATGTCATCACGCTCCCACTAACCTTCTTGTAGATCCATGATCCATCATTGTCTTTGATAAAATCAAACTATTTGATTGTCTCGTCAAAACAGATGTTCGATCATTGAGAAGCTTGCTTCAATTCATAAATGGATTGTCGTGGCTATTAGACCATAGATTTGCTACTCATAGCAATAAATCCCTCTAATTGTGTCAACTACACATCTCTTCAATTTTCCTATCGAGGAGGGTCGACCGTTCGACCATTATTAGATATTATAGTCATTACTAGCCGCAAACGCAAACAAAATCCGAATAGACTTGAGCACTACTTCATGTGAATTTTTTTTTTCTCATCAAGGTCAATCTCTTTGCTTTGATTGAATCCTTTCACAATAAGCAAGGACTTATAGGTCTTTACCCAGCCATTCACTCCAATCTCCCTTTTATAGACTCACTTGTACCCTTCCGGTTATGACACCTTTAGGTCCTCAACCATAGTCTGTACTTGGTTGATGTACATGGAATCTATATCGGATTTCATGGTACTATGCCATTTCTCCGAGTCATAACTCATAGCTTTAGTATAGGTCATAAGGTCATTATCATATAATTGACACCTCATTGTCATTCTTAATGACAAGGCAGTCAACCTCTCAGGTTGGTGATAAAATATCATGACTTATACTTAAGCTAACCTACAAAAAGTTATCATGTCTGAAAATGTTCTTCCTATAGAACCTTTGTAATTTGTGGTGTTTGAACTTAGTTAAGTTCAACCTTCCTCCCACTGAACCCTTCTAGAATGAACAATTCCTCTAAGTAGGCAGTATGTCATACACACTATATTCAGTAGAATATTCAACCAACATCCTTGACTATCATTAGGATATCTCACAAACTTACATTTTGGATCTACCATCTAGCTTATCAAATTAAACATTTTGACATAAGCTAGACATCCCAAATCTTAACAAGTTTAAGACTTGTGTTCCTTGCACTACATATCTCATATGACAACTTAGGAACAGATTAAGAAGATACTATATTCAGCAGATATACTGATATTTATAAAATTCAACTCTAAACATATATTAGAAGATCAATTTAGCTTAACATGAACCGAACGATGTCTAACAAAGTTCGTTCGCTCCTTCGTACATTCCATCTACCTGTAGAATCTCAGGATCTGTCCAACGTGAAGCTTTAAACTTAAGATTTGAGATAACCTCAAAACACTCACTCAAGTGTATATCTTTTTGATCTTATCAAAGAGTCCCAACACTTGTTGTTTTGTTTTGTATTTCATTATTATTCATTTTGAAACACTCCAAAAGATTCGAATTTGTATTGTATCAAATACATATATCTGAATCCGGATCATATCCGTGAATTCTAATGAAGCGTGTGAATCCTTTTCTGGCATGTGTTGTCACTGGTGCACATACAATTATGTGTACTAATTTTAACACTTTTGTTGCTCATTATCTCTCTATTTAAAGAAAATAGAGATATAGTGGTCTTTCGAGTGAGACGAGTTTCGCATGCATAATGTGATTCAATAATCATATGGTTCTTGTAACCCATCACCATGCAACAAGCAAATACTCTTCTCACTCGTGCAAACAAGCCTATAATTCTTTGGATTTCCATTACCTCTATTCCATAGTCCCTATTTCAAAATGAGAAGTTTCAGTCCCACTAAATTTCTCTAATTCTTCAACTCTACAAGACAACTCTTGTAGTTGATCTTCCAATAACCCACCTTTGATAGGTGGCAACAAACTCTTTTGCTTTTGGAGTGAAACTTAGCCTTTGACTAATTATGTTATCACTCACTAACAAACTTCTTCTTGATGGCATGGTTCATCTTCCACTACTTGATTCCAGAACCGTTACCAGTCTGAAGAACAAAGCTCTCTAAGAAGGAAATACGTCTCAACAATCTTTAACATGAAGTAGATTTCAGACAATCTGATATCCAACCTTTTCATGTAAGAGTTCACAACAAATTTGCGAGTTCGTATTCGGAAGCTAATTCAAGATCATATCTCGACTTAGCTTCCATCTATGACAAAATCAACCTACCCTAGACGATCAATCAAATTGATTGTCTTGAGTCTATGATTATTCATAGATCAACCCTCAACATAACTATTATGGAATAGCTCATTCGATATCCTATATTGAATCGTCTTATTTATCACATTCTACAACTCTTATAGAAGCAACAAGGTAGCCCTGAATGTCCTTGTGCTCATACTGTTTGCACAGTCTCAAGCTCATAGACATCAGTTTGGTTTACTTTGCAACATTTGCATTATTAGACCTCTTGCACTTGGTCTCATACACATCTCCATGTGCATCACAAATAAGACACTTTGTATTAACGAGTTAAACATTTCGTCTAACTTTTCATTCTTGAGAACATTTCTCAAGTTTCAAAGTTCATCAGCATATTCGGGATAAGTCAACGTGTTATTCTACTACGATGTGTGATAGTGCAGAAATTATAGTATATATATAATTCTATTAGTGAATACACATAACTACTAAGTAAATATTCAATTTTATTCTTACAACACCATATAAATCAGGTCTTTATTCATTGGTGGCTCCCACTATTTTATTTAAGTTATACAACCCTCTATATGTATAACTAAACATTCATAATGTTAGTGAGAATAAGGATCCTATTTTCCATCACATCACCTCGGCTGTGGCACGAAACGCAATGTGATGTTCCATAGGAAGACAACAATTGTCAACTACATCTCATGTTATTCCTTATTATCTTTTAGCCTCTTGAATCATTGAGTCTCGGCTGTGGCACGACTCACTCAATATTCTAAGTCAAGTCAAACCCAACATCTTGCATAATTAAATTAGAATTCCAAAAGCCCACGGCTGTAGCACGTAACGACAATTGAAACCTAATTTATCATACACATCTCATGTGATAGACAAGCATATATTAATCTCAAAACAAAGCCCTCGGCTGTAGCACGAAACGACAATGTCTCAATATAAGAACTCTACTTGCTATTATATTGGAAGGCTATGACCGACACAAGCCCGTTGTGCCATTGGCCATTTACTACTTGATATAAATTTTAATTAAGAGGGATTATATTATGTTGCAAGCATAATCATATTACTAGGAGATTCTCTTTTTCTTGAACAAAATACAATTATGATATTTAAATGAAAAATTCCCAGTGTGTTGGAGGGGTCACATCGGTCCCGCTTAAAACCCAACGGCCTACACAGAAATTTTCATTTTCAACATCAAAAGAGTATTTCACTCTATGTTTCATAAACATAAGAATCTCATGGTTGTACTCATAATATTATTGTTAAGGCAAGAAACGATTCCTCTTCTAGATTTTCTAGAGCACGCCTTATTTTGATTTAAGTTCACCTAAATCTATCATCGCATGGTAAATATAGGCATATATCTCATATATATAAATAAATAAACAAGTAAGCATGCAAGTAATATCATGTCATACAATGATATAATGATGTATGGATTTATTATAGTATTTAAAAGCAATTAAAACAATTAGTACATGCTTTAAAACATTTCCGGGAATATAAGCAGTTCCAAACTTTTATATAAAAAATATTTGACCACTCCATTAGATCCGTCTCGGAAAAACGAATCCAACGGTATATTGCACGCCCAAAACGGAGTTACCAAACTCCCAAAAAATCAAATTTAATGTGGACAGAGGGGCTGTAACGCATGACGCTCATGCGTTACAACAATTAAAAGCTATTAAATGTGTAACGCATGACTCTCACGCGTTACAGGGCCTGTGAATGCGTTACAGGGCCTTCCCATCAGTTTTTTTTTTTTTATTTAATGCTAAGTAAGTTACAACAATTCTATGCTATTTTATTTAATGCTTGTAACTCCTTTAGCATTAAAACACTAACTTAGCATTTATAACACTTAAAAAAAAAACTCCTCTAGCCTTTAATGCCCTTTATTGTTATTATTATTTTATTTTAATATTAATAAATTAATTAACAATTAATTAATAAATTAATAAAAAATCAAAATAATATGATTTCTGAAATCAAACAAAAGCAAAAATAAGCAAGTATCTATGGGGTCCTTGTACAAATTTTAATTCATATATTTCAACACGTATAATTATTTTATGAATTTTAATTAAAACAATTTTAAAAAATTCATAACAAATAATCTACACATCACAAAATTATGAAAAAAATACCTAGATCATCCACAACACTTGTAGAACCCAGATCAATGATCAAAATCTCATGCAAATAATATTTCGAATTAATTCATAATTAAATCTAAATATACTTGCAAAAATCATAATAAATCCATACATGTATAAAAAAATCTGAATTTTTTTATATGAATCTCTATATGCATAACCTAGCTCTGATGCCATTGAAGGAATTTACGGATGAGCGGAAGCGTGATATAACAATTATTCCGTAAAAACCATGTATCGCACATATAGAAAAACATATAAAATCTAGATCGAGGGGAATCGTAACCATACCTTAAAAATCGAAGCTTTATAAAATGGATTCTAGCAGTTGCTCCTCGGAGTGTGAAGCACTCTACCGGTATCCACCAAGAATAATCCTTCGATGAAGCTTTTTATAAAACTAAGCTTTTTTATAAAACTAAGCTTTTATAAAAATGGAGTTTTTCTTCTTTTGAGAGAGAGAGAGAGAGATGAAGAAGAAGAAGAGGGTGGCAACTAGGTTTTCACAAAAACTCTAGTCCTTTAGAATGAACTATCTCATTCTATTTATAGGGCTCTCCTAGGGTTTTTTAATATATCTTTATATATATATTAACCCCACACTTTATCTTATAAAATGCTTTAATAATAATTAAAACTATTTTAATCATTATTTCCTTTTCTAAACTATTTAGAAAATAACTTGCTCTCTCAAAATACCTTCATCAATAAATTAATCTTTTATGGTGTGACCCTGTAGGTTCAATATTAAGCCGGTAGTAGAAATAAATAATAATAAACTTTTATTTATTATTTATATGAATTCTAATAATTCATTAAATATAATTAACTGATTAATTATATTTATTCTACATCGTGAGTGATGCTTCTCAACATATCGCGACTATCCGGATAATATGAATTCACTGATTAGAATACCAAGAACCTGTCAGTGACTAGTTACAGTACAATCAATTCCTTCTACCCTACAATATCCCGATTAAATACAAGGCATGGATCTCGTGTCAAGCCTATCTAATTTAATCATATGCTTTCCTATTCACTATGTCTAGTTCCGATTAATGCAAATTAGAAACTTCTTTCTAATTTCATTCACTCTGGCCAGAGGTTCCTGAACTAGCATAAATGGAATAACATAGGACATTCTCTTCCTTCACTGGAAGGGGCAGATCCTTTATTGATCATTCACTATCTTCGTGCACAAATTCCTATACCCAGAAGAGCACTAATTATTGTCCCTCGAGACTAAGAGCTAAACCAAAGTATAGTTCAGTGTACACAAGATGACTATGATGATCTCAAGTCAAAGGACACTTGGACAACCATCACTATATGAACAACTACTGACACATGAGTGAACTCCATTAGTTGTTCAACTGATCGAGTCATGTTCAGTGAACTTATTCCTAATAAGCACCTACATACTAGCTATAGTGTCACCACACAAATGCCTATGAGAACAGACATCCTTCATAGTGAAGCAAGCATAGTATGTACCGGTCTTTCCGGATTAATTAACTACCAATTAATTATCCTACGACCAGGAACTATTTAAGTTTAGAGTTATCATCTTTAAGGTCTCATTATAATGATCTCATCATAATCCATTAAAGCTTTACTCTAAACTATGGATCATCTAATTTAAACACTTTAAATAGATAAAGCCCGTTATAAAACATATTACCATTTTATTAAATTAAACAAACTTGAATCAGATTGAACAAAGTATCTCCTAACTCATCATCCATGATTGGATTTAGGACACACGTCTTTCAAAAGGAAAGAGATGATGCTGTTTATGTTGAGCAAGAGTTGTTAAAGAGATTTAGACAACTAGAATCTGATTTGGAAAAAGAGAGGAAGGTAATTAAAACCTGGACTAATTCTGGAAAAGACACACATCAAGTTTTTCAAACAGATACAGTTGGGTTAGGTTACTGTGAAAAAGATGAACTTAGGTTTAAAGATAAAGTTAAAGTTAAACCACAACTTAAACCTGTGAAATTTGTCTCTGAATCAAGTAAGCAAACCTCTTTACTTGAAGCAGAAGCTGTTAAAGAATCAGTAAAAACTTGTGTTAAACATGTGAATGTTGGTTTAATGACAGAGAAACAATTCAAGTATAAGCTCAAAGAGGTAAAGTCTGTTGAAAAACAGAAAGTGTCCAGGAAGAATAGGAATGGAAAAGTAGGCATTAATAAAAGAAATGATTATCTGCCTAATTCTGATGCTCCTAGAAAGACATGTCATAGTTGTGGTAGTACTAACCATCTTGCAAGTTTCTGCACGAAAAACAAAGATATTAATTCTTTACCCTCCAAGTCTGGAGTGAAGAATGATTTTGTTAGGGTTAGACCACAGACTTTATGCACACACTGTGGGAGCACTTGGCATTCCATTTATACTTGTAAGAGCTATCATGCCATTTATCACAACTATTATGAGTTAAAACCCAACTTGAAATGGGTGAGAGCAAACTCTGCAAGTGTAAAGTCTGACACAGTTAGCTCAAACTCTGTTGAAAGTTTTTCCGCTACAAAAGCTAACTATGTTAAGAAAGCCAAAGGATCCAAGCAAGTCTGGATCCTTAAATCTAACTCTTTGTAATTGTTTGTGATTGCAGGGCATAAGGGAAAGTACCCTCATCTTGGACAGTGGATGTTCAAGACACATGACTGGAAATAAAGCCCTGCTATCAGACTATGAGGAGAAGGCTGGCCCAAAAGTTTCCTATGGAGATGGCAACATAGGACGTACTATGGGATATGGCAATATCAATCTTGGAAGTGTCATCATCACAAATGTAGCTCTTGTCCCAGGACTCAAGCATGATCTGCTATCTGTGAGTCAAATCTGTGACAGAGGATATCATGTAGATTTTCAACCTGAATACTGTGAGGTTGTTTGTAAATCTACAGGGAAAGTTGTTCTAGTTGGACACAGACGTAACAATATTTATGAAGCAAGTTTGGTAACAAACTCTGAAGGAAAAGCTGTGTGTTTGTCTGCAAAAATGTCAAATGAAGAGAGTTGGAAATGGCATAAGAAGCTCTCTCACCTAAACTTGAACAACATCAATGAGCTAATTCGAAAAGATCTTGTAAGGGGACTTCCAAAGTCAATACTCAGCTTAGATGGTCTGTGTGATTCTTGTCAAAAGGCCAAGCAAAGGAAGTCATCTTTCAAGAGTAAGTCTGAAACTTCAGTTGTGGATCCTTATCATCTTCTTCATGTTGATCTATTTGGTCCAGTCAATATAATGTCTCTTGGCAGAAAGAAATATGCTCTTGTCATTGTTGATGAGTACACTAGGTACACTTGGGTGTATTTCTTAGCAAAGAAGGATGAAACTGCTTTAATTCTGATGGATCATGTAAAGCTACTGGACAAAGGATCACAGTATAAAGTGAAAATTATCAGGAGTGATAATGGTACTAAATTCAGAAATGCAATAATGGAAGAATTTTGCAAAGAAAGAGGAGTGAAGCAAGAATTTTCTGCACCAGGGACTCCACAGCAAAATGGTGTAGTTGAAAGAAAGAACAGAACCTTAATCGAAGCTGCCAGAACAATGCTTGAAGAAGCAAAATTGCCAACTTATTTCTGGGCAGAAGCTGTTCAAACTGCTTGTTTTACTCAAAATGCAACACTGATCAACTTTGCTTTGAAAATATCGATCTAAACTCTGATGACGTAAACTCTGATGAAGCAAATCCAACAAACTCTGATGAAGCATACTCTGAACCTCTACTGGTAAACACTGAGGGAGTTTCTCTGACAGAACAAAATAGAGAACCAGTTGAGGGGGAGCGTGAAGATACTTCAGCAACATCTCAAAATGATGACTCAAATTCTGAAAATGAGTCAGCTGAAGAATCTATCCCAAACTCTGAGTCATACACTGAAAATCCAAACTCTGAGCAGTTCAATTCAGGGGGAGCCTCAGAGAATGCAAATGGTCAAGAAGAAGATCAGGAAAGCATGGATCAAGGGGGAGGATCTAATGAAAATAGAAGCCAATTACCTACAGCAAGAAGGTGGACACAAGCTCACACACCTGACTTGATAATTGGAGATCCAGAAGCTAGTGTGAGAACTAGAAGTGCTACAACTAATGAATGTCTGTTTCATGCATTCTTGTCTCAAACTGAGCCCAAGAAAGTGGAAGAAGCTCTTCAAGATGCAAACTGGATAACAGCTATGCAGGAAGAGTTAAATGAATTTGAAAGGAATGAAGTATGGACTCTTGTACCAAGACCTAAAAATAGATCTATTGTTGGTACAAAGTGGGTTTTCAGAAACAAAACAGACAGTGATGGAGTGATTATAAGGAATAAAGCTAGACTTGTGGCTAAAGGCTACTCACAGCAGGAAGGAATTGACTATGATGAAACCTTTGCTCCGGTTGCAAGATTGGAGGCCATAAGGATTTTTCTAGCATATGCTGCTCACAAGAAGTTTAAAGTCTTTCAGATGGATGTAAAAAGTGCTTTTCTCAATGGGAAACTTGAAGAAGAAGTGTTTGTTGAACAACCACCTGGATTTGTGGATCCCAAACATCCAGATTATGTCTACAGGCTTGACAAAGCTCTTTATGGACTAAAGCAAGCACCTAGAGCATGGTATGAAACTCTGGCTCAATTTCTTTTAGAAAGTGGGTTCACTAGAGGTACAATTGATAAAACCTTGTTCTATTTCAATACTGGTAATGATCTGCTGTTAGTTCAAATCTATGTGGATGATATAATTTTTGGGTCTACAAATGACAAACTCTGTAAGAAGTTTGCAAAGCTTATGCAGTCGAGATACCAAATGAGCATGATGGGAGAGCTTAGTTATTTTCTAGGCTTACAAGTAAAGCAAACAGATGATGGGATATTTATCAATCAAGCAAAATATACCAGAAATCTTCTCAAGAAATTTGGTATGCTTGATAGTTCATCTGCAACAACTCCTATGGCTACTGCAACAAAGCTAGACAAAGACACAGGAGCCTCAGTAGATATGACAAACTACAGAGGGATGATAGGGTCTCTTCTTTATCTTACTGCAAGTAGACCTGACATCATGTATGCAACATGTCTTTGTGCAAGATATCAAGCAGATCCCAGAGAGCCTCATCTAACAGCTGTGAATAGAATTTTCAAATATCTCAAAGGAACCATAACTCTTGGTTTGTGGTATCCTAGAGAATCAGAGTTTAAATTAATTGGTTACTCTGATGCAGATTTTGCAGGTTGTAAGATAAACAGAAAAAGTACAAGTGGAAGCTGTCAATTTTTAGGTGACAGATTAGTTTCTTGGTACAGCAAGAAACAAAAGTCAATTTCCACATCCACAGCAGAAGCAGAGTATATTGCTGCTGGTAGCTGTTGTGCACAAATTTTGTGGATGAAGAATCAATTGCTGGATTATGGATTAAGGTACTCTAAAATACCTATTTTCTGTGATAATCAGAGTGCTATTGCTATGACAGGTAATCCAGTACAGCATTCCATGACCAAGCACATCAGCATAAGGTATCATTTTATCAGGGAACATGTGGAGGAAGGAGATATTGAGCTTCATTTTGTGTCTACAGAACAACAGCTTGCATATATCTTCACCAAGCCTTTGAGTGAAGCTACCTTTACAAGACTGGTAAATGAACTTGGAATGATCTCTGGTTTTGACTAGAGATATTGGTTAGACTCAAAATTTCTCATTCTGTGATTTGTTGCTCATGATTCTTTGCATATGTTAACTGTCATTCATACCAGTTTGTCAAAATTCTGAAGTCATACTCTGTCAGCTAAACTCTGATGCTAAACTCTGATGTTAAACTCTGATTGTGATTTTGTCTGAAACATATGGACCGATGAAGAAAATTGTATGAAGCATGATTCTCAGTAAGTAATCATGAATTCTTCTGAGTGATATAGATTCTGATCTCAAATGTGTGCAGAAATTTTACACAACATGATACTGTCTCTATATTTATAGCATCTCTTAGTTTATTGATCCTATACACTGAGTCTGTATTAGCTGTTTGCACTTTCTCTCATAAATTAATTGTATTAACTGATGAAAGTCTAAACTCTGATAATTAGTTGCTCATATTTCACCCTCAAATCAAAAGATGCAAAAATATGCACAAATTCCTTTGAGATCAAGTTGTGCCTAGGAAGACCCATGAACTTATTGTATGAAATAAGGGATAAAATTTTTGATTTTTGGTGACTAGTGCCAACCACTGATTACTGGAAAAATAATAATAAAAAAAAATCGAAGGGGGTGAAAATAATAAATTTATACGTACAGAGTTTAGACAATATCAGATTTTGTTTATAAATGAGAGTTTGGGCAACCAGTTTTTATTGATTTATTTTGTGGATTTTATGCACTTTGAGATGATCTAAATATTTATATTCAGTAAACTCTGCTATTCACACGCAATTTCTCACAACTGTGCACTTAGAGAAAAGAGATTATTTATGAAGGAGGAGAATTGATAAAAACTGATGAACTCTGTACTCTACGCCGAGGTAATTTATTTTTAATCTCTGATGATTAAAATAAATAAGGGTGTTTCAGACATTTCATAATTATTGAGGAACATTATTTTTTTTTTAAATAGAGAGTATGATTGAAACGGTTTGTTTGAGTTTTTGAAAATGAAGAAAGGTGTCTAGAAAATAGCAGAAATTAGTGCCTTTTACTGCGCATGCGTGTTGGAAACAACCACGATTTACTGCTGTCAGTTAATACGTATGTGCTAACTGTCCCACTCACACATTATACGAGTAAGCCTGCTGTGTGTTTTAATGATTAAAACTCTTCAGTTTTATTTCATATTTAATCATTATACACACAACGTTCAAATCTTTTACAAACTTACTCTATTCACAACACAGTTTCACTTACACATTTTCACAAACACTTTTCTGCATCATTTTTTTTTCGAACACTTTCTTGAAGCATAAACTCTGATTTCTGTGGAATATTCTAATGGCAACAACCATGTTTCAGTCTTTTGGTCTCGATTTTGTTCCTAACAACTATGCAGCACCCTTATCTACTATGAACGCACCGGAGGCGTTTCACTTGTTTCAGAATTTTCTTTCTCAATCAGATATTGGACAAGCGCTTGTGGAACCAGCAAGGCTGTCTGGACTTCAAATCAAAGCATTCTGGGAAACTGGTGTTTATGATGATGGAGGAGAGGCTGGAAATCCTTCTATTATCTTTGAGTTTGATGAACAAGAGTATGTGGTTACTCCGACCACAGTTCGTGATGCTCTTGGGTTTGAAGACTTTAATGCATACACTATTTCTGTTGGTGATGCTGAGCTTCAAAGGATGATGAGGGAGATAGGTTACTCTGGGTCTTTGGCAAGGACATGTAATTTGAAGCGACCGTTCTTGAGGAAAGAGTGGAGTTTTTTTTTTCGACTGCATAACTAGAACGTTCGGGAAGAAGTGCACAAACTGGGATGCCATACCTACTGATAGTCTACAAATTGGGTATTCTCTTCTTTATGGTACTCATTTTGATTTTGGTAGACTAGTTCTTATTAATTTGGGTGAAAAGATGACTGAGAATAGGGGAGTAGTTTACTTTGCTAGATTCTGTCAGCTTTTATTTTCTGCCTGTGTTAGTGGGGTAGAAATTATTGATGAAGATGTGATTCCATGTTTTAAATTGCACAAACGTATATTCTCTGATCTTATAAACAAGGATGTAAAGAAGGGTAATGTAGGTGATCTTTTACTGCCTGCATTAGTGCAACAGTTTTTGGATGATTCGATCCAAGTAGAACAACAACAAGAACCAGTAAATATTGAAGTTTCTCCAACCCAACCAATTCGTACTGGTGGTAGAATCAAACACAGGGCTTTCAAACCTGCAAAGATTGTTAAGCCAGCTACTAAAGTTGGAGTATCAAAATCTTCTGTGCCAAACTCTGTTGGTACATCTAAGAAGAGTAGAGCAAAGAGACCAAGGTCTGATGATGTAGAAGATTCTGAAACTTTACATCATAGAAGAAGAAGACTGGTAGCTGACTATCTGTTTGATGAGTTAGATGAAGCTGTTCCTGAAGCTGTTCCTGAGGCTGTTCCTGATGTTGTAATTCAGGATGCTGTTGTAGATGTTGAAGCTACTGTGCCCACAGAGGATAGAACAAATGTTGATGTCCATTTTGAAGCTGATAATGAAGCTACAAATGCTGATCATTTTGTTGATCCTTTGGACATGGATATTGAAGCACATCCTGCAATCAGTGTTTGTGACACTGAGGATGTGGCAGCTGATCAAGCCACTCTGGTAATAGAAGAGTCTATGGCAACTCATACAGAGATTCTCTCTGTCACCAATCAAGTTCTTGAAGTTGGTGATGAAGTTGATCAGGAAGCACAATCTGTCTCTTCTGAGAAGATTGTTGAAAATGCTGAGAAGAAGATTGTTGTAGAAGAAGCTGTTCTAGCAGAAGAAGTTGCTGAGAAGAATGAAGCTGTAGCAGAGAAAGTTCTTGATGAAGTTGCACAGTCAAATGTTGAAGTTACTGCAGAGAATGTAGTTGAAGAAGCTGCAGAGCCCTTAGTAGAAAATGTTGTTGAAGACAGGGTTGATTCTGATAGTCATGATCACACTTCTGAAGATCATGCAGACTCTGATGAATCCATACCTTTTCTAAGGGATCCTACTGCTGAGACTGTTAAGGAAAATCAAAATGCCACTGACGCTCATTATAGAGATATGTACTATGCAAACTGGTCAGGGGCAGATTGTATTTTCTCTAAGCAAAGGACTGCTGATTTTGTTGCTAAGTCTGCAAAAGAGATTTCAAATCCTGAGCTGTTGACACATCTGAAGGCTACAATTGTTCAAGTCAAATCTTTGCATAATCGATTTGATGAGACTCCTACAGATGTCATAGGTCTCCGAAATGATATAGTAACTAAGGAGTTGGCCTTGAAGACTGATAGAGCTAAATATTCCTCTATGATCAAGGATCAAGTGGAAATCAAGCAGAGGCTAAGCAAAGTTGAGAGCAATCAAGATGAAATGTCTACAAAGATTGATTCTATTGCTGCATCTTTGGAGTTGCTGACATCAATGCTTATTCCTGATGATGTCAAAAAGGGGGAGAGAGTTCCTAAAGACAAATGAAAAAGGACTCAAACTCTGAGACGGAGGGATGATGCAACTGATGGTGGAAGAAAGGATTCAGAGTTTAGGTCAAAGAATTCTCAAGAGCAAGGGAGACTTAGGTCAAACTCTGCTAAGCTGACAAACTCTGAAAGAGTAAATTCTGGTGTTCAATCTTCTTCAAGACTTAAAAATCTAGCTATTTCAGCTAATCCAATTACTGATGAAGAGATTGCTGCTAAACTCTTTTTGGAAGAACATGGTGGTGAAGCCACAGTTGAAGACATTGATGCTGAATTGCAGATTTTTGCTGAAGAGCATAAAAAGAAAGTTGAAGCTGGAACTTACAAGCAAAAAGCTGCCAAGGCTCCTAGGAGAAAGGAAAAAGGAATTATTATTAAAGAGAATGTGAACTCTCAACAGAGTTTACAATACTTAAGAAGGCCTGCTGGAGCAAACACTGACAAAGGAAAAGGCAAATTGATTGAAGAGCCTGAGTTATCAAAGAAAGCTTATTCAACCTCTGACATGGCTCATGTTGAATCAAGATCTAATAAATCAACCACTGACGTTGCTCAAGTTGATGATTCTGTTAAAGTTGTGACAACCTCTGACACTGCTCAAGTTGTACAAACTCAATTAATATCTCCACAACTCCAAGGTACTTTTCGAAGATCATCTAAAGATGAAACTCTGAAGCCAGGAAATGTGAACATTTTACAAAGCAGAACTGTAATGGGAAAAGAATCTTATGATAGATCTGGCTTGGGTTCACATAGAGAGAAAAGAGTGAATAACAGTCCTTTAGATCATACATCACTGGCAGAATCTGGTGTTGGGGTAACTCAAGAAAGCCTTGACAAGTTAGAGTATGTTCAGATGATCTATCACAGAGGAATCAAAAAGGAGTTTCTGTTATATTTTATGGCTGATGGAAGAGTTTATAGAGTTGGAGAAGCTGATATTCATCTAAAACTATGGGAAGAGCTGGAGTATGTTTTATATCTGCTAAGAGTGAAAAATCAAAGTACTCACAATGCTGCTCAAGTTTTAAGAGAGAGAATGATGAAGTCTAAAGTCTTGTGTGGAGCCAGAATTTCAAGTGCTTATGTTCCTAAGTACAGAGATGCTCATGGAAAGCTTGTAGAGATGAAAAGGAACAATGCTAAATTCAATACAGCACTTGGAATTAAAGTGTTGGAATTTAACTTGGAGTCAGACAAGTCTTATTTTATCAGGCTAGGGAATGAGATGAGGAGGAATATCATCTATTCTCTGAGAGCTGTTATCTACCAGACTGGAGAGAGTGATCCAGAATTAAAGGAATTGAAGAAAATCATGGTAGATGAGCTAGAAAAGGCTGAAAGAAGACTACTCATTGATTATCTCAGAACAGTGCCTGACATTGAAGAAATAAAGTAAAGGCTGACTGTAAGTTTTTAAAGTTTTCTATTCTAAGTAAAAAGTTAAACTCTGATAAGTTATAAACATTGCATTTGTTGTATGTTTTGACATCATCAATTATCTTTTAACTTGTACATTTTTGTTATGCACAAGTTGGGGGAGATTGTTAGATATAATTGCTGATGATTATTTATCAGTGTTTAAGCAACAGGTACTCATCAGAGTTTATGCTAGAAGCCAGTCAGAGTTTGTTAAAGTCTGACGGGGTGAAAGTTTGCTGAAGCTGTCGGTGCTAATATGAAGATTCTAGAAGCAATATATCTTGAAGATGGAAAGAAGCAAGATATATTGAGATGGCTAAGGAAACGGAACAGAAGACAGAAGCAATCCTAAATTGATATAAATTGTATAGCTAATTTATAGGAATATCAATTAGAGATTGATTATGTAGCTGTGTACTATATAAACACAGATAGGTTAACCCTAAAAGGGATGCGAGTACTGAATACATTATTCTTGTAACCTAGCAGCTCTCTGTGATAATTTACATCACTGAGAGAAGAGTTATTTAATATAATTCAGTTTATTGTTCATAAACAGAGTTCTTGATTGTTATTCTCATACATATATTGATTATATATTGTGTATTCGGCCTAACAGAAACAATTTCGATCGATCCTCAAGCCTCTGTATCACGTATCATATACGTACAGACGTCACCAGCAACAACAGATGTGTCAATACACATCAGAACCCAACAGTTTATATATATAAACAGAATAGCATGCATATCATACAAAATCGCATACATATCAGTCATGGAAGATTGTAAACATACTATAATCAATAAAACAGTAAACACATAAATGAATAAAACACAATTCGCAAGTAGCTCTGATACCATTGTAGGGTTTCGGGCATGAAAACGCAACGGAAAAACGCGTAAAAACATAAAATAACGAGACCCTCCGCAGGATCCATGCGAAACACGATGTTTAATTCGTGAACAAAATTGTTTACCTTTTAATGAGCTTTACGAATGGTTGACAGATAGAGGTCCTTTTCTATGATCACCACGTGTCCCGCCTTGCGATACATGTCTCTAATCAGTCCACACGAACGCCCGATCGTCCAACGATCACCGGAGTTGGTACTAGCCAAAAACTGCCCTCGGAAATCTCTCTCTCTCTCTCTCTAGCCTCTCTTAGATGTAGAGCAGCTAGGGTTTTTAAAAAAAACATATTTTCAATTAACCCTAAAACAATACATCTTAATGTATTTATATGGAGAAAATTTTGGGCCTATACCTAATCTGATTGGGCTTCCAAAACCCAATATGATTATTAGTAGTATTATTTATTATATTCGAATTATTATATAATTAATCAAGTCCTACTTAAATAATCCAATAATTCAATATAATAATAATTCAATTAAATTCAAAATTTAATTAAAGCTCCGTTTAAAACGTTCTTAGTGTGTGACCCTTTAAGTTATTATTACGTTGGCAATAATTTTAATCTCTCATAATAAAATTATAAACAATGAGCGGCATCTAATAATACATCATTGCTACCCAAGTAATAATGATAATTGGTGATCCAATTAAACCTTTAATGAATAATGTTCCATGTAATATAATCCTTTTAACCTTATATTATAGATTAAACTCGAGGCATGGTTTATGTCATCCTCTTCAACATTTAATCCCGGTTTACTTGATCGGTGAGTAGACTATTAAACAAATCACAATTTGAGCATGGCCATGCATTTCATAGTCTCACTCAATCAAGAGGCCAATAATATCACTCCTAGAATAGGAGGGTTAAATCCTATATCTATCATTCATATTTCTCATATGATTCATAATATATCCAATGTCCACCTTTATCATTACCCGGTCAAAGGTAACTTTGAGTAGAATCAAAGTATATTAATTCCCATATAGAAATATAATGATTTCAAGTCTAAGGATCATTACACCATTATCATTGTGAGAATTGCTTATGACACTTGATAACATTTACCATGAAGAATTCACACGTTGGGTCTATCCAGTGCCATGTTCTGCTAACATGCACTTATGTCTTTGACTTTAGTATCATCATATTTATGACCAATGAGATGTGGTCATCAGTCAACAAACATACTAGTCTTAATGCATTATTATTGTCCTCAAATAATAATACTCGACTAGGGATCTCTTTAGGATTATAAACACTATTCATATAATCTCATTTCTAAGTCATATACTTAGAGATATAGAATGTTAGATATAATTGCTGACGGTTGTTCATCAGTGTTTAAGCAACAGGTGATCATCAGAGTTTACATTGAAGCCAGTCAGAGTTTGTTAAAGTCTGACGTGGTGATAGTTGAATTAGCTGTCGGTGCTGAATTGAATATTCTAGAAGCAATATATTCTGAAGATGGAAAGAAGCAGAATATATTGATACAGCTAAGGAAACGGAATAGAAGATAAGAAGCAATCCTTGATTGATATGAATTGTATAGCTAACTTATAGGAATATCAATTAGAGATGGATTGTATGTAACTGTGTACTATATAAACACAGATAGGTTATCCCTAGAAGGGATGCGATTATTGAAAATATTATTCTTGTAACCTAGTAGCTCTTTGTGATTCATTAACATCACTAAGAGAGAATTATTTAATATAATTCAGTTTGTTGATTTACAAACTTGTGTTCTTGATTGTTATTCTAATACATACTTGATTATATATTGTGTATTCGGCCTAACAATTGGTATCAGAGCCAAGGTTGTTTAATATATACAGTTTTTCGATTCAAACACAGTAATAATCATGTCTGAAGAAAATCAAGCTCCTCCCAAGGTTGAACAGGTTAAACCTAATTCTGTGAGTCGATATGAAACAATCAGGGTTCCAATTCTCAGGCCAGTGGAGTATCCAATTTGGAAGGTGAAGATGACCATGTTTCTGGAGGCTACAGATCCAGAATATCTTGACAGAATCAATGATGGTCCTCATATGCCGACTAAATTGTCTCCTGTTGTTGATGGTCAAGAACAAAAGACTGTTCCAAAGGAAAAGAAAGATATGACTCCTGAGGACATCTCATCAATTGCAAAAGATGCAAAGGTTAGACATCTTCTCCACAGTGCTTTAGATAATGTTATGACTAACAGAGTAATTGGTTGCAAAACTGCAAAAGAAATCTGGGATGCTTTGGAAGTCAGGTGTCAAGGAACCACTGCTATAAAGAAAAATAGGAAAACAATACTCACACAGGAGTATGAGCACTTTAATTCAAGACCGAATGAAACCTTGACTGAGACTTATGACAGATTTTGCAAACTATTGAATGATCTTTCTCTGGTTGATAAAGAATATGAGCTTGAAGAGTCAAATCTCAAATTTCTCTTATCCCTACCTGAAAGATGGGATTTAAAGGCGACAACAATCAGAGATAATTATGATCTTGCAGATACAGATCTTGATGAGATCTATGGATTGTTAAAGACTCATGAACTTGAGATAGAACAAAGAAACAGGAGATCCAGCAAGAAGACAAAATCTGTTGCTCTCAAAGTTGAGGAGAAGCCCATCAAGAAGGAATCATCAAGGAAGAAAGCCAAGGGAAAGGCTTTAGTCATTAAATCTGAAAGTGAGTCATCAAACTCTGATGATGACTCAAACTCTGATGAAGCTTCTGACTCTGAGGATGATGAAGAACAGATGATGCAAATGGCTGCATTGATGGTGAAGACCTTCAAGAAGATGGGATTCAAGAACTTCAAGAAAGCAAAGAGATTCTCAAGGAAAGATTCAAACTCTGAAAAGAAAAGTTTTAGAAAGTCTGATGGAAGGGAGACCAAGTCTGGCAAGAAGGATAAATCTGAAATCCAGTGCTACAAGTGTAAGGAGATGGGTCACTATGCCCCAGAGTGCAAGAAAGGAAAATCTGAGAAAGCATTCATCTCTAAAGGCAAAGACTGGGCAGATACTTCAGACTCTGATGATGGAGTAAACTATGCTCTTATGGCAACTGTCAAAGATGAGACTGAATCATCTGAAAATAAGGTACCCCTAACTACTTATGCTTATGATACTGATAATATATCTGAGTTAAAAGTATATCTGAAAAGCGTTCATGTTAGTTATAGGGATCAGACTTTAGAGAATGAGAGAATTAAATCTGAGAATCTTAGCCTTAAAGATAGAAACAAGTTTCTTGAAGGAGAACTTGAAAATATGAAGCAGATTCAAAAAGAAAGAGATGATGTTGTTTATATTGAACAGGAGTTGACTAAGAGATATAAGCAGCTAGAATCTAATCTAGAAAAAGAAAGAAAAATAATCAAGACTTGGACAAACTCTGGAAGAGACACTTATCAAGTGTTTCAGACAGATTCTGTAGGTTTAGGCTATTGTGAAAATGATGAACTTAGGTTTAAAGACAAGGTTAAGGTTAAACCACAACTTAAACCTGTGAAATTTGTTCCAGAGTCCACTAAGTTAAAATCTGTTGTAGTAAGAGAAGCTGATATGGAATCAGACGAAACCTGTGAAAGACAGGAAAATATTATAACAGAAAATCTTATGGAAATAGAAGCCGTTAGAAAGCCAGTAAAAACTTGTGAAAAACAGGTTAATGTTGGCTTGATGACAGGAAAACAGTTCAACCATAAGCTCAAAGAAGTAAAGTCTGCCTTGAAACCAAAAGGGTCCAAGAAGAATAGGAATGGAAAGATAGGCATAAATAAAAGAAATAATCATTTGCCTACTGCTGCTGCTCCAAGGAAAACATGTTATAATTGTGGTAGTACTAACCATCTTGCTAGATTTTGCAATAAGAACAAAGATATTAATTCTTTACCTTCTACATCAGGAGTAAAGAATGATTATGTAAGGGTTAAACCACAGACTTTATGCACACACTGTGGGAGCACTTGGCATTCTATTTATACTTGTAAGAGTTATCATGTTATTTATCACAACTACTATGAGCTAAAACCCAATCTGAAGTGGATTAGAGCAAACTCTGGAAGTGTAAAGTCTGACAATGTTAGTTTAAACTCTGTTGATAGTGATTCCGCTGTAAAAGCTAACAATGTTAAGAAAGGCAAAGGATCCAAGCAAGTCTGGATCCTTAAAACTAAATCTTTGTAATTGGTTGTGATTGCAGGGCATAAAAGAGAGCACCCTTATCTTGGACAGTGGATGCTCAGGACACATGACTGGAAATAAAGCCCTGCTATCAGATTTTGAGGAGAAGGCTGGCCCAAAGGTTTCCTATGGAGATGGCAACATAGGACGTACTATGGGATATGGCAATATCAATCTTGGAAGTGTCATCATCACAAATGTAGCTCTAGTCTCAGGACTCAAGCATAATCTGCTATCTGTGAGTCAAATCTGTGACAGAGGAAACCATGTAGATTTTCATACTGAACACTGTGAAGTTATCAGTAAATCTACTGGAAAAGTTGTTCTAGTTGGACACAGGCGCAATAACATTTATGAAGCAAGTTTGGTAACAAACTCTGATGGAAAAACAGTGTGTCTGACTGCAAGAATGTCAAATGAAGAGAGTTGGAATTGGCATAAGAAGCTCTCTCATCTCAATTTGAACAACATCAATGAGCTAATAAGAAAGGATCTTGTAAGGGGACTTCCAAAATCAATACTCAGTCTAGATGGCCTATGTGATTCTTGTCAAAAGGCCAAACAAAGGAAGTCATCTTTCAAGAGCAAATCTGAATCTTCAGTAGTGGAACCTTATCATCTTCTACATGTTGATCTCTTTGGACCAGTGAATGTGATGTCTATGGGCAGAAAGAAATATGCTCTAGTAATTGTTGATGAATATACTAGATATACATGGGTGTATTTTTTATCAAAGAAGGAAGGAACTGCTCAAACTCTGATGGATCATGTAAATCTACTGGACAAAGGATCACAGCACAAAGTCAAAATTATAAGGAGTGATAATGGAACTGAATTCAGAAACTCAATCATGGAAGCTTTCTGCAAGGAAAGAGGAGTGAAACAAGAATTTTCTGCACCTGGAACTCCACAGCAAAATGGTGTAGTTGAAAGAAAGAACAGAACTCTAATTGAAGCTGCCAGAACAATGCTTGATGAAGCAAAGTTACCAACCTATTTCTGGGCAGAAGCTGTTCAAACTGCTTGTTTTACTCAAAATGCTACACTGATCAACAAGCATGGGAAAACACCATATGAGATGGTGAAAAATAAGAAGCCAAATTTGAAATATTTTCATATATTTGGATGCAAATGCTTTGTGTTGAAGACTCATCCTGAACAGTTGACCAAGTTCGAGTTAAAAGCTGATGAAGGAATCTTTGTTGGCTATCCATTGTCAACAAAAGCATTCAGAGTCTACAATCTGAGAACTAAAGTGATCATGGAATCCATACATGTGTCATTTGATGACAAGAAAATAACTGGACTTGAAGATGAAAATGAATATGATCAACTACGTTTTGAAAATGAAGATTTATTCTCTGATGATGTAAACTCTGATGAAGCTGGTCTGACAAACTCTGACGAAACATACTCTGAACCTCTACTGGTAAATACTGGAGAAACTGGAAATTCTCAAATTGAACAAAATAGAGAACCAGTTGAGGGGGAGCGTGAAGAAGCTCAACAAGACACAGCAAGTGAGTCAGTTGAGGAAACTGATTCAAACTCTGACAGTTCAAACTCTGAGCCATCCAATTCAGGGGGAGCTTCAGATGCTGCAGAAAGTCAACATATGAATCAGGAGAGCATGGATCAAGGGGGAGGATTCAATAATGATGCAAGAAACCACTTACCAACAGCAAGAAAGTGGACACAGGCACATACACCTGATCTTATAATTGGAGATCCTGATGCTAGTGTAAGAACTAGAAGTGCTACTACAAATGAATGCCTGTATCATGCTTTCTTGTCTCAAATAGAACCAAAGAAAGTGGAAGAAGCTCTTCAAGATGCTAACTGGATAACAGCAATGCAAGAAGAGTTAAATGAATTTGAAAGAAATGAAGTCTGGACACTTGTACCTAGACCAAAGAATAGATCAATTGTAGGTACAAAGTGGGTTTTCAGAAACAAGACTGACAGTGAAGGTGTGATTACAAGAAACAAGGCTAGACTTGTGGCTAAAGGTTATTCACAACAGGAAGGAATTGACTATGATGAAACCTTTGCTCCAGTTGCAAGATTGGAGGCCATAAGAATGTTTCTGGCCTATGCTGCACACAAGAAGTTTAAAGTCTTTCAGATGGATGTGAAAAGTGCTTTTCTCAATGGGAAGCTTGAAGAAGAAGTGTTTGTTGAACAACCACCAGGATTTGTAGATTCCAAGCATCCAGATTATGTCTACAGGCTTGACAAGGCATTATATGGACTAAAGCAAGCACCAAGAGCATGGTATGAAACTCTTGCTCAATTTCTTTTAGAAAGTGGGTTCACAAGAGGTACAATTGATAAAACTTTGTTTTATTTTAATTCTGGTGATAATTTGCTTTTAGTTCAAATTTATGTAGATGATATTATTTTTGGATCTACTAATGACAAACTTTGTAAGAAGTTTGCAAAGCTTATGCAGTCCAGGTACCAAATGAGCATGATGGGAGAGCTTAGTTATTTTCTAGGCTTACAGGTCAAGCAAACAGATGATGGGATTTTTATCAATCAAGCAAAGTATACCAGAAATCTTCGAAAGAAATTTGGTATGCTTGATAGTTCATCTGCTCCAACTCCCATGGCAACTGCAACAAAGCTAGACAAAGACACAGGTGCTACAGTGGATATGACAACCTACAGAGGCATGATTGGGTCTTTAATGTATCTCACTGCAAGTAGACCTGATATCATGTATGCAACATGTCTTTGTGCAAGATTTCAAGCAGATCCCAGAGAGCCTCATCTAACAGCTGTAAAAAGGATTTTCAAATATCTCAAAGGAACCATAACCTTGGGTTTGTGGTATCCTAGAGAATCAGAGTTTAAGCTAACTGGTTACTCTGATGCAGATTTTGCAGGCTGTAAGATAGACAGAAAAAGTACAAGTGGAAGCTGTCAATTCTTAGGTGACAGATTGGTTTCTTGGTATAGCAAGAAACATAAGTCAATTTCCACATCCACTGCAGAAGCAGAGTATATAGCTGCTGGTAGCTGTTGTGCACAGATTTTATGGATGAAGAATCAGTTGCTGGATTATGGGTTAAGGTACTCTAAAATACCTATTTACTGTGATAACCAAAGTGCTATTGCTATGACAGGTAACCCAGTACAGCATTCCATGACCAAGCACATCAGCATAAGGTATCATTTTATCAGGGAACATGTGGAAGAAGGGAACATTGAGCTTCATTTTGTGTCTACAGACCAACAACTTGCAGATATCTTCACCAAACCTTTGAGTGAAGCTACCTTTACAAGATTGGTAAATGAACTTGGAATGATCTCTGGTTTTGACTAGAGATACGGGTTAGACTCAAAAACTATACATGTTTGATTTTTATGCTCATGATTCCTTGCATGTATTAACTGTTATGAGTACCAGTGTCATAAACTCTGTTAGGTCCAAAGTATCGTAGAAGGGGGGGGGGGTTGAATACGATACTCACAAATAATTTAATTTCGTTCGCGGATTAATCTTTCAGTTCTATAACGAAATCAAACACACCAAACCAATCAAGTTTCGGGGAATATATCTTTTTATAAATATAAACCTCGAGGGGTGCTACAATTTCTAATCCGTAGATTAGCGTCAATGAGTTTAAGGTAACACAAATACACAACAATAATCAAGTTCTGAGCACTATTAATTTCTCTGATAATTTTCTCCGGCTCTTCTCTCTCTCAGTTATGTGTCTGTGTTGAATGCCCTTAACTGAAGAAGACACCTTCTTCACTCTGTATTAACTGTAGGCTTTGTTTAGAAAAACCATCGAATTAGAATTGTAGAAACAATCCTGGCCGTTGGATCTTCTTCAACCTGTCAGACAAGTAATTCTTTTCACCTGCTCCATGAATTAAAAACCATCGAATGGATTTAAAAACCATCGAATTAATTAAGTTAATTCACCATTCGATAGTTTTTTAATTAAAACTATCGAATACCAAATTAACTTATTTTGGTTTTCAATTAATCACTTTACCTACCATTCGATAGTTTTCTAATTAGAAAAACTATCGAATTCCTTTTCTTGTCTTTTGTTTATTAATGATTCCACTGAGCTCCTGGGTGTTTAAGAAATAAACTGTATCAATTTCTTCGGAGACGATAAAACAACTTGATCTTTTCAATGCCGTCACCTAGTGTAACTGGTCTGGTTCACAGATGAATAACACTTGATCAATTCTTATTTTATGTCTTCAATACATTGCTGCTGATACGTCCCTTGTCGTTCTGGTTGCTTCATCACTGGAATCCCGTGGTACTGAACCCTAAATCATTCACATACTTCTGTCGTCTTCAAAGTCTTGTTTCTATTGCTGTCACTGAGGCCTGAACATTTTCATGAACTTCTTTCCGTGACCTGTTTACGGACTTCAAGAATACATAACGTATTTTGATTTTTTGAGTTTACCTTTTCTTCTCTGATTCTGGATTCCTGTGCTTCTATTAATACTATTGTCTGTCTTGTCCTTTGTTGAGTTGTAGTTATCTCTTTTACATCTTATGTTACATTATGCTTTACAATCTCCCCCTATTTGATTGGATAGAGTTCGACAAGCAAATACTTCGAGGATAACTCAACTAACTAAGGAAACATTAAACTACTTAAAGTAAGACAGCTTAATAATATCAATGCATTCTGGATCAGATATATATACATTTCCAGATTTCATAAATCAAAAAACAATTAAACTTTATACAATGAAGTTGCTCCTCTAGTTTGAGCTGATAGTTCTCTTGTTCTTTGCTTCATCATTCAGTCCATTCCAATCTCACCTTCTTCAATCATTGGATCGGAGTTAGCAGCTTGATAATCAATCACTGATAGATAGTGCAGTGGTTCTCCAGGTTTAAGGATTGCTCCTTGGATGTGTCTTCCAATATATTCAACCTCTTGACCCACTCCAGCCCATAACCATGCAATGTTAACATCTTTCTTGTTCAGCTTTGGCATGTTTGGCAGTCTGGTATGCACTTCTAATCCTCTTTCCACTCTTTTCCTATAGTAAGGAACATTCTCCATTAGAAATCTTCTAAGAGTGTCTGCTGCTTTGTCCTTCTCCGTTGATGAGAATCCAGTGGATCTAAGATACTTCTCAACTGAGATTAGATAGTTGCTTGGGTAGTCCCTCAGTTTGTCCTCAGCCAAATAGCAGATTCTGAACAAGTCATTCGTCATGAATCTAACCATTGGAGGATCTTCAGTAATCTCTGGACTGACTTTCATCACGATCTCCTTAACATGCTCACGGAGCAGTTCATTTAGCCTTGTGGTTCTTTGGATCTTGATGAGTATAGCCTGCAATTCTGTATATGTCCTCTGTTCTAAAAACTTAGTAGAAATCACAAATGTACCTTTCTCCAGAAAACTGATTAATAAGCTCCAGGCACCATTTGCTTTAACCCCAGCATTCAGAAAGATTATAGAGCTTCTCAGTGCTTTAAAGTAAGTCTGATCTTCAAGATTAGCACTTCTGATGTCCTGAATAATGACTTCCACCTCCGCATTATCGTTGACTTGTAATCCGTCTTCAACTCCACAAAAGGTTTTATAAGCCATTTCCCATTCAGTACCATCTTTCTTTGCCAGATCTATCATCTTCTTCTTCCTCACTTCATTATACACCTTCATTCTCTTTAGCTTTTCACTTCTCAGAATTGCTTGCTGTTTCTCCTTCTCAGCTTGCCTGGCATCTATTGCAGCTCTCTGAGCTCTTATTGCTTCCAAGGCAGCTTCTTCTTCAGGTGATAGAGAATTTGCTTCTTCCATATCATCATCCAAGATAGGATGTTCTATTGGCTCCGGATAATATGGCTCATGCTCCTCTTGAATAGGTTGCTCATGTATGACCTCAAATTCCTCTTCACTTTTCTTATCTTCCTCTACAAGCTCCTCAATCCAGTACTGTCTGATTGGAATAGCCTCAACAGTCTCCCAAACTCCCCATTTATCCTTCACCCCCTCTCCAACTTTCTCCCCCTTAGTTGAGGAATCCTCGATAAAAGCATCCTCAGCATAAAAGAAATTAGAAGGATCAGGTTGCTGATATGAAGAACCAGGTTGTCCAGATTGTTGGTTCTTTAGCATACTCCATATAGACTGTACTCCGTCACCTTGATTCTCCAAGAAATCCGTAAGCTGCTTATTAAACTCATTTATAGAAGCTAGCGACATGTCAATGTTCTCCAATCTTGAGTTGGTAGTCTTTTCCATGTGATCCAGCCTCTTGTTTAGCTTAGACTCCACTCGTGAAAGGGAATCCATTGCATCTTTTACCCGCGCTTGACCATCCCGGATAACCAGAACGTCTTCTTTCAAAGCTTCATGTCCTTGAGACAGTGCAGTTACTTCATTCATGAATCCATCTTTAAGCTCCCTGACGTCCATCCTCAGCTCGACTAGTTCTTCCATAGCTTCCTTCTTTAAGGAGTCCACTGCCTGCTTCGTACCTGTTATAGTGCCAGATGCACTGCCAATGACCCTGAATGTTCTTCTGGAATCAGCTGCAGCCAAGTCAACTTTCTCTTGAATAGACTTTAAAGAAACATTGTCTTGACTGGAGGAGATCCCTTGGTCAAAGGAAGGTCGCAGTGGAACCTTGAATAGTGGATTTCCTTCTTTGTCTCGAACTGTCATCTCCTTGAGGGAAGATTGGACTTGTAGCTCTCTTTCTGTTGGTAACAGCAGATCATCAATATTAGGTAGGGTTAGGGTGTCACTCCTCACATTTGGCTCTGGGTGTACACTCAACGTTTCTGTCGGTGTTTGAATCATTTTTCCTTTCCCACTCAGGCCAGGTGTAAGTGTTTTTGTTTCACTCAAATCCTTTGTGCTGATTGTACCTGCAGAAGAGATCACCGTAGCCATCCTTAAGGAGGTCACCGGTGGTGCAATGGGGCTTCGCAAGTCCCCGTCCTTGGATAAACCAAGTTGCTGATCATCCTTAGATGATATATCCTTTGAAGGATCTAGAGTTTGAATCTCTAGGGGGTTAGAAACAGGCTCTTTTAACAGCAGAGATCCCGAATCTTCCCCGTGAGTCTGTAAAGACTTCACCTCAGTCGACTCCTCAATAGTAATTGATTCATTGTCAACGAGTTGCCGATCTGCACCTACGTCAGACCCTTTACCCGCAGGATCCAGATATGTTCCATCTGGGGAGGTAGACAATGACCTTGTAGATTGTGCATTTAGGTCAAAGCCTTCTCTCGACGTCTGTGAAGACCCTTGGTTCTGAGAACCTTCAACCAGTGAACCTGACCGTAATATGGTCGGAACACCAGTTGCTTCCGTCAATTCTTCCTTACTTGATTGAGCTATGGGTTCAGATATTGCTTTTGTTAGCGTAGCCCAATCAGCATCAGAAAACTCAGTAAAGGGCTCTTTGAATGAGAGAAATGAAGTATCAGCAGTTGCCTCAGTTTCTGTTCTTCTCCTTTTAGAGGAAGGCAGAGCTGCTGTTGAAGGGTGTATCTCCTTATGTGGTGCTGCTTTGGCACTATCTCCCTCTACACTCATGGATGGTTCTTTAATGGGTATAGTAGGGGAAGGAGGATCGTTTATGTTTTCATTTGGCTCTTCCAAAGGCTCTTCGACCGTGGTTAGAGGTTGTGGGTTTGCAACCTCCTGGTCAGGAATGGCCACTGAGGGCTCTGGATCAACATCCATTGGTACAGGTGCCATTACAGGTTCAGGTTGTGGAATATTACCTTGATTTACCTGTTCCCCTGGGGGTAGAAGTGGTAGGGGCACCGTTCTTAGATATTCAGTGAGAACAGTGGGTACCCCTGGAAGATAGTTGTCCTTCCTAATGAGAGCGGTTATGGCATTGCTCTTCATTCTCATGCACTCCTGGTTGGCTTCACCTTCAAAGATCTCTCGTTCATCATCTGTTAAGATATCATTGAGAATTAGCTGTAGGAACCTAGGATAGAAACAGAGCACATCTTCATTTATGCCTGTTCTTTCATCCAGTGGTCCCATGCACATAACTACTTGATCAATCACTATCCGTCCTATGTTAATATGCCTGTTGTTCGCAATGGCAAACCCTATCTTTTGAAGGAATAAGGGAATGCCATGCAGATTTGTTAGCTTGGCAGTAAAAACATGTATCAGGGTATGAAAGAAAAAGTTCCAAGGCTTTGGCAGGTAATGCTTTAGGAACTCTCCCACCAAGAAGTTAGGTTGTTGACTTCTGATAAGAGTGAAGAAAGCATGTATTTCCTCAGTTGTGGGATCCGGAACTAGGTTTTCTGTTGGAAAATGAAGAATTCTATTGAAATCATGTTCCGTCACCCTTATTGTTCTGCCCCCTGGCACAACAAAACTGAAGGACCGTATGTTATTCTCAGTTGTATCTGTGGCGGTTGTGTACAACGCAGTCAATTGATCAATGCAAAGGACCACGGGAGTACTTACAGCGTATGCCACTAACGAACGTGTATTCAAAAACTCTGCCCATGCACGAATTTGAGGATTCGTTATGGATTGCAGATTTTGAAACGAGACATGATTAGTCTTGGTAACAATAAATTCTCCAGCCATTTTAAAATTTCCAGAAAATTCAAATAAACCAAAACTAATTTTCTTTTTTTTTTCTTTTTTTTTTAAATTTAATTAATTAATTTTATTAATTAATCAAACTCTAACAAAAATACCCCTTTTTCTTGATTACACAACTTCGAGAACTGTCAAGATATAAAACCCTAATTGTTACAGCCAACTAACAAACAAAATCACAAGAACTCAATTGTATAAACAATTAAATTCCAAGAAGTGTTCTGTTAAAGATTTCTTTGAAGTGCACAATTTGGGTTCGATGGTTTCTCCTTCACTTTGTTTCGAAACTCAAAAACAATCAAGGATTCACTGTTAGAAGAGAATCAACAGTGAAAAACAGTAATCTTTTTAAGTTTTACTCGGTTAAAACTGAAGAAACTATCGAGATGTGTTCTTGAAACTATATCAAAAATGTATGTATATATAATCGGCCACTTGCAAGTTCTCAGATATAAAAAAAATGAGAAAGAAAGAGACAAGGCACGATTTTATACCTTTTAAAACTTATAGGGGTAATCTTGTCAATCCTGGTTCGATAGTTTTTAATTGAACTAACGATAGTTTTCTGCAAGGGGTAAACCTGTCAACTGGAATTCGATAGTTTTTGAAAAACTATCGAATTTTTTGAATTTCAGAATTTTAAAAGGTTTATCAGAAAACTATCGAAGTGTTTTTCTTTGAAAAACTATCGAGCAAATGCTTTTGAAAAACTATCGAGAACTTTAATATTCAGTAATTAAGTTCACTTCGATATTTTTCTTAATTTTTCAAAATCTATCGAGGATTTAAATATTGAATAAAGTAAATCCACTTCGATACATTTTAAATTAAACTCAAAAACTATCGAGAATTGTTTTCGATAGTTTTTCTTTTCCTTTTCAAAAACTATCGAAAATTAATTTCGATAGATTTATCTATGTACTTGAAAAACCATCGAATTTCCTAAATTCGATATTTTTGCTTCTGTCTTCATTTTAAAACCTGTTCTTGTTTTAAAAATCAGAATTTTTATTTCCTGCTTAGTTTTAATTCTAATAAATCTTTTCAAATTTACCAAAATCAATTCTTAACAGAAAATTCACAATTTTCTTAGAATAAAATCAATTAAATATCATTGAGTGATATTAACCAATTGAAATCTAATCAATTATGCTGCATTAATCTACAATGTTTAAAAACAAAGCAAATTAATTCAAATTAAATAAATGCTTGAATATTTAGAACAAATATTAGCACTTAAATAATTTTTAGAATTAATAACTAATTAAATGCCAGAAGATATATCATCCATAATTATGACATAAAATTAGTATAATAATCCTAACTACGAGAATTGCTCCAGAAAATAAATTCACGAGTCCTAAGGATATAGCGATTCTTAAACTCATGTATTCACCAGGACTCTCTGCAGTTACTAACTTCTAATCAAAATCAATTAGAAAGATTTAACATCCCAAGTTCACCAACCAGCTTATTGAAAGTGGATTCATCAAGCGGTTTAGTAAAGATGTCTGCAATTTGATCCTCTGTGGGTACAAAGTGTAACTCCACAGTTCCATTCATGACATGCTCTCGGATAAAATGATACCTGATGTCGATGTGCTTTGTCCTCGAGTGTTGCACTGGGTTGTTTGAGATTGCTATGGCACTTGTGTTGTCGCAAAATATAGGAATCTTTGTCAACAGAAGTCCATAGTCACGGAGTTGGTTTCTCATCCACAATATCTGAGCACAACAGCTACCATCAGCAATGTATTCAGCCTCAGCTGTTGATGTGGACACTGAATGCTGCTTCTTGCTATGCCAGGAAACCAATCTTCTTCCAAGAAACTGACAGCTTCCTGAAGTACTCTTCCGATCAATCTTACAACCTGCAAAATCAGAGTCTGTGTATCCAATAAGATCAAATCCTGTATCTTTAGGGTACCAAATTCCAAGATTTGGGGTCCCCTTAAGATATCTAAATATTCGCTTAACAGCTATTAGATGAGATTCTTTAGGATCAGACTGAAATCTAGCACACAAGCATGTTGCAAACATTATATCTGGTCTACTTGCAGTGAGATAAAGTAATGAGCCTATCATACCTCTGTAGCCTGTGATGTCAACCTTCTTACCAGTTTCATCCTTATCAAGCTTAGTGGCAGTTGGCATAGGAGTCTTTGCTGTAGATGAGTCTTCCATTTGATACTTCTTAAGAAGATCCTTGATGTACTTGGACTGACAAATGAATATACCATCTTGTTTCTGGTATACTTTCAATCCAAGAAAGAATGACAATTCACCCATCATGCTCATTTCATAACGACTCTGCATTAACTTAGCAAATCTCTTGCATAGATCATCATTAGTAGAACCAAATATTATGTCATCAACATATACTTGCACCAATATCAAATCATTTTTATGCTTTTTGACAAAGAGAGTTTTGTCTACAACACCTCTTGTAAAATCATTTTCAAGTAAGAATTCAGAGAGAGTGTCATACCATGTCCTTGGAGCTTGTTTGAGTCCATAGAGAGCTTTGAATAGAAAGTACACAAAGTCTGCCAGTTTTGAATCCTCAAAACCTGGAGGTTGTTCCACATACACTTCTTCTTCTAACTCCCCGTTCAGAAAAGCACTCTTCACATCCATTTGATATACCTTGTAATTGGAATGTGCAGCAAATGCCAGAAACATTCTGATGGCCTCAAGTCTTGCTACTGGTGCATAGGTTTCATCATAATCTATACCCTCTTCTTGAGAGTAACCTTTAGCAACCAGTCTGGCATTGTTTCTCGTTACAATGCCATCTTCGTCCAACTTATTTCTGAATACCCATCGTGTTCCAATAACAGATTTTCCCTTAGGCCTGGGTACCAGCTTCCAAACTTTCTGCCTTTCAAACTGATTGAGTTCTTCTTGCATAGCAATTACCCAATCCGGATCATCTAGAGCATCTTCAACTTTCTTAGGTTCTGTTTCTGAAAGAAACCCAGAATAGTGACATTCATTTTGTGATGTTCTCCTAGTTCTCACTCCTGTGTCCGGATCACCAATGATCAAGTGAAAGGGATGATCTCTATTCCATACCCTTTGTCTTGGCAGATGCGATCTTGATGATTCTCCTTGTTCTAGATGTTGTGGAGTGTGACTAGTTGATCCTTCTCCTGCTCCCCCTGAGTTGTTGACGGTTTGATCTGTTGATTCTGAAGACTGACTAGTGGATCCTGTATTTTGAGGATTTCCACTTTGGTCACCACTTGGTCCAGAATCATTATCATTATGATTATTATTAATGACTGTAACAACTTCAGGTACTTCTTCATTGTCAGAGAGATCTCCTGATAAATTTTCAAATACCAAGGATTCAGAGTTCTCTCCAGTTTGCAGGCCTGGTCTTTTAGTGTCGTCAAATGTTACATTAAAGCTTTCCAACACCTTCTTATCTTCAATCACATATACCCTGAAAGCCTTAGATTCCAGAGAATAGCCCAGAAAAATGCCTTCATCTGCTTTGGCATCAAACTTGCCAAGATGTTCTCCATCTTTAAGTACAAAGCACTTTGCACTAAACACATGAAAGTACTTCAGTGTTGGCTTCTTGTTGGCCATTAACTCATACGGAGTCTTTTCATGATCTTTGTTGATCAGGGTTCGATTCTGAGTGTAGCAAGCTGTATTCACTGCTTCAGCCCAAAAGTAAGTGGGAAGTTTTGATTCACTCAACATGGTCCTTGCTGCTTCAACCAAGGTCATGTTCTTCCTTTCCACTACTCCATTCTGTTGAGGAGTTCTTGGTGCTGAAAACTGTCTTGATATTCCTTTCTCTGAGCAGAAATCATTTAGAACTGCATTCTTGAATTCAGTTCCATTGTCTGATCTGATTGTCCGCATAGGTAGCTTAGCTTCCACTTCTATCTTCTTGATGTGATCAATGATTAGTTGTGTTGCTTCATCCTTTGTTTGTATGAACAACACCCACGTGTACTTGGAGTAGTCGTCCACCATCACCAATGCATATCTGTTTCTTGAAAGTGACATAACATTAACTGGACCAAATAAATCCATATGAATCAGCTGTAATGGTTCAGTAATGCTTGTCATTCCTTTGCTTCCATGTGATGCTTTCTTCGACTTCCCCTTTTCACATGCTTCACATAGTCCCTCCTGATTGAATTCCATCAGGGGCAACCCTCTCACTAATTCTCTCTTTACCAAAGAGTTCATAGTTTTGAAGTTCAGATGTGAGAGCTTCTTGTGCCATAGCCAACTTTGTTCTGAAGATGCCTTTGCATAGAAACATGTAACTTCTCCTTCACTGGTAGAACTTAAGTCAGCTATAAACAAATTTCCTTTTCTCACTCCCAGTAGAGTAAGCTTCTCATCCTTCCTGTTGGTGATCAAGCACTTGTCCTTTCTGAAATCTACATTGTAGCCTTTATCACAGAATTGACTGATACTTAGTAGATTGTGCTTTAATCCTTCAACAAGAGAGATGTTTTCAATGATGACATTTCCAGCTTTCAATTTACCATATCCCGTAGTGAATCCTTTGCTGTCATCTCCAAAGGTTACAATCGGGCCGGTCTTTTTAACCACCTCTGTAAGCAGGGACTCTTCACCTGTCATGTGTCTAGAACAGCCACTATCCAGAATCCACACAACCTTTGAGCTTTTAACCTTACCCTGCAATCACAGATTGATTAAGCGGACTTTGGTACCCAAAATTGTTTGGGTCCTGAAGGTTTAGATGATTTAATAGGAGTAACATTCAATTTAGTCTTACCCTGTTTGATATTCATAGTATCTGTGGATTTAACATTACTAGAGCTATTGCTACTATCAGACATCAACTTAAAATAAGCATGCATGATGTTGTACTTACATAGCAAACACTCTTTCTTTCCACAGGGCTCATGATTATCAGGCATGTCAGACATGTTATGCATTTCAGAAGCATTAGCAGTTTCTACTTTAACCTTTTTACATGCATGTGTAAGATGTCCAGCAGAATTACAAATAGAACATAACTTCCTAGATGCAATGGGAGAAGATGGAACCAATTCCTGATTAACAATCTTTTTCCTCCCAATCCTGTTCTTTTTAAAATTACTAGCTAAGGAACCTACTTCAGTTTTAGGTAAATCAGGTTTAGGTAATACATTCTTTACTGATTTCCTAGGTAACTTAGTCTTTACCTCTTTTTCCTTCAATAAATCCTCCTCAAGCAATTCTTGTGCTATGAAAAGATCATCCTCATAAAAGAGAGGTGGAAACGGCTTAACAAAAACTGGACAATCAACATTCTTAAGAACATGTGGAGTATTCCTTTTGACAACTGAAGGTGTCACGGGGAATTCCAAAATCTTCTTACCAGCTTTCTTGTTATAGTCAAATCCTATAGCAGTTTTATTCTCTACGGCCTGAGTATCAATGATTTCCTTAGCCACTAGAGCGGAATTCTTAAAAGCATTCAGCTTCAAATCTAGATCTGAAATCTGCTTCCTGAGGATAGTCTCTATCTCATCATTACACTTGACCTTGTTCTCTAAGTACGCATTCTTTTGCTTAAGATCTTCTAATGTTACAGCTACAAGCTCTAGTTCTTCATTTTTAGATTCTAGCCTTTTAATCTTAAGAACTAGTTTAGCATTTTCCATTTCAGATGCTAGCATGCTTGTGTGTACATTAAACAATTCTACACTAAGATCTTGCACAGTTTTCTTGTACTCAGAATTAGACATATCAATTGTAGTTAAGATAGGTACCTGAGATGATTGAGGTGATTCCTCTGAAGAGTCAGCCATTAGAGCAACATTTACATATTCCTCCTCTTCATCCGAATCAGTATCATCCCAGTGCTTTCCCTCTGCTATGTAAGCCTTCCCTTTCTGCTTTCCAGAGAATGCCTCCAACTGTTGTTTAAGCTTGGCATTCTCCTTCTTCAACTCATCATAAGAATCCTTCTTTCCATAGACATCTTTCATGTCTCTTGCTTGACGAGGCTTCCGGCATTCAGTGGCGAAATGCCCTAACTCATTGCAGTTATAGCATCTTGATTTGCTTCTATCAATCATGCTAGTCTTGTAGCCTCCCTTAAAGCCTGTACTAGGTGTATAATTGCTCTTCTGGAATCTGTTGGTTGAGCCCTTGAACTTGTACTTAGGGTTTCTCTTGAAACGAATATGACTAAACTTTGCAGCTAAGTACGCCATGGTTTTGTCTTCCATTTGCTCAAGCTCTTCTAGGGTGTAGTAAACACTTTCATCAACACCCAGATTCACAGAATCCATTTCTGCTTCTATTATCACCTCCTTTCCAGCTCTAGGGGTTTGAACCTGAATCTCAGAAGTTATTGGTTCATCCACTACAAGTGCTGCTGATCTCACAAGTGCATTGTGCTTGCTGTCCACTGTCCCTGATCCGTAGATTATCACCCTTTGTTCCTGTTCCATCTCATAGGTCTTCAACTTGCCATAGATCATCTCTAATGACATCTTTGTGAAGTCAATTCTTTCCCTAATGGATGATGACTTGTGTTCTACATGATGGGGCAGCGTCATCATGAACTTCCTGTTCGATTCTCTCAGTGGATAGGTCTTTCCTTTCATTGCCAATTCATTGAGGAGCTTAGTATACTTCTCAAAGACCTGAGTTATACTTTCTCCTGGCAGTGACCTAAACGCTTCGTATTGAGAAGTCAGAATGTCCAATCTGTTTTCCTGCACGTCTTCAGTTCCTTCCATTATTAGGTTAATAGTATCCCACATATGTTTCCCGCTTGTACAGTTCATCAACTAATAGCTCATTTCCTTGTCCGCGGAGTCCGTCAATATCAACATTAAACCGGTGTCCAATCGAATCAGTTCTTTGTCAGAATCTGTAAATTCACTTATCTCCTTAGGTTGGGTGCCTGAAGGAATCCTGCTACCGTCAGGAGCTGTAGATTCACTAACTGGTTTCATTGGTACAAACGGTCCGTTCTCTAATATGCCAATATACAACGGATTAGATGCCTTGATAAATAACAGCATCTTCATCTTCCACAAACCGAAATCATCTATAGTAAACGGGGGAACTTTAATACCAGCGGTTGTCTTTGGAGCACTCATGGTTTCTGAAAATTTCAAATTGTTTAAAATTCAAGAAATTACAATTAAATGAAAAATTTTGAAAGTTAAAAAATTTGCTTCGTATTTTCACGCTACTTTTGATTTTGGTCTCATTCACCGGATCTGATTTGTATATCAATCAAGTAGCTTTGATACCAATTGTTAGGTCCAAAGTATCGTAGAAGGGGGGGTTGAATACGATACTCACAAATAATTTAATTTCGTTCGCGGATTAATCTTTCAGTTCTATAACGAAATCAAACACACCAAACCAAATCAAGTTTCGGGGAATATATCTTTTTATAAATATAAACCTCGAGGGGTGCTACAATTTCTAATCCGTAGATTAGCGTCAATGAGTTTAAGGTAACACAAATACACAACAATAATCAAGTTCTGAGCACTATTAATTTCTCTGATAATTTTCTCCGGCTCTTCTCTCTCTCAGTTATGTGTCTGTGTTGAATGCCCTTAACTGAAGAAGACACCTTCTTCACTCTGTATTAACTGTAGGCTTTGTTTAGAAAAACCATCGAATTAGAATTGTAGAAACAATCCTGGCCGTTGGATCTTCTTCAACCTGTCAGACAAGTAATTCTTTTCACCTGCTCCATGAATTAAAAACCATCGAATGGATTTAAAAACCATCGAATTAATTAAGTTAATTCACCATTCGATAGTTTTTTAATTAAAACTATCGAATACCAAATTAACTTATTTTGGTTTTCAATTAATCACTTTACCTACCATTCGATAGTTTTCTAATTAGAAAAACTATCGAATTCCTTTTCTTGTCTTTTGTTCATTAATGATTCCACTGAGCTCCTGGGTGTTTAAGAAATAAACTGTATCAATTTCTTCGGAGACGATAAAACAACTTGATCTTTTCAATGCCGTCACCTAGTGCAACTGGTCTGGTTCACAGATGAATAACACTTGATCAATTCTTATTTTATGTCTTCAATACATTGCTGCTGATACGTCCCTTGTCGTTCTGGTTGCTTCATCACTGGAATCCCGTGGTACTGAACCCTAAATCATTCACATACTTCTGTCGTCTTCAAAGTCTTGTTTCTATTGCTGTCACTGAGGCCTGAACATTTTCATGAACTTCTTTCCGTGACCTGTTTACGGACTTCAAGAATACATAACGTATTTTTATTTTTTGAGTTTACCTTTTCTTCTCTGATTCTGGATTCCTGTGCTTCTATTAATACTATTGTATGTCTTGTCCTTTGTTGAGTTGTAGTTATCTCTTTTACATCTTATGTTACATTATGCTTTACAAACTCTGAAAGTAAACTCTGATGCTAAACTCTGTTAGTCATAAAGTGTTGGTCATACTCTGATAGTTACAGTCTAATGCTATACTCTGATTGTAATTTTGTCTGAAACATATGGACCAATGAAGAAATTTGTATGAAGCATATTTCTCAGTAAGTAATTATGAATCCTTAAGAGTTGTATAGATTCTGATCTCAAATATGTGCAGTAAGTTAACACAGCATGATACTGTCTCTGTATTTATAGCATCTCTTAGTTTATTAATCCTATACACTGAGTCTGTATTAGCTGTTTGCACTTTCTCTCATAAATTAATGGTATTAACTGATGAACAGTCTAAACTCTGCTAATTAATAGCAAACATTTCACCCTCATATCAAAAGATGCCAAAAAGAGCACAAATTCCTTTGAGATCATGCTGAGCCTAGGAAGATCCAGGAACTTATTGTATGAAATAAGGGCTAAAATCTTTGATTTTTGGTGACTAGTGCCAACCACTGATTACTGGAAAAATAAAATAAAAAATAAAAAAAATAAAAATAAATATATATATATATATATATATATATATATATATATATATATATATATATATATATATATATATATATAAAGGGGGTGAAAAATAAAAGATATATCCAAATGAAAGGATATCAGAATACAGAGTTTAGATATAAAAATCAGATTTTATGTTAGATGAGAGTTTGAGCAATCAGTTTTTACTGTTTTAGTTTGTGGATTTTATGCACTTTGAGATGATCTAAATATTGATTTCGGTAAACTCTGCTATTGCACACACAATTATTCACACCTGTACAGTTTGAGAAAAGAGTTTATTGACAAAGAAGGACAAATGGTAAACACTGATGTATTGTGTGAAATACGCCGAGGTAACTTTGTTTTAATCTCTGATGGTTAAAATGATTTCTTTGTTTCAGACATTTTATAATTTTGAGATTAGACATTTGTTTAGAAATTCGAAAGAGTATGATTACAAACGGTTCATATTTGTATTAACCAGAGGAGAGAGAGGTTGAGTGTTTTGAACAATGTGAAAAGCGGTAATTATGGCTATTTTTACTGCGCGTGTGTATTGGAAGTTGTGACATACAGCTGTTATCGTATGCATGTTTGACATCTGTCCCACTCACACACTTTTCAAAGACGCCTGCTGTGTGTAGTAATGATTAAAACGATTGGGTTTTAATTTTAACACTTATTATTTAAACTTACTACACATAAACGGTTCATTCTTTTACACAATTCATCTTTTCATAAGTTTTTACTCACAAACACTGTCTCAAACACTTTCACTGCATACATTCTACACTTTTCTCTGTCTTATTCCTTGCTTACTTCTAAACTTTTCTAATGGCTACTACAATGTTTACTGCTTCTGGGTTAGAATTTGTCCCTAATAACTATTCAGCTCCATTGGCAAATGAGAACGCACCGGAGGCGTTTCATTTGATTCAGAATTTCTTGTCAAACTCTGATATTGGTACTGCTCTCACCGCACCGTTGAAGCTGTCTGCATCTCAAATTTCGTGATGCTTTGGGTCTTGAGGATTTCAATGCTTTCATAATCTCTGTTGGCGATTCTGAGTTAGTTAGAATGATGAGAGAAATAGGCTACTCTGGACCATTGACAAAGATTGGTCAACTGAAAAGGCCATTTTTGCGCAAGGAATGGAGTTTCTTTTTCGATTGCATCACCAGGGCTTTTGGAAAGAAGTGCACAAACTGGGATGCAATTCCCACTGATAGTCTGCAAATCGGGTATTCTCTTCTTTATGGAGGTAATTTTGATGTTGCTAGGCTAGTTCTAAATAATATAGGTGAGAAGATGACTGAAAATAGAGGTGTAGTTTATTTTGCAAGATTCTGTCAATTGATATTTTCTGAATGTGTTTCTGAAGTAGAGATAGCTGAGAATGATGTGATTCCCTGTTTTAAATTACATAAACGCATATTCTCTTATCTAACTAATAAGGATAACAAGAAAGGGGATGTTGGTGTCTTGTTGCTACCTGAGTTTGTGCGACAATTTCAAGTAGATTCACAACAACAACAACTTGCAAATGCTGAAGCTGGACCTTCTGTGTCTCAATCACAGAGGTCAAAGAAGTCTAAGTTGAGAGCTGTTAAGTCTGCAAGAGTAAAGCCATCAGAAAATGAAGTTGGGGTATCAATCACTGATGGTATGCCTCAGATGAAAAGGTTAAAGAAAAGAAGAGCCAACAGGGCAAAGACTGATGATGTTGATGAGGAGAGTGAAACTGATGATGAAACTCTTCATCAAAGGAAAAGAAGACTGGTGGCTGCACATCTCTTTGGTGCATCCAATGTAAATGCTGAAGCAGCACCTATGCCTGAAATGGTAAGTGCTGATATAGAAGCTCCTACATCAAAGGCTGATGATGTAGTTGAGGAAGCTGCTGATAATTCTGACAGCAGAGTTTTTGAGAAAATGGATTTCATTGTTGATGAAGATATTCTAGATGCACATCCTACTATCAGTATTTGTGATACTGAGGATGTAGCAGTTGATCAAGCCACCTTGGTCATTGAAGACTCTGTTGCTTCTCACACAGAGAATCTTTCAGTTCACAATTTACATTCTGACAAAGGTGAGGAGGTTGATCAGAGGATAGCAGTTGCTACAGAGCCAATTCTTGATGAAGCTGTAGCAGAGAATGTACAAGAGGCTGCTGATAAGCTAAACTCTGAGGATATTGTTTTTCTTGAAGCTTTGCAACAATCTGTTGTTGAGATTGTTCAAAAAGAAGCAGAGTTTGATGATCCAGAAAGAATGGCCGAGAATGTTCCTGCAGAGAATACAACAGAGGATGACAATGTTGAAGATAGTTCTGCTCATTCACATCCTGATATACCAGAGTTATCTGATATTCGATTAAACTCTGATGAGGAAAGAGAGGTCAATCGAGCTACTGCTGAGCATTTTCAGGATATGTACTACAATAGATGGGCTGCTGCAGATTGTATCTTTTCTGCACAGAGGGCTGCTGATTTTCTTGATGATTCTGTGAAGAAAATTTTAAACTCTGATGTTCTTACAAGTCTGAAGGCCACTGTGGTTCAAGTCAAAGCCTTAAACAATCCGTTTGATGAAACACAAACAGTGGTTACAAATCTTAGGAATGAAGTTGGTCTAAGGGATCTTACCTTAAAGACTGATAGGTCTTATTATTCTGCTATGTTCAAGCAGCAAGCCAAGGATTCTGATGAACTTAAGAAGAGGCTTGGGACAGTTGAGGAGAATCAGATTGCAATGTTTGCACAATTGAATTCTATTTCTACTGCTATAGAATTGCTGACATCAGTACTACTTTCTGATGATGTCAAAAAGGGGGAGAGTGTACCTAATGACAAATGCAAAGACACTCAAACTCTGAGACGGAGGGATGATTCTACTGATGGTGGAAGCAAGGAAACTGAGAGGAAGCAAATTTCTGCTCAAGGGCAAAGAAGATCAAGATTAAATTCTGATAGGTTGACAAACTCTGGTAAAGGAATCTCAAACTCTGCCAGTGGTTCAAGACTTAAGAGTTTAATTATTTCAGCCAATCCATCTACTGATGAAGAAATTGCTACAAAAATGTTTCTAGAAGAACATGGTAATGAAGCTACAGTTGAAGACATGGAAGCTGAAATGCTGAGTCTTGCTGAAGAGCATGAGAAGAAATTGAAGGATGGTACTTACAAAAGGAAAGTTGTCAAGGCTCCTAGAAAGAAAGAAACTGGAATTTCTATCAAGGAAAATACTCAACAAAGTATACAATACACCAGGAGGCCTGTAATAGCAAACGCTGATAAGGGCAAGGGTAAACTGATAGAAGAAAGACAGTTACCAAGGAAAAATTATTCAACCTCTGACATTGCTCAAGTTGAATCAAAATTTATTAAATCAACCTCTGACGCTGCTCAAGTTGATGTTTCTACTAAAGTTGTAACAACCTCTGACAATGCTCATGTTGTGCAAACTCAACTAGCACCTCAACTCCAAGATACTTTTAGAAGACCTATACTTCCTGAAACTCTGAAGCCAGAAACTGTTAACTTCTCAGAAACCAGAACTGTATTGGGTAAAGAATCTTATGATAAATCTGGATTAGGTTCACACAGGGAGAAGAGAATAAACAACAGGCCTGGAGATCAATCATCACTGGCAGTATCTGGTATTTTTACTCAAGAGAGTCTTGATATGCTAGAATCTGTTCAGATGATATTTCATAAAGTGTTAAAGAAAGAGTTCTTGTTGTATTTTATGGCTGATGGAAGAGTTTACAAGGTTGCAGAGTCTGACATCAATCTCAAATCTTATGAAGAATTGGAGTATGTTCTGTATTTGTTAAAAGTCAAAAATAGAAGTACTCATGATGCTGCTTTAGTTATCAGAGAAAGGATGCTGAAATCAAAGATAATGCTTGGAGGAGGAGTCTCGAGTGCATATATTCCTAAGTACATAGATGCTTATGGAAAAATTGTAGAAATGAAAAGAAACAGTGCAAGACTAAGGACTGATCTGGGAGTTAAAGTCTTAGAATTCAATCTAGAATCTGATAAATCATATTTTATTAGGCTAGGGAATGAGATGAGGAAGAATTCCATCTATTCTTTGAGAGCTGCAATTTATCAGACTGGAGAATCTGATCCAGAGTTAAGAGAGTTGAAGAAAGTTATGGTTGAAGAGCTGGAAATGGCTGAAAGAAGACTTCTCATGGATTATCTCAGAACTGTTCCTGATATTCAAGAAATCAAATAAAGTCTGACTGTAAGTTTTTTTAAAAAATTTCTATTCTAAGTTAAAGTTAAACTCTGATATATTAAACACTGCATTTGTTATATGTTTTGACATCATCAATTATCTGTTTAACTTGTACATTTTTATTATGCACAAGTTGGGGGAGATTGTTAGATATAATTGCTGACGGTTGTTCATCAGTGTTTAAGCAACAGGTGATCATCAGAGTTTACATTGAAGCCAGTCAGAGTTTGTTAAAGTCTGACGTGGTGATAGTTGAATTAGCTGTCGGTGCTGAATTGAATATTCTAGAAGCAATATATTCTGAAGATGGAAAGAAGCAGAATATATTGATACAGCTAAGGAAACGGAATAGAAGATAAGAAGCAATCCTTGATTGATATGAATTGTATAGCTAACTTATAGGAATATCAATTAGAGATGGATTGTATGTAACTGTGTACTATATAAACATAGATAGGTTATCCCTAGAAGGGATGCAATTATTGAAAATATTATTCTTGTAACCTAGTAGCTCTTTGTGATTCATTAACACCACTAAGAGAGAATTATTTAATATAATTCAGTTTGTTGATTTACAAACTTGTGTTCTTGATTGTTATTCTAATACATACTTGATTATATATTGTGTATTCGGCCTAACATAGAATTCATGCTTATATTCCAAGGACATCTATTATTGTAACATTTATATCGCAGTTAATAAAGACATAATAAATAATTGAAAGAAAATCCATAGAACATATTTATTAATAATCAAAATGTCTTCCCTAAGAACATTATAGTATTGTCTCTAGGGCACAAGCACTAACATATCAGTAGTTGGTTTCTTGAACAATACCGAGAGAGGTACTGTGTCATCGTTAGAATCAGAATCAGAAGTAATTAAAGTCGTATGCTTTCTCCTTGAAGGCAAAATGTTTTCTGTCATACCAGCTGAACTACCAACTTGTTTCTCCGTGATTTATGAAGATGGTGATGACAAGATCCTCAATCCCGCAGGCTGAGATTGCCGCACAGATTTAGCTAATCTTGTATGTGATACAACTGGTTGCTTTTGAGAGCCACCAGAGGTTGGTTGTACCTGCTTATGAGACTGTTTGGGTTGAGTACTCAGGACAGATCCAGAGGGGGTACCAACATCAGTACTCTAAATCATAGTACTAGGAATAATTCCATAAATAGTAGACAATCTCTGCCTTAAGAGATGTCTGGCCTGCTCAGGATACACAATATCACCAGTGAAGAACTGATTATTTTTAATCATATACTCCTGAAAGGATCTAGTAGTATTCTGAAACACAGATAACAGTTCATCTTCTAAAAATGCAACATTAGGACAAAGATATTTAAAAATCAAATATAGAAATCTACCAAAATAGACTACTGCACGATTTTCATTTAAACGACTCTCTATGGACTCAATAAGCATGCTTAAAATATTATAATCATATCCATAGATAAGAGAGTACCCAATGTATTGCGAGGTCTGTGTCAGAGCATCAAAATTTGAACACTTGTTCATGAAGCACTTGCCGATGGAATCGAAGAAAAAATTTCATTCTTGTCGAAGCCTTGTTCGCACTAATCTGCCCATGCGAGTCATGTTGCCATTATATCCAAGTTGAGTGAAGAACTCCCTTGAAACATTCTCAGAAAAAGATGGAGTGAAGGAGGTAGGAGTTCCCAAATGCAGAGCTTCTTGAACCACTCTCGGAGTTACTATGTACTCATCATTCATGTAGGAAAAAGTTAACCTTGGTTGAGTACTGTCTGTTCCTGGAGTATAGGAGGCAGTACTCCAAATGTGCATTACAGCTTTTGCGGAGATTGCTCTGGGTTCAGTGAGAGCATATCCAATTGGCCTTGAAGCTAGAAAATCTTGCATAAGATGAAACTCAGCAGGAGCTTTAGTCTTATCAAGAATTGCTGTAAAATTGTTTGTGACAAACATAACATTATCATGGGTGAAGTTCTTGTTTGTTGAAGATGGAAAGTGAATTGCTGCCATTTTGAAAATTAGGGTTCTGGAGAGAAAAATATTTGCACTTTGAAGAATAGGTGAAAACAAATTTATGAGTTGTGCAATACTTTTATTCAAAATTAGCATTAAAATTACTTTTGAGAAACAAGAGTAATGATGATAATTGGAACAGATTTCGTGTAAAAATGACTATACACGATTTCTGATGCACGCGTGATTATAGCAAAATACACACATCGTGTATATATATCAGCACGTGAAAGTCACGCACGTTGACACCTGTAAATCAGGAACACAAAATTTCGTTAAAAAATTATCCCTGCAATAATATCAACATCTTTAAGAAATTAAAATAAAATAATATTGATTTTAAATCCTTTTTCCACGCAACCCGAAAATAGAATCTTCAAAGATTTCAGCCGTTTAAGCTGTCTCGGGACTCCACAGTTGACACACTTCCCTAAGTGAAAACCCTGTTGTCACTTAGCAGAACTCTTCACATACCCCAACTCAAGTCTATAAATGACTCCTGATTCCCTCATAAAATCACACATTCTATCCTTTCAAGTTTCTCTTTTAAAGTCGCAAAACCCCCTTTTTTGTTTGATATCATTACAAACATGGCAGGAATCTTTGAATTCATGCCCATAGAGGATTTTCTTGATATGGGGTGGGAGTCACAGGCGAACTATCTGATAGATGAGTTATGGGCCCTCATCTTTCTTGATAGACAAGGGCTCATAGCGGATGATGAGATTGCAGAGGGTCCCATGTCAAACCTGAAGGGTTTCGAGCACATAAAAGCAACGGAAAAAGTAAAAATAAATCAAAATTCGAAACCCCTCCACAGGATCCATGCGAAAACAAAAGATTTAATTCGGAGATTAAGAACAAATACCTTAAGAAGCTTTAACAGTTCATTAATGGAAGATTAATGGAGATACAAAGCTTGTTCAATCACCACGTATCCCGCTCTCGCGATCTATGCTCTACGGTATCCACACGAACGGTTTTCTTGAAGGATTGATGTGTACTAGCACCCGAAAACTGCTTCTTTTTCTCTCTCTTTTCTTGCTCTCATAAGAGGCTAGGGTTTTAATATAAAAAACGTTTTTCCACATTAAAATCAGCCCTCTTTTAGAGTTTATATAGAGAGGAAAATACGTTTTCTAATTATAATCCAATTATAATTAAATACTAATCCGAAATTCCAATTTATTTTTTAATTAAGTAGCACTTAATTAATTAATAACTAATTTCAGAATTAGTTTAAGTAATTCCATTTTCTATTTAAATAATTAATCAAGCCATACTTAATTAATATTATAAATAGAATAAATTACTTATTTAAATTTAAATTCATAATTTAAATTATTTCTCCTTCAAGCGTTCTTTGTGTGTGACCCTGTAAGTTATTATTACGTTGGTAACAATTTTAATAACTAATTAAAATTGTAAACAATGAGCGGCATCTAGTAATACATCATTGACACCCAAGTAATAATAATTAAATCGGTGATTCGATTAAGCCTTTCGTGAATAATATTCCATGTAATATAATCCCTCTAACCTTAATATTATAGATTAAACTCGAGGCATGTAATGTGTCATCCTCTTCATAATTTTATCTTAGTTTTCTTGATCGATGAGTAGACTAATAAATCAAATCAGCATTTGAGCACGTCCGTGCATTTCTTAGTCTCACTCAAACAAGAGACCAATAATATCGCTCCTAAAATTAGGAGGGTTAAATCCCATCTAGATCATTCATATTTCTGATACGATTCATAATATACCCAATGTCCACTTTTATCATCACCCGGTCAAAGGTAACTTTTAATGTAATCAAAGTATATTAATTCTCGTATAAAAATATAATGATTTCAGGTCTAAGGATCATTACACCATTATCACAATGAGAATTACTTATGACACTATTAACATGTGTAATCTCACGGCGGGTCAATCCAGTGTCATGTACTCTTACATGCATCTATGTTTTGACTTTAGTATCACCATACCTATGACCAATGAGATGTGGTCATCAGTCAACAAACATACTAGTCTCTGTGTATTATTATTGTCCTTAAATAATAACACTCGACTAGGGATATTTAGGAATAAAGATACTATTCATATAATCTCATTTTTAAGTCACATACTTAAAGATATCGAATATGTATCATAATTCCAAGGACATTTATTATGCTAACATTTATAACACAGTAAATAAAGACATAATAACAATAATAACAATAATCAATAAAACATAATTTATAATAATAAAATGTTTTCTTTAAAATATAAAAGTATTGTCTCTAGAGCACTAATACTAACATCTAATACCAGTTTCATCCGAGTTAATTTTGGCTCTAGTTTGGCAAAACTAACCAATTTAACTCACTTTCCACCACATTAGAGTGGATTTCAAACAAATCCTGGCATGATTAACATATTATCATAATTTACATCAACTTTGACCATTTTTAGGGGTCCTCTGATACCAGTTTCATCCGAGGTAATTTTGGCTCTATTTTGGCCAAACTAACCAATTTAAGTCACTTTCCATCACATTAGAGTGGATTTCGACCACAACCTGGCATGATTAACATATTATCATAATTTACATAAACTTTGACCACTTTTTGGGGTCCTCTAATACCAGTTTCATCCGAGTCAATTTTGGCAATAGTTTGGCCAAACTAACCAATTTAAGTCACTTTCCACCACATTAGAGTGGATTTCGACCACATCCTGGCATGATTAACATATTATCATTCATAATCAAACTGATCCAATCATCCATCATTATGTAAATTGGAAATGCGTTTCTTGTAATATGGCCTTAATTACAGTGCCAAAGGTAATGTTTGATTTGAGTCATTTTAGAACATATAAATTGTTAACTAATTATGCAACATCATTAACCTTTTCATTGAAATGTAATAAACAACAATTTTTATATATCCAATTAAAATGAAAAACCTTTCTTGTCCATACAAGAAACCAATATAATGTCTCCACTCTTAGAGGCACGTAGTTACAATTATCAAGTTATAAACTTAGCCTTATAGGCAAAATTAAGTAACGAGTTACTTCAACTAGAGCAACAACTTTTGCTCCAATTCTAACCCGAAACCTGAAACTTGACCCTCACCGGTCTTCTTCTTAGATCTTCCAAATAAGCATGACATTTTAACTTCCAGTCTTTCGGTTTTCCACAGAAGCGACAATCGTCTTCTTTAATTAGCAACACCTCCTTTAGGCGACAAAACCTCTTTGGAATTGGAGTTTAATATGGCTATAGAATTAGATCAAATCTTTTCCATTCCATTTTCCTTTCCCAAAACATTCCTACATTCACCATCATTATGGGAGTAGTCCATGCATTTATCATGTTGCTTACAGCAGTTCTCAACGTGCTTCACAACTTAATGGGTGTTATGTCTATCTCATTTATTTCGTTGTTCACTAACTAATTGAAAATAGTTATTGTTCAAAGATTTGTATCATCAAATCATTCTGAGTCTCTAGACCAAACTTGAAACCCAAAAAATAATAATCAAGGTACTCATTATACCCTATCATCTTTAGAACATATGGACCAACCGAATCTCACTTTCCCTACTTGTAGGTGTATGGTGTCTTGCTATTGTCAAATCCCTTTTGACGAGCCTTTTCCTCAAACAACTTTTAAGGTGCTCAAATATCTCATAAGCATCCATATGCTCATATTGTTAAGCTCAACACTCATAGTTGCAAGCATGAGACATGAAGCATCATCAGTCGAATCATCAATTTGCTTCCAATAAGCATTATGTTCGGCACATGTTACATTCTCAGCTAAAAGGTAAGGGAAGAATTTGACTAACATCGTGGTGCCTGAGGACGATCCTCAAGCTCCTATATCAGTCGAGGAAATTTGTTCCTGTCAGCTTGTCCTTCTCAAGGACTGATCGCATAGAGAAGTTGTGTGTGTTATTTGTCATTTGATAGCTACAATATTAAAGTGCATAAAATTAATCTAGGTTGCAAATTTATTAATTATTATGTTTAAGTGATTATGGTATATCATTATATACCTCCCACTATTTTTATCAAATAAATAGCCCTAACTATTAATTCGGAAAGTATTTCTCTTAAATCTTTCTAGTGAGCCAAGATCCATATTTCGTCATTGTTCACACAATATCACGCAAGTATACGCGGTCACAAGTAATATAAGAATAAGTAGAGTTCGTTCCCACAGAGACTGCTTTGGTTACTATAGTTATGCACTTATGCAACAATGTATGGCTATCGTTCAATGCTAAGACAAGTAACAAGTTTGTGTTTTGATTAACTAATTAACTAAACAAAATACCAAGACAATATTAAACTAAAGTTTGTTGTTTAATTACTTATGAGAATAAAACATGGGATCCTAACTTCATTAGATACTTCATCTAGAGTCTTTTGTCTTTAATCAATGCATGTGACAGTTGTGATAGCTAATCGGATAACACGAAATCAGTACACGCTTTCAGTATACGTATACCAAACCACTCAAACATCCACAAAATAGATAGAAGTTAAGCAGACACCAATTATGCTTAGACCCTATATGTCTATAAGATTTGAAAACATAACGGTTTAACGAGCAAGTTATCCATTCAGATTACATAGGGCAGGTAAGATGGTTAAAATCACCTACGAATCATGCATGACAAACATACATAAACCTATGCTAGCATGGCAAGTTCCAAACCTCTATATCCACTTTCGTATTCAATAGAGATTAACAAACAATCTTAGATGTTAGCTACACATCCAAGAAGAATAAGCACAACCAAACTAGGATATCAATTAGCCATCACACACACATCTTTAAAACAATTAACTACTAAAATCCATAAATAAATCCGTTAGAATCCCACGACAATGATTAGTTCATAATAGAACCGTTCATCATCGTGGGTTCTGATGAAAGCATGATGAAAAACAAGAAATCAATGATGTAAATATGAATAAGAGTTAAAGGTTTAGAGGACAAATCCGGAAGCATCCAAAAGTTGCACCAAAATTGAAGAATACAAGAAAAAACTATGTCTAGATCTCCTCGTAGTCACGTTCTTCGTTCTTGGCTCCTCGATCTTGTGCTCCAATATTGAATCTGATCTCTGGTGTGTTGTGATGTATTGTGATGTGTTGATTATGTCCCCCCAAGGTGTGTATTTATAGCTCCAAGTTGTCCCTCTTCCAAGCAATTGCCGTTTTTGAGTTAGAATAGAATTACGGCAATTTCCATCTTTGAATGCAATAAGAATTGCATATTCCATGTTAACAACTGATTCTGGAAGTTTCTGGCCGCCCCAAGCAATTACCATAATGATTAGAAGTCGAATTTGTGAAAATTTCCTTATTAAAATCGAATTCTGGCAATTTCTGGCGATTCTGACTTCCTGGGCGGCCGCGCAGAATTCCAGTACAATTCCTGGGCGCCCTCGCAGAACCTTCTGCCTAGAATTATAGAAAATGTTGTCCTCTTCGCGTGAGCTGTAAGATCGTCAGAATCGGACTTGTAGAACTCCAGATATGGCCAAAACAGTGAAGACTGCGCAACCTACCCGGAAAATCCGAATTTTAATCAAATTAACCTCCAATTCTTGGTTCTGCAAAACTTAATGAAAACACATTAAACACACCACATACTTGAGTTCAAGTCATCAATTTAAGCCGATATGAAGCGTTCCAAGTGGATTAAAAATCCACTTATCAGTCATGCTTAAGGTCAGCTTTGGCTTTACTCTCAAAACATGATTTATTTAGGTAGACAACTATTGTCAATTATATCATATATAACTCTTGGAAAGTTTGGTAGAACAACATTTGTTCACATTTATCTAATAAATCATATCAAGCTTCATGCCTCTAAGTTCACAATCCTATTGTGGTAACTTAGTTAAGTCTAACCGAATGGTCTAACAGTTAAGTATCACATTTACTTCATCGCGTCTTACCACGATAGATTAGAGTGCTTCGCTATGGCGAACCCACTCTTTCTCGATCTAGGTCTTGACGAGTGTTGCCCATTGGAAGGCATCTAATTGACTTAATATTTTAACTTTAGGGATTTGTTATTATTAAAACGACCATGATCCCAACATCAAGAGATTCCCAATTTTTCCTTGAAATAAGTACTTCAAATCAAAATTCATCAATGGTTTGATTTCCAGTCCGTCGGAGGAGTCACAGTGGTCTCACTTAAAACCCACCTTTCTTACAAGTGTTGCTTGTATTTTTGTCAAAATCGCCCCATATCAAAATTTGAAATTCATACTTATTTCCGTGTTTCATAAACACAGGAATCTCATGTTCGTTTTTGTTCAATTTTAAAATCTTGAATTGTTACAGATTTTTTCTTGTTTAGCAAACATGGCATGGGTGACGTATCTAATACATACATGTTTAATCTAATTAAAGCATGCATTATTATAACTACGCATACATATCATCATCACATGCATCATATATGTAAAGTGCGTAAAGTAAACGTGTTTGGTTATGGCCCAACCTAAGTGATCTTTCCAAGCTAATGGAAAAATCAAGGTCAATCTATGGTGGTATCAAAATACAATAAAATGTTACAAGTCTTCAAGCTTTAACTTGCCTCCTTGATTGCCTCCTTGTAATGCTTCCTTGGTTCTCCATCTTGGATGTCTTCATATATATTACTTAAATAAAACAACCTATCCTACTGAACTTACAAGTAGAACTCGAGTTACATTCGAGATTTAAACATTACAAGGAATAACGACATGCAAGTCGTATTTAGAAACCAAAAACCATTAAAACAAAACCACTATCTTATGGGTCTTTAGGCCATAACCAATCAACATGCTTATATAACAATTAAAACATCTCATATTGCATTAACATATCATACCATATCATATTTCTCATGTTTATGGTCAAAATTCGTAGTTGACTTTTCTCTGCTGTTTCTGAACTGCTCCAACTGGCGTATAACATCTGGCCCACTCTAGAATGAAATAAAATCTCATTATCTTCGTGTGGGCTGTTAAATCACCGAAATCCGATATCTAGAACTCAAGATACGGCCCAAACAATGTGTATTGTGCGAGTAACCCAATAAATCCGAATTTTGTTCTCTTGTTTTCTTTTTGTTTTTACCTTCAATAATTTTCAATAATCTTCATCTTTGGGTGAGGTTTTTGATTCTTGCATCCATTTTTTTGGGTGTTTTACGTATCTCCTTTAGGAGTGGTTTGTGTCTCTCCTTTTGGAGTGTTTCGTATGTTTTGGGTGTTTTGTTTTGGAGTGGTTGTATTGTCAATTAGGGTTTTATCCCGACTGTGTTTTGTTCTAATTAATGAGAACTGTTATATTTTCTTGGCAAAAAATAATAATAATAAGTTTAATTCTTACTTTTTTTTAAAAAAACAAATATTTATTTTCAGAAAAAAGTATATAAATATAAGTTATTTTTAGAAATAAGCACTTATTTCTCATAAATAAGTTTAACCAAACACCCTTAGTCACGTGGAGAAGTAAGAAGCAAATGGTGGTAGCATTGTCCAGTGAAGAGGCTGAGTTTGGAGGAGTTGCACGAGGCGTGGCAGAAATACTGTGGTTATGAAAGTTGTTGACTGAAATTGGGTTTCCACCATCTGAGACTTGGAGGATACCGTGTGATAATGATAGAATATATATTTGTATATATTTTAGATGATTTTTATTCCCATATTAGTTATATTTTGTATTTAATTGGATTTCATGTATATATCAGTATACATACAGATTATATGATCATCATATGATCATCCCAATCATCATTAATGTAAAGTTTATGCATATACATCAATGTTATCATCAAAACAACACATCAATCATGATAATCGCAAACATTCTTGTATATACATCAAAACTTTAAACATATAACCGAATTAAAACGTTTTCGCAAGTAGCTCTGATGCCATTGAAGGGTTTCGAGCACATAAACGCAATGGAAAATGTAAAAATAAATCAAAATTCGAAACCTCTCCGCAGGATCCATGCGAAAACAAAAGATTTAATTCGGAGATTAAGAACAAATACCTTAAGAAGCTTTAACAGTTCATTAATGGAAGATTAATGGAGATCCAAAGCTTGTTCAATCACCACGTATCCCGCTCTCGCGATCTACGCTCTACGGTATCCACACGAACGCTTTTCTTGAAGGATTGATGTGTACTAGCACCCGAAAACTGCTTCTTTCTCTCTCTCTTTTCTTGCTCTCATAAGCAGCTAGAGTTTTAATATAAAAAATGTTTTTCCACATTAAAATCAGTCCTCTTTTAGAGTTTATATAGAGAGGAAAATAAGTTTTCTAATTATAATCCAATTATAATAAAATACTAATCCGAAATTCCAATTTATTATTTAATTAAGTCGCACTTAATTAATTAATAACTAATTTCAGAATTAGTTTAAGTAATTCCATTTTCTATTTAAATAATTAATCAGGTCATACTTAATTAATATTATAAATAGAATAAATTACTTATTTAAATTTAAATTCATAATTTAAATTATTTCTCCTTCAAGTGTTCTTTGTGTGTGACCCTGTAGGTTATTATTACGTTGGTAACAATTTTAATAACAAATTAAAATTGTAAACAATGAGCGGCATCTAGTAATACATCATTGCCACCCAAGTAATAATAATTAAATCGGTGATTCGATTAAGCCTTTCGTGAATAGTGTTCCATGTAATATAATCCCTTTAACCTTAATATTATAGATTAAACTCGAGGCATGTAATGTGTCATCCTCTTCATAATTTTATCTTAGTTTTCTTGATCGATGAGTAGACTAATAAATCAAATCAACATTTGAGCACGGCCGTGCATTTCTTAGTCTCACTGAAACAAGAGGCCAATAATATCGCTTCTAAAATTAGGAGCGTTAAATCCCATCTAGATCATTCATATTTCTGATACGATTCATAATATACCCAATGTCCACTTTTATCATCACCCGGTCAAAGTTAACTTTTAATGTAATCAAAGTATATTAATTCTCGTATATAAATATAATTATTTCAGGTCCAAAGATCATTACACCATTATCACAGTGAGAATTACTTATGACACTATTAACATGTGTAATCTCACGGCGGGTCAATCCAGTGTCATGTACTCTTACATGCACCTATGTTTTGACTTTAGTATCACCATACCTATGACCAATGAGATGTGGTCATCAGTCAACAAACATACTAGTCTCTGTGTATTATTATTGTCCTTAAATAATAACACTCGACTAGGGATATTTAGGAATAAAGATATTATTCATATAATCTCATTTTTAAGTCACATACTTAAAGATATCGAATACGTATCATAATTCCAAGGACATTTATTATGCTAATATTTATAACGCAGTAAATAAAGACATAATAACAATAATCAATCAAACATAATTTATAATAATAAAATGTTTTCTTTAAAACATAAAAGTATTGTCTCTAGAGCACTAATACTAAAAAAACCCTTATATTCATATAATACGCCTTGGTCCTTATGACGCACCTGTTCTGATAGAGGAGGTAGCTGCAGAGGCATGTCTCTTGCTCCTTCGAAGAAGCTATTTGGAAGGAACAGAAGAAGAAGAGGTTCTTGTTTCCTGCAAAATACAAGCAGGAAAAAGAAAGAGATATGATGATGATGACTCAACATCAGGAGGATGTTAAGTAATTGACATTTCTTCTGTCATCCTTTCTAACTGAATATGCACACAACCGCCATCAGAAGGGTAGCTACACAATAGCTTCTGACTCTATATGTTCTCCCTCTGATGAGCAAATTACTATAACATGTAAAGGATAGTAAAACATCTCTCTGCGGCAACAACGTTAGACAAGATCCAAAAGAGAGATTAGCTAGACATAGTTGTATGATAGTCTTTTTTTATAAACTCAGATTGTAAGAAATATTTTGAATCAAAGAATGAAAGGACTCAAAAGATTTCTTTGTTTATTTATGTTTTTGACTTTAACTTTATGAGCAAAATGTCAGGACTTAATGATATGTGTATGAATAAAACTAATTACTTATGCAACAATAATTGAAATAATCATCTTTAGCAATAAAAAAAATCATCAGTGTAATAGACCAAGGTAATTTAATAATATTACATTGCTTGAGTATCGTGTGCGGCGATAATATAGTACAGTTGGGATATATAGATGTATATATATATGTGTACTCTAGTTGACGAGTCAACGCTATCTGTGTAAGTCAGTATGGATTTACGTGCTTGTATGATTTGAATGTGTAACTGTGTGAATTGAAATGTTTAAGTGAGTTATTTGTATCTTAGAGTCATTTTAAAAGCACTGTTGGACTTTTATCAAATCATCAGAGTGTCTATAAATCATAAAAACCTTCTCTATAATGTCTATGTTATATTTGGAGACTTTTTAAAAATATAAGTTTATTTTAATTGGGCACCAATGATTTATTATGATTTTTTTTAAATCATGATTTTCCTTAAAGATGTATTAAACTGTAAAATCTCTAGTTAAATATCTATAAGTCACAAAAATATGATCTTCATATGTATGTGTTCCTAATTTTATATTCGTGGTTATAAAAATGAGAGTTTATTTATTTTTGGGTTTTAAGGATTTTTAAATGATTTTATATAGCAACTTTTGAATTAAAGTGTACTTCTTGTAAAATTCATATCTCAATATATATAAGCCCTAAAAATATTTTAAAAATATGTGTGTGAACCTCATTAGGTGTATTTTGTTTTAAAATTTTAAAATTTCAGAATTTATACAAAACCCATTTATTTTGATTTAAATGGCTATTAAAATAGTGTTTAAGTGGAAAGTGGGGTGTGAAAGGACAAGACTACCCTTGCAAGTGATAAAAGCCTTTTTTCTCTCTTTCTTACTCATTCCACCATCTCTTTTTTTTTTCTCAACCTCGTGAGCTCCCTCCCCCTTTACTTTTCATTTCTTTGATTCTTTTAAGCAAATTTTATGAAATTTCTTGGGTGTTAAAGGTTGTTTAAGTGTTAAGTGTTTATGGGTTGAGCTTTTCCTTGAGTTTTGTTGGTTGCATGCAAGTATATATTCGGGTGTAAGTATATGTGTGTCATAGAGAACTCAAACCTTGCATGCAATAAGATTTAATAGCTTAATGAAGGTTGTTAATGGATGGGTTGCAAGAAATTCGAAGTTTGAAGGTGATTTGTGTCGGGGTGCCGATCCTATGGCTACCATCGAACCAAAACCCCATCGGAAATGATTCCAAAGATGATCCGGTGGGCTTGATGATGATGATTTTGATGTTATTATGCTTGATTGATAAAGTAGTAAGTGTATGTATGATTTAATTAAGTTGCATGTGATTTTTATTCAAGGATCTTAAGTTGTTTAGCTTGTAAATGGTGTTCATAAAGTGGGTTATGCTTGAATGGATGTCCTTAGTTGATTTTGTTAAAGAAAGAAACTTGCATGTGGTTTTCTTGTTGATCTTGTAAATTTCCAGATTTTATTAAGTTCAAATCTTAAGTTGTTCAGTGATGTTTCTTTTTGTAGTGAATTTGTTGACAATTATAGTGATCTACTGCCTTGTATAAATTGTATAAAATCGAGTTTTAATCAGATGATGTTCGTTTATAAGTCATTAGAAAGGTATTGCAATTGTCTACAAGTTTCGTTTTATATGTTTTCTGAAATTCCAATCCGAAGTTTGAGATTTCTGCACTTTAAAAATTCGACCAGAAGTGTTTAGTCATTGTAAGCCCTGTTTTCAAAAATTCATAGTAAATCGATCGTACATTCAAATTTTCTGAGCCATATCATTCTGGAAATCGCTTTTCGAAACCTACAATTCTTATTTACATTTCATTTCCAGATTTTGTGATTTTAGTACACTAAACTTAGAAATACTAGTGTGCATATGTTCCGACTCTGTTCTAGCAGTCCATTTTTTAATTGTTTCAGAATTCATTACTTATCCATTTTTAACGAACCTTACCATTCTGGAAAGGTCTCGGAATTTCCTTCGAGTTTTGTGTTCGGTACTTTTCAATTTGAGATTGTCTTGTTAGAGTAAATTGAACTTCTTGCAGAACTGGTCATTGGTAATATCAAGTGTATCGGTCGTGTGGTATTGTGTATGGTTCTATTAGGCTTAGGGTTAGTAAGGTAAGGTATACTTGTTGTCTAATAAGTGGAATACTTGAGTTGGTTTATAAATATTTAAGTTTAATTATGTTTGTTTGGTGGTTAGTCGGATGTATCCTCGACTGGTTAGACTATAAATAGAGGAAGTGCTGCCGAAATTTCTATAACTACAAACCTTTCTAAAAACCTTATCGGCGCCTTTCTCAATTTAAGTCTTTGGTTATCAATCAGAGTACTATAGCACATTAAATGTGTTGTGTGCTAATTGCTTATGTGTAAAGGTGTAATTATATGTATATACATAGGTATAGGATTTACAAGGCAAGAGAGACTAACGCGAAGTATTACCTTTCGATTATAGGTCCGAGCAGAAGCAGACCAGGAAAGAAAATAGCTCAGTAAGGAACACCAAGAGTCGGAAGTGAAACAGCCTGTTAAGGCAAGTGATCACTTTAACCCCCTTATTGGTTGATAATTATAAGTATAATGCACTGCTATCATACCATGTCATTGCCATGTCATAATACCTTTGTTAAACCCTTGGAAACAAATTCGAATTCTCAAGTTTCATATTGCTATTGCTCAAATCATTTGAAATATACCCTGAGATCATGTGAACCCTGATAACCCTGAGATTTCCATATTGCTATCATATTGTGTTCACACCCTACTCTAATACCTTTGATATACTCTTGAATCGGTTTCAAATGATAAATTTTTTATACCTTGCTTGATAAATTCCATAAGGATAATATCTTCGATCAATGTCTTGAATTCCTTTGAATAACCTTTTAAATATCCCCTCACACTGATTGTGAAAACTATACTTGGTTATAAACCAGATGGACAATTCCTTACTTGCTGGTATAGATTCTGTCATCTTCCTGATCGATCATTTTAATATGATATAATACTTTGTGATCACTATCTCGACCCAGTTGAACAGTTATACCTTAATACTTGGAAGAAATTGTATAGTTTAATTCCATCATGTTTTATAAGATAAAACCCGTTATGCTAGGCTGATCTTTTGTCAGTAAGTATAAGGAAGGCCATGCGGTTTGATACTGAAAGTGATTGAAAAATGTTTAAAATGGATTTTTGAAACTATGGGATAAAAACAAAATGTTTTAGACCGTGACGCCGGTCTGTTAATTTTATGGCTTTACTGAGCCATGGCCAATGTCAATAAGTGCTAACTAGGGATCCCAAAATAAAGGAGGAATCACACGTAAGGGTGTGATATCCGGAGCTATTCGCGGGCTGATCACCCGGCTAGCTCGTAGCGATCGATTGAAATCCCAAAACTTTAATTGTAAATTTAAAAGTGCTGATTAATATCAAAAAAACTCTGATTATTGTATTTTCGAAAATATATTCGTTTAACTTATGTATATTAAGGTTGCCTCTTCAGAATTGAAATTCAGACTCCATTATTATTCCTGTTGGAAACCTCGTTTTAGATTCATGTGAAATCTGACAACTGTGTCACTGTCACACTTTGAGCCGTTTTATAGCTTGTTATTTATATTCGCACTTGCTGAGCATTTGGCTCATTACCTTGCTTTCTAACCTTTTTCAGCTAGTCTAGAAGATGGTGCGAACTTACCGTACTGCCCGTAAGAGAACCGGTGGGACTGGTAGAGCATTACGAGATCAGTTGGTGAGACAGGTAGGGTGTTAGCAGCAGATTAGATCACTCTAGTTGTCAGGATGTAAACATTTGGAAGTGTAATAGTGGGTTGTAATAACGGTAGATATTGTTTTCATACTTGAACCTGTTGGCATCCTAGGTTGTGGGGTTGTGGTATTATATTTTGTGGATGTATCACCCGTCTTTATTATATAATTGTAATTATTATGTTAGTTTAGATTTGGGGGTGTTACAAGTTGGTATCAGAGCCACAGGTTCGAGTCACTGAAGCAATATAGGTTTAAGTTAACGGGATTAGAATTAATACTTGGGATGAGTGTAATAAAAAGGACTAGACCTTAAGGGTGAGTCGTTAGAACTTTTCGTAACCTTAAACCTCGTGACCAAGATAGGTAGGTTGTAAGGTGTAATTGTGGGAATACTAATGTATAGTATATATATATATATATATGTATATATATGTATTTTTACAGCAGCAAGCTCGGCGAGTTCCCTCTCATGTACCTTCTGACGATTCAGATTCTGATAGCCATATTCTTGTGCACTCGGGTTCCATGGCTGGTCGAGAGATTGGTAGTTCGAGTGGTTATGCTAGATCTCGTAGGTCTTCATCTCCTGATTCCCCACCCGGCTTAGGGATTTCGGGTATTCAGTCTCGTTCTCGATCTACCTGTGCTATCCCTACTATGGCCTCTGGTTCTAGTGTTTCGGGTTCTCTAGAGATGGTCCCAGTTTCGGTTTATGAGGCTATGTGCAAGGAATGTGATAATGTGCATGATTACAACAACCAGCTGAGGTCCATGATGGACACGTATACGGATAGGATGCGCGAGCAGCCTCAGGATCCAGTCATTGTCACTAGGCTCCAAACCCTGATCCAGATTGTGAGGAACCGGATGGATGAGATGCCTCCCCCTACGAACATGAAGTTTGGTAAGGCACGAATGGTGTGCCAGATGGTGACTGACGAGCTTCAGAGCATAGTGGACCAGCTCCAGATGTAGACGGTCGTGTTATTAGTTATATCGATGTTAGAATAGCGGATAGCCTAGCTATCATTTTCCTCGCATCTACCATTGATGTCGGATTTATGCTACTGTTGTTGTTGTATTCTGCTAAACCTTATCGTGCAAACTTTTGGGTTGTTAAATTCTATTAGACTTTATCACGAGTTCAGTAATTGTGGGATAGTTTCCCCAGATTCCATAATCTGTTGTTCAATATTCACACTTCCATAATTTCATAACGTATATTTTGTTCCTAGTATACATTTATATCCTGCATCTAACTATCTAAACAAATGTTTCGATTTTTGATGCTTGCCAAACATATATTGTCAATTTTGTAAACCTGTATTGATTTTTTTTTATTACCATCAGATCATGCCGCCCAGAAAGAGAACAACCACAAGAGCTCCAGCTCATTCCGCCACCTCAAATCGAGATAACCCTCATAATCCTGAAAATCCTCAGGTAGACTTAACCCAGTTTGTACAGCTTCTACAACAACAGACTGCTACTCTTGCCCAACAACAGCAAATTATCCAAACGCAACAGCAGCAATTGTAACAGCAACCACCTAATCAGCCTGTAGTAAACTTTTATTGCATTTCAAGCGGTTAAACCTCCCAAATTTCAAGGATCGACAGATCCGACTGAAGCTCAGAAATGGTTAAAGGAAATTGAGAAAGCGTTCGTGTTAATTCAGGTTAGTGAGGAACAGAAAACGAACTTCGCCAGCTATATGTTGAAAGGTGAAGCCAATTATTGGTGGGAAGCAACTAAGGCATTAGAAGAAGAGGAATTAGTAACTTGGGATAGATTTAAGCAGTTGTTTTTGGAGCAATAATTTCCAAGGTATATGAAGGCTCAGATGGAGTTAAAGTTTTTCGAATTGAAACAGAATAATATGAGTGTGGCTGAATATGAGAGGAAGTTTACAGAGTTGGCAAGATTTGTGCCAGAGTATGTGGATTCGGAAGAAAAGAAGGCAAGGAGATTCCAACAAGGATTGAAACCATGGATTAGAGGACGAATAGCTATGTTAGAACTCAATACATATGCAGAGGTGATGCAAAAGGCGATTATTGTAGAAGGTGAAAGTGATCAGAGTCAGAAGGAAAAATTTGATAAGAAAAGGAAATTTGGACAAAGGGATGAAGGGATGAAGGATCAAGCCAGGATGTGGTGACAAATAAGTTTGTGAAAAAGTCAGGGTTCCAGATACCCAGTGGAGTAGGAAGATTTCAGAAGAATAACAATAATAGAAACCAAGGAAACAGGATGCAAATTCAAGGGCAACAACAAAAGACTCAGCAGATGGTGGTCCCTGAATGTAAGATTTCTTTGAAGAAACACACAGGAGAATGCAGGAAAGTGGGTATAGTGTGTTATAAGTGTAATGCGAGAGGACACTACTGTTGGGACATATGATTACTGTTCTGCGTTTTACTATATGATTGATTATGAGTTCGAAAAGAAAACTTTACCTTATCGCTACGATTCTGATCCACGTCTTCTACTGAATTCCTTGATTCCCTTTGAGCGAAGTGTGGCCTTCGATCTCCCAAAGTTTCCTCTCCTTAAAGCCTCGAAATCCCAAAACCCTAGCTCCTTGCGGCTGCCCTAGGTTTTTAATCTCGAATTATTCTCTTTTGCAGCTTTAGGAGAACAAGAATATATATAGGCTCCAGTAGGGATCATGGACAATTAGGTCGGGCCTCCCAATGACATTCTGGGTCAAGCCCAATGTCATTAAATATTAATTCTATCCACTAACGAATTAATATTTGCACTACCTTTCCTAATACCGTAATTATTTTATTATTAAATTCGGCTCTTTATTATTTGCTTATTAAATTCCCCATGTTTAAGATATCGTATGTCCATTAATTAAATTAATTTCTGATAATTAATTTAATTAATATCTTTTTTATCCTTGATCATCCACTCAACCTTATAATTATGCAAGAACAAATCTGCCTGCAGGACTAAAGCATAATTATCTTTATGAGCTTTCAAGAGGACATCATCAACCCGAATATTATCAGGACATGGTTTCCTTATGTAATTAATATCCCACTCTGCATGCAATGTCATTGCTCAATACATAATATTATAATTAACAATTAATTACATCACATATGAATCAAAGCATGTGCATTGCATACAAGTGTCAATCACTACACTTGGATTGAGAACCTAAGCATTAATAATATCATAGAATCTTAGTTCTTCTTTATTGTCAGAATAGAAGAACAATTCTAATATTTCGATCCTGTTCAATATACACAAAGTATACAAGTATTATTTAATAGTCAAGATAAACTATTCCCAAATAATACTTCAGTTATTCCAGTGGTTTGTCTAATTCCACTTAAACTGTGAACCCTTTATATTATATATAGACACTGATAATTTAATCTTCTGTTATCCCATTTGATACTAAATTATCCACAATATATAATAAACAGACAATGTAAAAATATGCAATCAAGATTCTCAATAAAATGGACAATGTTTATATACTATAAATGAATAGTTTAGTATAAAACCCAACAATCTCCCACTTATACTCAAGCTATTCTTTGAGTATATCAGTGTTTATTAATATAATCCGCTACCAGTTTAAATAACTATTCTGTGACCAGACATCTGACTCCTATCGCCTCCACGTGTTCTTCGAAAACCTTAGCTGGTAAACTCTTCGTGAAAGGATCAGCACGGTTGTCCTTTGTTGCTATATCAGTCACAATAATATCTCCTCGCTTAACGAACTGTCGTATGAGGTGATACTTACGCTCAATGTGTTTTGTTGCCTTATGTTCTCGTGGTTCCTTTGTATTTGCAACAGCACCAGTATTATCACAATAAATTGTGATTTGCCGTTGCAAATTAGGAACTACATTCAAATCCAGCAGGAAATTCCGGAACCATATAGCCTCCTTGGCTGCCTCAGAGGCTGCCACATATTCAGCTTCCATGGTTGAGTCTGCGATGCATTTCTGCTTCACACTCCTCCATATTACAGCTCCACCTCCTAAAGTAAAAACACACCCCGAGGTTGACTTCCTCTTTTCCCTATCTGTCTGGAAATCTGAATCGGTATATCCCACAGGAAACAAGTCTGAAGCCTTGTAAATTAACATATACTTCTTAGTCCTTCGCAAGTACTTAAGTATCGTTTTTACTGCACTCCAATGTTCCTGACCTGGATTGGACTGATATCTACTGACCATGCCTACGGAAAAGCAAATATCAGGTCTCGTGCATAACATAACATACATTAAGCTTCCACATGCTGAAGCATAAGGAACTGCTTTCATGTTCTCTATCTCCTTAGGTGTCTTAGGACACTGCTCCTTTGATAGAGAGACTCCATGTCTAAAAGGTAAATTACCCTTCTTAGAGTCCTGCATGTTAAAACGAGCCAATACCTCATCAATGTACGGTTCTTGAGATAAAGCCAACGTTCTTTTCTTGCGATCTCTTATAACTTTGATCCCAAGAATGTATGCGGCTTCACCTAAGTCTTTCATTTCAAATTGTTTGAACAACCATGCCTTAATAGATGACAACATCTCTACATTGTTTCCAATGAGCAAAATGTCATCTACATATAGTACTAGAAAAACCACTGCATTTCCTTCACTTTTCCTATACACACATGCTTCGCTTGGACTCTGATCATAACCATTTGTCTGGACGGCCTGATCAAAACGAATGTTCCACTCCCTGGAAGCTTGTTTCAGTTCATAAATGGACTTCTAAAGCTTACAAACTAGATGCTCTTGGCCCTCTTTGATGAATCCCTCTGGTTGCTGCATATGGATGTTTTCATCAAGACTTCCATTTAGGAAAGCTGTCTTGACATCCATTTGCCAAATCTCATAATCGAGATGAGCTGCTATAGATAAAAGAATCCGGATTGACTTAAGCATGACTACCGGAGAAAAGGTTTCCTCATAATCAATTCCTTGTTTCTGAGTATACCCTTTCGCAACAAGTCTTGCTTTCCAGGCTTTCACCTTTTTATCAGATCCTCTTTTTTTTTGTAGATCCACTTGCATCCAATGGGTTTTACACCATTGGGTGGTTCCACGAGATCCCAGACTTTATTGGAATACATAGATTCCATCTCAGATTGCATAGCCTTTTGCCAAAGATCTGCATCCTTATCTTGCATTGCTTCTTCGTATGTCCTGGGATCCTCATCATGTTCACCAGAGACTAAGTCCGAAGAGTCTCCCAAAAACATGAACCTCTCAGGTTGTTTAACAACCCTCCCACTACGACGAAGCATTGGTGTGGTATTAGTGATAGGTTGTTCATTTACTTGTGGTTGTTCTACTTGTACCGGTGGCATATTAGAATTATCTTGTCCTCCCACTATTTCCTCTAAAACAACAGTACTCATGGGTTTGTGATTCATTATATAGTCTTCCTCTAAGAATCTAGCATTGGTGCTTACAATGATATCCCGATCCTTAGGACTATAAAACAAATACCCTTTTGTTCCCTTGGGATAACCCACAAACAGCCTCACTTCTGTACGAGAATCTAACTTAGTCACGTTCTTGTTCAGCACATGTGCTGGACAACCCCAAATCCGAATGTGTTTCAAACTAGGTTTGGTACTAGTCCATAATTCTTTTGGAGTTTTTGGAACTGACTTAGAAGGTACCAAGTTTAGAAGATAAGCCGCTGTTTCTAGAGCATGCCCCCAAAACGACTTGGGTAAATTCGAATAACTCATCATCGATCTAACACTCTCTAAAAGAGTCTGGTTCCTTCTTTCTGCTACACCATTCTGCTGAGGTGTGCCAGGTGCAGTCAACTGGGATGAAATCCCATGTTCTGATAAATATTCTCTAAATTCTCCAAGCAGGTATTCGCCCCCACGATCTGATCGTAGTGACTTGATACATTTTCCTGAATGTCGCTTCTCCGCACATGCTTTGTACTCATTGAATTTTTCAAAGCACTCAGACTTGCGGTGCAACAGATAAATGTATCCATATCTCGAATAATCATCAATGAAAGTGACAAAATATTCATACCCACCTCTCGCTTGGATATTCATAGGTCCACATAAATCAGTATGAACCAATTCTAACACATCTTTGGCTCTATTTCCTTTTGCCTTAAAAGGTCTACTGGTCATTTTTCCTTCCAAGCAAGATTCACAGACTGGAAATGGCTCCACTGCCAACGAGCCTAAAGGCCCATCTACTACCAATCTTTGAATCCTCCTCAAGTTAATATGACCTAATCTCAAGTGCCAAAGATATGTTTGGTTCAATCCAGAAGGTTCCTTTCTTTTACTAGAGGTAGAAAATGTATTATTAATTTCACTTGGTTGCAGCATTGGTCTATAGGATTAATAATATATAAATTGTCTTGCAATGTACCAGAACATATAACTCGTTTATTCATCATAATGGAAACATTACGATCCAAACAAACATTATAACTATCCATAGCAAGTTTAGAAACCGAAATTAAATTCCTTCTAAATGAAGGTACATAAAGACAATTATTCAAAACCAAAATCCTATCATAACCAAAAGATAAAGAAATAACTCCAACTGCAACCACTGCTACTTTCGTAGCATCTCCCATGAACACATATATCTCGCCATCTCTAAGCAGCCTGGTTTTCTGGAACCCCTGTATGGAATTACAAACATGATCAGTGGCTCCTGTGTCTACACACCAAGTGCTCGTAGACATAGCCGCTATATATGTTTCCGTAACAAGAGAAAGAGACATACCAGCATTGTTCTTCTTAGAAAGAGGACAATCCTTTTTCCAGTGACCCGACTGCTTGCACTTGAAGCACTTGCCCTTAGGCTTCTTCACTGAATTCTGAACTCCCAATGGTTTCACAACTTTTTGTGTCTGAACCTTCTTCTTCTTCTTTCCTTTCGGCTTTGAAGAAGAAACTTTCTCAGCCACATTTACCTGAACATGCTGCTGAAATAATGATTCCGCTGCCTGAAGCTCTGTCAGAAGTTCTGCAAGACTATACAACTTCTTGTTCATGTTGTAATTCAAGCGAAACGGCTCAAAGCTTTTTGGCAAACTCATAAGTATGACATCGACCTGCGTTTCCGCATCAATATCAGCACCAAGGACCTCTAGTTCATTTATATGAGACATCATCAGAAGAACATGGTCCCTTATAGGTGTTTTTTCAGCCATCTGAGTGTTCATTAGAGACTTCATTGCTACTTGCCTAGCAGCCCTATTATGATCTCCGAAAAGATCCTTGAGATTATAGAGCATATCTGCAGCAGTGGTCATGGCCTGATGCTGATGTTGCAAAACACCCGACATTGCTGCCAGAATGTAACATCGCGACATCACATCTGCCTTAGTCCACTTCTTAAAATACTCTTTTTCCTCATCCGGAGCATCGGCAGCAGGCTGTTCCGGTTTGGGTTCAATAGTACAAAATTTGAACTCTTCAGCAGTCAACACTATGTCCAAATTGCGTTTCCATTCAATATAGTTAGGTCTGGTAAGTTTGTTATCCTTAAGTATGGTGAAAAGTGGATTAAAGCCCATTCTATCCTGAGAATCATGCATATAACACTTAATCAGAAAATTGCATATATCTTAAAACCTATTTGTTTCCTCTAACAATTAATTAAAATTAATGCACTAATATTTAAATTCCATAAATATCTGGTACGCCATGATGGGTGGCATATATACCATTTAAATTTAAATATTACTTCGGTCCTACTACTAAATAATACGCCACGTTAGGGTGGACTATATATTATCTTTCATAGCTAAGTGTATACCATTATTTAGATCTTAAGTTGCCTTTAGTCAGACCCATCCGTTCGATGTATCAATGGATAAATCCCAGGTGTTTTCGGTGAAGTCACAGACGGACTCGCTTAAGAACACAACCCCTAAGACAGAAATATCCATTATCAACATCAATCAAGGAATGTCCAACTTTTTTCTCGAATTCTATGAAACTTGGTATGTCACGATGGGGTGAGCTTACCTTTCAATATTCGTGATTAACTTAAGAAGATTGTCATAGTAATATCCTTAACACTACCCAGACGTCATAAATCATACGCCACGATGGGTGACATATATCCAATTCATAATCGTCCTAGTGTTAAATTACATACAACCAATAATGGATGACCATGGGATCTAATTTCAAATTAATTCCCTCTCCCACTTAGTATTTTACTTTGAGGATTTTTTTTTATATCTACATGCATCGTCCTATGTTAATTCTTCGAGGTCCACATGTTATCATAATAACAAGACAAAGAACACATAACATAGAAGAACATGGCATGACGATCAACATAATTAAAGCATAGCATATAACCCTATGTCCATGTCGTTCTAGCATACTAAGGTTAGTATTGCATGGCATGATAATCACGTAAGGCATATAAAATTGCAATAATTAAAATAAATAGCAGAAATTCTGTAAAACATAATAAAACACATCCACTATTATGGCCCCAGAAAATTAGCTTCAAATTCTTTCGTTGAAAATTTCCCGAAATCTTCAGGAGCCCGTTTGGAGGCCTAAACAGCGTCAGAATGGGTCGAAAAATTGGGGAATGATTCTTTAGATGCATTCCAGCCTGTTCGTCTCGTTCTGCCGTTTCCGAAAAGTGCTTATTCGCCCAAATCGGACATCGTATGCAAAATCTGCAGCCAAAACAGCGAAGCTCCCACGAAAACAGTATGGCGCAGCGGAAGAACCCTGTTTCTCGTATCTCCGATGTTTAAACAATTACATACAACATAATACAGCAAAACAAACCTATTCTATTACATACATCTGATCATAATCTTAACTATCACGATAAACCCTCGTGATTTACAACAATCAAACATCCATGATAAACCACGTGATTTACAACAACCAAACATCCACGATAAACCACGTGGGATCCAATCACATAATCAAATAAAACATGATCATAATAGTGGATTACAACCTGCATCACAGAATCAATACAAGCAACCACCATATACATGCATATATAATTACGACATGGACATCATATCATAAAACGCAGAACTGCATAACCAATCTCTGATACCAATTGTTGGGACATATGATTACTGTTCTGCGTTTTACTATATGATTGATTATGAGTTCGAAAAGAAAACTTTACCTTATCGCTACGATTCTGATCCACGTCTTCTACTGAATTCCTTGATTCCCTTTGAGCGAAGTGTGGCCTTCGATCTCCCAAAGTTTCCTCTCCTTAAAGCCTCGAAATCCCAAAACCCTAGCTCCTTGCGGCTGCCCTAGGTTTTTAATCTCGAATTATTCTCTTTTGCAGCTTTAGGAGAACAAGAATATATATAGGCTCCAGTAGGGATCATGGACAATTAGGCCGGGCCTCCCAATGACATTCTGGGTCAAGCCCAATGTCATTAAATATTAATTCTATCCAATAACGAATTAATATTTGCACTACCTTTCCTAATACCGTAATTATTTTATTATTAAATTCGGCTCCTTATTATTTGATTATAAAATTCCCCATGTTTAAGATATCGTATGTCCATTAATTAAATTAATTTCTGATAATTAATTTAATTAATATCTTTTTTATCCTTGATCATCCACTCAACCTTATAATTATGCAAGAACAAATCTGCCTGCAGGACTAAAGCATAATTATCTTTATGAGCTTTCAAGAGGACATCATCAACCCGAATATTATCAGGACATGGTTTCCTTATGTAATTAATATCCCACTCTGCATGCAATGTCATTGCTCAATACATAATATTATAATTAACAATTAATTACATCACATATGCATCAAAGCATGTGCATTGCATACAAGTGTCAATCACTACACTTGGATTGAGAACCTAAGCATTAATAATATCATAGAATCTTAGTTCTTCTTTATTGTCAGAATAGAAGAACAATTCTAATATTTCGATCATGTTCAATATACACAAAGTATACAAGTATTATTTAATAGTCAAGATAAACTATTCCCAAATAATACTTCAGTTATTCCAGTGGTTTGTCTAATTCCACTTAAACTGTGAACCCTTTATATTATATATAGACACTGATAATTTAATCTTCTGTTATCCCATTTGATACTAAATTATCCACAATATATAATAAACAGACAATGTAAAAATATGCAATCAAGATTCTCAATAAAATGGACAATGTTTATATACTACAAATGAATAGTTTAGTATAAAACCCAACAACTACTCCAAAGAATGCCCAAATGCTAGTCAAGTTCAGAGAACCAATGTGACATGTTTCAAGTGTGGAAAGGTGGGACACATTTCTAAGGACTGTAAGGTCCCGGTGAAGAACAACAATTTGATGAGGATAGTTTCCAAGAACTTAAGCAAAGATTTCAGTGCCATTAACCAAGCTGACCAGGAAGAATGAGAAGTTTGAGTGGAATAATAAATGTGAGGATAGTTTCCAAGAACTTAAGCAAAGATTGGTAACAGCTCCAGTGTTAGTGTTGCCTGATGATAAAGGAGATTTTGTGATATTCAGCGACGCGTCACTCAAGGGATTAGGATGCGTTTTGATGCAGCATGGCAAAGTAATCGCGTATGCCTCCCGTCAACTCAAGCCACATGAACAGAGATATCCTACGCATGATTTAGAACTAGCAGCTATTGTGTTTGCATTGAAGCTATGGAGACATTATCTTTATGGGGAGAAATGTGAAATCTACACCGATCACAAAAGGTTGAAGTATATTTTCATACAGAAAGAGTTGAACATGCGGCAGAGAAGGTGGTTAGAATTGATAAAAGATTATGATTGTACGATTAACTATCACCCAGGAAAAGCAAATGTGGTTGCAGATGCGTTAAGTCGAAAAGAAAGATTGAATATGCTAACGATGACTAGGGAATTGTCGGAAGAGTTTGAGAAACTGGAGATAGAGATTTGTCAGTCAAGTGCTGAAAATGAGATGAATTTTAAGATGACGTTTCTACCAGAATTGCTAGGGAAGATTAAGAAAAGTCAGGATGAAATAATGGATCAAAAGATGAATGAACTGACAGGAGAAGAGATTTGTACTCAGAAGGATGATCAAGGCATTTTGAGATTTGGCTCAAGAATTTGGATTCCAGATATACCAGAGTTGAAAGCTGAGATATTGCATGAAGCACACAATTCTAGACATTCTATTCACCCTGGTAGTACCAAGATGTATCATGACTTGAAAAGAAATTTTTGGTGGCCAGATATGAAAATAGAGATTGCAGATTGGGTTAATAAATGCTATACATGTCAAAGAGTGAAAGCAGAACATCAGCGACCTGGCGGATTGTTACAGCCATTGGAGATCCCAGAATGGAAATGGGAACACATTGCTATGAATTTTTTTGTAGGCTTACCCAGGACTAAGTCAAACCACGACGCCATTTGGGTTATTATTGATCGACTGACGAAGTCAGCACATTTACTGCTTATCAACGAAAGATATTCTCTAGACAAGATGGTTCATATGTATCTACATGAGATTGTGAGTAAACATGGAGTACCAGTGTCGAGTGTGTCGGATAGAGATCCTCGTTTTAACTCAAGGTTTTGGAGACAATTTCAAGAGTGTTTAGGAACTCAATTGCGAATGAGTACGGCGTATCATCCTCAGACAGAAGGACAAAATGAGCGGACAATACAAACCATAGAGGATATGTTACGAGCATGTGCTTTGGATTTCAAAGGAAATTGGGATGAACACTTGCCCTTAATAGAATTTTCTTATAATAATAGTTATCACGCGAGTATTGGAATTCCGCCGTTCGAAGCTCTATATGGTCGAAAATGTAGATCTCCAATCTGTTGGGAAGAAGTCGGAGAACGAAAAGTAGTTGGTCCAGAATTGATTCAGCAAACTGAAGAAGTGGTGAGGATAGTTCGTAAGAAATTAGAAGTGGCCCAGGATCGACAACGGAAATATGCGGATCTTGCTAGAAGACCGATAGAATTCGAAGAAGGAGAGAATGTGTTACTTAAGATATCCCCATGGAAAGGATTATCTAGGTTTGGTAAGAAAGGAAAACTCAGTCCGAGGTATATAGGACCTTTTGAAATATTGAGACGTATAGGAAAGGTTGCCTATGAATTGGCGTTACCTCCAAGTTTGCAGCACGTGCATAATGTTTTTCATGTGTCATTGCTAAAGAGATTCATACCAGATTCAAATTGTGTCATAGAATATGAGCCAGTGGAAATCCAGCCAGATCTATCTTTTGAAGAATATCCTGTTAGGATAACTGATAGGAAGGAGAAAGTACTTAGAAATAAAACAGTAGCTATTGTAAAAGTATTATGGAGAAATCCCAAGGTTGAAGAGTTCACCTGGGAACTAGAAGATGAGATGAGAGATAGGTATCCTCAGTTGTTTGTATTAACTTGATTCTGGGGACAGAATCCTTTTAAGGAGGGTAGATTGTAATAGACCAAGGTATTTTAATAATATTACATTGCTTGAGTATCGTGTGCGGCGATAATATAGTACAGTTGGGATATATATATGTATATATATATGTGTACTCTAGTTGACGAGTCAACGCTATCTGTGTAAGTCAGTATGGATTTACGTGCTTGTATGATTTGAATGCGTAACTGTGTGAATTGAAATGTTTAAGTGAGTTATTTGTATCTTAGAGTCATTTTAAAAGCACTGTTGGACTTTTATCAAATCATCAGAGTGTCTATAAATCATAAAAACCTTCTCTATAATGTCTATGTTATATTTGGAGACTTTTTAAAAATATAAGTTTATTTTAATTGGGCACCAATGATTTATTATGATTTTTTTTAAATCATGATTTTCCTTAAAGATGTATTAAACTGTAAAATCTCTAGTTAAATATCTATAAGTCACAAAAATATGATCTTCATATGTATGTGTTCCTAATTTTATATTCTTGGTTATAAAAATGAGAGTTTATTTATTTTCGGGTTTTAAGGATTTTTAAATGATTTTATATAGCAACTTTCGAATTAAAGTGTACTTCTTGTAAAATTCATATCTCAATATATATAAGCCCTAAAAATATTTTAAAAATATGTGTGTGAACCTCATTAGGTGTATTTTGTTTTAAAATTTTAAAATTTCAGAATTTATACAAAACCCATTTATTTTGATTTAAATGGCTATTAAAATAGTGTTTAAGTGGAAAGTGGGGTGTGAAAGGACAAGACTACCCTTGCAAGTGATAAAAGCCTTTTTTCTCTCTTTCTTACTCATTCCACCAGCTCTCTCTTTTTTTTTTCTCAACCCCGTGAGCTCCCTCCCCCTTTACTTTTCATTTCTTTGATTCTTTTAAGCAAATTTTATGAAATTTCTTGGGTGTTAAAGGTTGTTTAAGTGTTAAGTGTTGATGGCTTGAGCTTTTCCTTGAGTTTTGTTGGTTGCATGCAAGTATATATTCGGGTGTAAGTATATGTGTGTCATAGAGAACTCAAACCTTGCATGCAATAAGATTTAATAGCTTAATGAAGGTTGTTAATGGATGGGTTGCAAGAAATTCGAAGTTTGAAGGTGATTTGTGTCGGGGTGCCGATCCTATGGCTACCATCGAACCAAAACCCCATCGGAAATGATTCCAAAGATGATCCGGTGGGCTTGATGATGATGATTTTGATGATATTATGCTTGATTGATAAAGTAGTAAGTGTATGTATGATTTAATTAAGTTGCATGTGATTTTTATTCAAGGATCTTAAGTTGTATAGCTTGTAAATGGTGTTCATAAAGTGGGTTATACTTGAATGGATGTCCTTAGTTGATTTTGTTAAAGAAAGAAACTTGCATGTGGTTTTCTTGTTGATCTTGTAAATTTCCAGATTTTATTAAGTTCAAATCTTAAGTTGTTAAGTGATGTTTCTTTTTGTAGTGAATTTGTTGACAATTATAGTGATCTGCTGCCTTGTATAAATTGTATAAAATCGAGTTTTAATCAGATGATGTTCGTTTATAAGTCATTAGAAAGGTATTGCAATTGTCTACAAGTTTCGTTTTATATGGTTTCTGAAATTCCAATCCGAAGTTTGAGATTTCTGCACTTTAAAAATTTGACCAGAATTGTTTAATCATTGTGAGCCCTGTTTTCAAAAATTCATAGTAAATCGATCGTACATTCAAATTTTCTGAACCATATCATTCTGGAAATCTCTTTTCGAAACCTACAATTCTTATTTACATTTCATTTCCAAATTCTGTGATTGTAGTACACTAAACTTAGAAATACTAGTGTGCATATGTTCTGACTCTGTTCTAGCAGTCCACTTTTTAATTGTTTCAGAATTCATTACTTATCCATTTTTAACGAACCTTACCATTCTGGAAAGGTCTCGGAATTTCCTTCGAGTTTTGTGTTCGGTACTTTTCAATTTGAGATTGTCTTGTTAGAGTAAATTGAACTTCTTGCAGAACTGGTCATTGGTAATATCAAGTGTATCGGTCGTGTGGTATTGTGTATGGTTCTATTAGGCTTAGGGTTAGTAAGGTAAGGTATACTTGTTGTCTAATAAGTGGAATACTTGAGTTGGTTTATAAATATTTAAGTTTAATTATGTTTGTTTGGTGGTTAGTCGGATGTATCCTCGACTGGTTAGACTATAAATAGAGGAAGTGCTGCCGAAATTTCTATAACTACAAACCTTTCTAAAAACCTTATCGGCGCCTTTCTCAATTTAAATCTTTGGTTATCAATCAGAGTACTATAGCACATTAAATGTGTTGTGTGCTAATTGCTTATGTGTAAAGGTGTAATTATATATTTATATACATAGGTATAGGATTTACGGCAAGGCAAGAGAGACTAACGCGAAGTATTACCTTTCGATTATAGGTCCGAGCAGAAGCAGACCAGGAAAGAAAATAGCAGTTGAGTCAGTAAGGAACACCAAGAGTCGGAAGTGAAGCAGCCTGTTAAGGCAAGTGATCACTTTAACCCCCTTATTGGTTGATAATTATAAGTATAATGCACTGCTATCATACCATGTCATTGCCATGTCATAATACCTTTGTTAAACCCTTGGAAACAAATTCGAATTCTCAAGTTTCATATTGCTATTGCTCAAATCATTTGAAATATACCCTGAGATCATGTGAACCCTGATAACCCTGAGATTTCCATATTGCTATCATATTGTGTTCACACCCTACTGTAATACCTTTGATATACTCTTGAATCGGTTTCAAATGATAAATTTGTTATACCTTGCTTGATAAATTCCATAAGGATAATATATTCGATCAATGTCTTGAATTCCTTTGAATAACATTTTAAATATCCCCTCACACTGATTGTGAAAACTATACTTGGTTATAAACCAGATGGACAATTCCTTACTTGCTGATATAGATTCTGTCATCTTCCTGATCGATCATTTTAATATGATATATTACTTTGTGATCACTATCTCGACCCAGTTGAACAGTTATACCTTAATACTTGGAAGAAATTGTATAGTTTAATTCCATCATGTTTTATAAGATAAAACCCCTTATGCTAGGCTGATCTTTTGTCAGTAAGTATAAGGAAGGCCATGCGGTTTGATACTGAAAGTGATTGAAAAATGTTTAAAATGGATTTTTGAAACTATGGGATAAAAACAAAATGTTTTAGACCGTGACGCCGGTCTGTTAATTTTATGGCTTTACTGAGCCATGACCAATGTCAATAAGTGCTAACTAGGGTGTGATATCCGGAGCTATTCGCGGGCTGATCACCCGGCTAGCTCGTAGCGATCGATTGAAATCCCAAAACTTTAATTGTAAATTTAAAAGTGCTGATTAATATCAAAAAAACTCTGATTATTGTATTTTCGAAACTATATTCGTTTAACTTATGTATATTAAGGTTGCCTCTTCAGAATTGAAATTCAGACTCCATTATTATTCCTGTTGGAAACCTCGTTTTAGATGATTCATGTGAAATCTGACAACTGTGTCACTGTCACATTTTGAGCCGCTTTATAGCTTGTTATTTTATATTCGCACTTGCTGAGCATTTGGCTCATTACCTTGCTTTCTAACCTTTTTCAGCTAGTCTAGAAGATGGTACGAACTTACCGTACTGCCCGTAAGAGAACCGGTGGGACTGGTAGAGCATTACGAGATCAGTTGGTGAGACAGGTAGGGTGTTAGCAGCAGATTAGATCACTATAGTTGTCAAGATGTAAACATTTGGAAGTGTAATAGCGGGTTGTAATAACGGTAGATATTGTTTTCATACTTGAACCTGTTGGCATCCTAGGTTGTGGGGTTGTGGTATTATATTTTGTGGATGTATCACCCGTCTTTATTATATAATTGTAATTATTATGTTAGTTTAGATTTGGGGGTGTTACAATCAGTGTTTGAAAGAGTATCAGTACTTTACTATCAAATAATGAATACCTGTATATAAGTGAATGAACTACAAAGTGAAAGAGAAGATATCACTTTAAGCAATTAACTTAAAAAAATACAGGCATTTACCATCAGTATGAGCCATCAGTACTTACCATCAGTACTTACTCACTTGTAATCATTCCAAGTTCATTTAAAAGTTTAGTAAATACTGCTTCTGCCAGTGGCTTGGTGAAAATATCAGCCAATTGCTGATCAGTAGGAACAAAATGAAGTTCAATTGTTTCTTCCGTCACATGTTCACGTATGAAGTGATACCTGATACTTATATGCTTGGCCAAAGAATGTTGGACTGGATTTCCTGTCATTGCAATAACACTTTGATTATCACAATAAATAGGGATTTTACAAAAAATGCAAACCATAGTTCATCAGCTGATTTTTCTACAAGTCAGTTTTGGTCCCGTACGCAGTTATTGGAAAGCTTGAAAGAAGACCAATATTTCTTTTATGGGCTCAGAATTTTAAGCTTATTAGAACTGCCCAGAAAATTCCAGGAATAGCAGCCTACAAATTTCCTATTTAGAATTTTATTCTATTTAGGAATATTTCTTTTATTCCTATTATTTCATTAAAAACACTTGTATTACAATATATTATTAGTTAGACACATTAGAGATAGTGGTTAAAGTAGAGAATAGACATGTAGTTTTGTAGTTTGAAGCTGAGAGGAGAAACAAGAAAACTCTTGGAGATATCATAAACAGCCTTGGATGAGAGAAGATTTAAGCCTTATCTATAAAGAGTTTTATCTTCTTTCTTCTTCTTTATTCCTTTATTGTGTTTTTCTTTAAGATGGTGAACTAATTGTCACTGCAGGGCTTTAATGGATTCTTGAGTTTTAATATAAGTGTTATTTTCAATCTCTATTTGATGTTCATTATAGTTGATTATATTGATTTAGGTGAAATACTTCTCAAATAATAATTAACTTTGAGATTGATTTATTAATTTGGGTGATACTTGGAGGAGATAGCCTGAATTTAGAACCAATCAATATAACTTGAGATTAACATATTTGTTAATTTGTGTTTATGATATGAATATACCTAATCACCTCGAATAGTCAAAATGGGTTATGTGTTAATACTGCTTATGGATTTAAATTCTACATAATAATATGGGAATTAATCTTATAAGTTAGATTCACTTGTGATTCAGGAGGTCCTTGTGATTATTTATGTACCCTAGACTAGCGACTAGCACATGAAATTAGAGATGATGAAAGATAATTGTTAGACTTAAGATGAAGTTAAAGGCCTAAATATGTTTTACTCTTGTTTTTATTCTTTTGTTGATTTGTATATTTTAGGAGTAGTTTGTAAAATAACTTTGATCATATTTTTATCTTACTTGAATCAGGAAAAAGATAGTGTCCGGTAATTAACTGCTTAAATTAGTCCTCGTGAGAACGAACTTTATATACTACTTGTAACGATATGTGCACTTGTATTTGAGTTGTAAAATCGCTAACACCTCCCATACACAACATCACATAATCTCCTCTGTTTTTAATTTGATTTTTCCCATTAATGGGTGATTTTTTTTTTGAAATCCGACTTCAATCAATTTGCATATCTTCTTATGTGTGCTATATTTCGACGTGATTTAAAAAAAAATATTTAGTTTCTAATTTCTATTATAGAAGTGGTTTCAGATTAGATTTTCATCGGGTTTCGATTTTCGCGTCGGATTTCGGATGAACATGTCTAAAATCCAAATTCAAATCCAAAAAATAAGGTTCAATAAATCTAAAATTTTGGGTTTGTGATCATATTATTTTGCCATGTTTAACCAAACGGTAGAAATGAAAATATAAATAGAAAGACTGAAATAAATTTGAGGGCAGAAAGAAACGTGGAAAACGGAAACGTTTGGGGGGAAAAGAAGAAGAAATAACAAAATCCAATTCCTAATTTAAAAGTTAAAACCCCCGTTCGGACTCTTAAACCCTTTGTGTCCCCCCGTCTCTTGATATAAATACACCCCCTCTACATCCTCCTGGGCTGCATCCCCAAATTATAATTAGAATTAATTAATAATATTATTATTCTTACTTGGTTTTATAATTTTAAGTTTGGGGGGATAACGATAAGTTATTAACAAATCTTGGCTTCCCTTATCGATCTACTCTAAACCAAACCAACCATGGTGATGAACAGGAGACCCATGAACCAAAGACCGTTGAAACGACGTCGCCGAGAGTCTTACGACTTTTTCGCTTTTCCGGCGGACGGAGAGCGGATATCCGGCGCTCCGTTTCGAATGGCTGTGCGGTGTTTCCTGTCGCGTTACGGCACGGCGATGAACTCGGTCGTTGAGGGGCAGGTGACGTGGCAGTTACTCTGCGATGGAGTTGTAGTGTATGTTGTTGAGGAAGATGTTACCAGATCTTGTAGATCTTTGTATTGTGACCACTGCAGAGTTGTTGGTGAGTCTCACTTCCCGCATTTTTCTATATTCTTTCTTAGTAATACTACTACAGTATATCTTTTATAATACTATAAATTACAAATTTAACTTTATGCTATCCGACAACATTATTATTATTATTATTTAAACAAAATGAATAAATTTTGTTATCAAGGTTGGAGTGGACATCCAGTGTGCCAGAAGAGATACCACTTTATAATTCCTGGACATAAAAACAATGCAACTTTGCCTCAACATACACCAAATGTGTGTAAATCCTGTGGTGATTTGCTGCATCTTTCCGATTTTATGAGGTAGCTTCCCCATTTCGTTATGTTACTTTTTTTATCTTTAATATTTTACCACCCATTTTTTTTACAATGACATAGGTTACTTTAGTTATGTATTATGTATCATATCTCTAGTTAACTATTGTTTGTGTGTTTGTAGATGCCAGTCATGCCATTTTGTTGACGAATGCTCGTATCCTCAGCTTGAAGAGGACACCACACATCTTTTGCATGCTGTGATTCACTCCAATGGATATGGCCACTTGATAACCCTTAATGGCAGGGAAGGTGGTTCTTCCAATTTCTCTGGCCGTCATATATTAAATTTTTGGGACAGACTTTGTCAAGCCCTTGCTGTCAGGTTGGGACTCTTTCGTTGTATACTTTTTTTGTGAAATGTTCTTCTTTAGGTTGTTTTGTGGAAAAGGGGAAAACTTGACGGGTTGTTGAATGCGTAATGCTTTCAATGTATGTGCTTATTGCTATAGGGCTGATAAATATTCCCTAGAATAGTTTTATCAGTTTTATCGTGCTTGAGCCATTTCCTTTGGGACTTGGTTGTTTGTTGTACATGCAGTGGCAGTGGCAGTGGCGGAGCCAGGAATTTGGCTCAGGGTGATCCAAAATCCGAGCCAAATTTCAGGCCTGGAATGTTTTTCCCAAATTAATCACTTTTTGTCAATTTAAGTGTTATAAATATTTGATTTATCTTAATTAATTAAATATAAATTATAGAATTAATAATAAATTAAGAATATCTAGTCTTAATATATTTTAATTGTGGATTTTTTTTTTCAAGAAATATAAAATATACTGCATTTTAATCTATGGATATATATATTGCTCTAGCTTTCTTCAGGCAAATGAAGCATATATCAAGCCAAATAAGAGAATACAAGAAAAAGGAAAAAAAAAGTAGTTTTCAAAAGTTCAGGGTGAGCCACCGCACACCCTCGCGTGTGAGTGGCTCCTCCCCTTTGTACATGGTTGAGGAGTAGTAAATAGGTAGGTAGACTGGTTGTGAGGCAACTGAGGTGAATGTGTTTGTGCTGGCTTCTTACTGAATCGCCTCAAAAGTTACTAATGTTATTCTTCAGTTAAAACCTGAGGGTTGGTTAAATTTTACAAGTTTGCGGGATTGAAACCTTTGTGTCACTTCCATGGTAAAGTGGATTTTAGTCGGATAACCTCAGTAGTAATCTATGATTGTTATTGGTGCAAGGGAGGATAACCTTATTACATCACCTCCAATTAATTGCATGACAATGCGATTTTATAAGATATTGACAGGTATGACGTGAAATAAATTTATTAAAAAATCGAATATCACAGAAGTGGTAAAAAAATTAAGTTTGCAATAATTTCAAGCTGATAACGGATACATCAAATATGGAATTTCCATCAAATCTTCGTAGTTTTAGCAAATGTGAAATAGACCAGCTTATCTATCAGAAACCATTTCTTTTTATGTGACATATACAGTTTGTTTTCCTAAACATTATATAGTGAATCTATTTCCAGGTAAAACTGGAAATTAATTTAAGTTGGATGGACTAACAATATTGGTGGTTGACATTAAATTGGCAGATGAAAGAATGACAGATATACCTATACCGTAAACACTCTCTTATTTGTACTACAGACAAAAACTGACAATAGAAACGCTCTTTGATATTAATTTTATTTGAATGGTAGAAGGATTAGAATGAATTAAAAATATCTTGTGTTCACATCTTTTACTGACTTCATTACTCTAACAGGAAGATCAGTGTGATGGATGTCTCGAAAAGATACGGAGTGGAATATAGACTCCTTCATGCAATCTCTTACGGACGTTCTTGGTATGGAAACTGGGGATATGAGTTTGGCAGTGGTAGCTACGGTGCAACACGGGATGCTTACAACAATGCAATTACCTATCTATCATCCATATCTTTGTCCCTCTTTACCTACCAGGGCCGTAGACCGAGGACTCCTCTACAGGAGTTAATTACTCTCTACCAATCAATCTCTGGTTCAAAACTGGAAACTTTAAGGGACCTGTTCTCATTCATTCTGCGTCTAATCCATAAAAGTCATTCTACAGTGAGGCTGAAGCTTGGAGAACAAGAGAAGGTTGAGTTTAACAGTACACTATCATTGTGTAATTGGTTGATAGATGACGTTAAAAGAGTAGAAGAAGCCATGATTAAAGTGTTGTTAGCTACAACAGGTGGTGATGAGTGCTGGGTTTCTAGATGTGCTCTGAAGGGTGCGCTATTCAGGACAGCTTCACCTGAGCTTCTTGATTACTGCCTTAAACATTTAGAAGGCAAGCAAGCACCTAACGAACTGGTGGTTAACAGTAGGTGTAATAACAGCAGAGGAATCGAATTTAGGTAAGCAAAACGTTTTTCTTCTGTACTTCATAGTGCAAGCTATAAGTGTCCAACTTAAACCTTTTGCCTTTTGTGTATTCACAGACTTGAATCAAGTGGTTCTGTGATGAGTGGAGCTCGTTTAGTTTCAAGCCAGCCATCAGAAGAACAACTCATTAATGATTTGAGATACATTTATGATTGTATTTTCCATCCACAGATGACTGCAACGTCCTACCTGTCCCAACCAACTAGAGAACTGATAAGAAGTTACGTGACTAAACTTCTGGACTGCAAGCATTTTGTCAAGGATTACAATCCTGACCAACCAGTAGTTCCAGCCCCTTTCTCGATTTACATCTGGTGTCATGTAGAATTCCCAGACCATTCTAAAGATGACCCAACCCCTCCCCCAGAACTACTCATCCTTCCAGAAAATGTTTCAATAGCTGACATAAAGCTCGAGGCGTCCAAAGCTTTTCAAGAAGTATATGTGATGTTTAAAAGGTTTGAAGTCGAAGAAATGCTTGACTACGGCTCATTAGATGATTCAATGACGTTGAAATTATTAGTTGGCTCAAGAGGGTCTATCAGGGTCCGTGGAAGATGCCATGGGTTACATGGCCTTGGTCGTTTTAGGATGGAGAGGGGAGTAGATAACTGGGTTGTAGATTGTGTGTGTGGTGCAAAAGATGATGATGGTGAAAAAATGTTGGCATGTGATGAATGTGAAACATGGCAGCACACAAGGTGTGCTGGGATTGATGATCACGAAGAAATCCCAGCAGAATACGTGTGCACAAGGTGTTTTAATCATGATCCGGAGGAACCTAAGATGGATGGTCAATCGAGTATTTGGACTGACAATATCAAACTGTCGAAGAAAATCAGAACGTGCCGTTCTGCAGTTAAAGGCAAGGGGAGAAGGCATAAGTCAATTTTGAATCCGGCTTTTGGTGTTCACTAAAGATCCATTTCTTCAGAACATGCCGTTCTGCAGTGGAAGGCAAGGGGGAGAAGGCAGAAGTCAATTTCGAATCTGGCTTTTGGTGTTCACTAATGATCCCCTGTGCTTAGCATCGTACAAATTTTTTGTTGTGAGAAGGTTTGTATTGTAAGTTATGAATATTTATAACTAAAGAATGCATACCTGAACCCTCATCCCCCCTGGAATGGGGCGAGATAGATAAAAGACCAGAGCAAATGCCCCTTTGCAGACTTGTGCTTTACAATTCCATTGACAAATTGGAAGCTCTTTAGGAGTAATAAAACTTTCTTAATAACAAAAAAGAAAAAAAAGGAGGAAATTAGGAATAGGAAGCATGCAATAATACAAAATTCACTATGTAAAAGAAAAAGATCCCCTAGAAAACGGCAATACTGGAGGAGATATGTGAACATTATTAATTTGAATGGAATGAAAAATATATAACGTTTTTGTAATAGTATTTGTTTCCACAAAATAAAAACCCAATAATCCCCTCAAAAACATTTAGCAAAAAGAAAAAGATTCCCTAGAAAACAAAACAGGAGTATTTTTCAATAATTATAATTTGTTTTGTTACAAATATTGACTTGACCGTCCCCACACATAATTTTGGTAAAATCAAATGAAATGAAATCCAGTAAAAATAGAAAAAAATTAAAATTAAAAATAATTGGGTAAAAAATAGATTTAACATGACACATATCATTATCTAATTGGTTTAGTTATAAATTAATGTACTCACTCACTAATTAAAACATTCAAAAATTGACATATTACCGGCATAATGAACACACTGATTTTTATTGCGGCGTAATGAACCCACCCCTAAACTCATTTGTAGCAATTAAGAATACAATAAAAATGTATGTATGTTTTTGAGCCTGATTATTTACCACTTTGTCGTATATTATGTTAACTTGGCTCTTTTGAGTATCTCCAATAATATTTATGTGGCACATTGTAGTAAACAATTTGTAAAAAAAATTACACTCCGATACATTAAAAATTTTCGTAAAAATTTTAGATAATTATTTTTCATTGACTATATTTATTGAAGTAAAAAGTCCCCTCAGCAATAATATATTCAATCTTTATTATAACTAAAGTCCATGGGAGTTCCTACTCCCTTATGTAAAATTTTGACTATTTCTTTTTGAAATTGTTTTTAGCCAACAATTATATCCACTATTCTTGGAGATGCTCTTAGGTAAAACCCTGGCAAACATCTTCTAAAACTGTGTTCAGGATTGTTATTAATAACAATAGTTGTGATATAGAAATAAATGTTTGTTAAAATAAGTGCCGTTATGAAAATTAAAATATTTTTTGGTATTATTTTTGATATGTGCATGTTTTGAGTTATAAAATTAAAAAAATATGCTATTAGTATTTTTTCTAAAAAAAAATAGAATATTAATTTTATATACTCAAAATAGTAAATTTTAAATATTCTATTATCTTTAGATCATGTTTAGTGTTAAAATTTGATATGGGCTGAAAAATAATCCTAGAAGTGCAATTAATTACGTATTAATTAGACCCGGGTTGGTCTAAGAACACGACCCAATAAGCAAGGGCCGGAACCCTAATTATTTATTAATTTCGTAATTAATAAATAGGGAAAATATACAGCTCGGGAAAGGAGTCCAAAATATGGCAAATTCATCAAAGAAGGATCCAGAATCCCAATTAAAAGAAATAATGAGTCATGGTCCTTATCAACAAGGAAAAGACTTGTTCACCAAGAAATACAATGTTTATCCATTATCAAAAAGGAGGCTCTATACGCCTATATAAGGACCCTGCTCCTTCACAATAGAACTACATTTTGGACACAACTCCATACGTTATCTACAACGTATTAGACTTCATCCTCGAATAAGGACATACAAGTCACTACGTCCTTGGTGTGCCCCTGCCGCCATAGCCCCGAGGGCAACACCAAGAACTACGTTTTCTGGCTTGATTCTCAACATTGATTGAGATACGTAGGCATCTTGTGAGGACCAATTTAGTCACGAAACACAAGAGCAGCCATTAAAACTCGAAGCTCTCTAAACCCTAGTAATTAATTTACAAGCTCCCCACTGCTCATGAATGCACGAAGTGGCCTTCAACTTCATACTACGGATATTCCCCAATACACAACTCAAACTCTTGGGATGCCAAACTATGGCATGCCTCCTCGACCCACGATGGGCATTAGTGGTCTCAACCCCACTTATCATGAAGCATATGTTCCCCCTTATATACAAGGTCTGGGACCCCAAAATCAACAAACTGAAACTCGACGAACCCCTTTGATTCAAGACTACTCGGGTCCCTATACTGAGGACGAGAATTATATATCTGGAGAAGAGAGGGATGTTGCCTCAAGGAGAAAGCGTTCTTCCCAAACAAATCGGGAACAACCTCAAACTACTAAGGAAAAGATTGCGTCCCATGAGGCAGTGGCTGCAAGGCTCAAGAAATTACTGGCAGAACAGGAGGCTGCGAAAGCACAAAACCAAGCAACTGGAAGAGTCCCGATAATCAACCTGGACCCAACACCAAGAAGAACCAAGAGGGCTGAAGCCCCAAGGGGTGATCCTAGTGTTTTATTGCCCCTAGGAAATCCTGATGATCCTACACCACCGTTTACTCAAGACATCATGAAAGCTACCATATCCAGGAAATTCAAGATGCCAACAATTAAAGCTTATGATGGAAAGGGAGATCCCGCAAATCACGTAAGAACCTTCTCCAATGCACTGCTGTTGCAGCCAACCAATGATGCGGTCAAGTGTAGGGCGTTTCCACAAACCTTGGCAGGCATGGCCCAACGTTGGTATAACCATCTACCTCCTAATTCCATTGGGTCTTTCAAGGAATTAAGCAAAGCATTCATCAATCAATTTGTTAGTGGAAGGGTGCACGAGAAAAGTTCTGCATCACTCATGAGAATCCATCAAGGAAAGAATGAAGCTTTAAGGGATTATATCAACCGATTCACCCGGGAGGCTCTGAAAGTCCCGGACTTAGAGGACAAAGTAGCTATGATAGCTCTGCAGCAAGAAACCACTGATGATCACTTCAAAAGATCATTGGAAAAACATCCACCCGAGAGCATGCTGAAGCTCCAAGATAGAACCGGAAAGTACATCAAGGCTGAAGAAAGCATGAGAAAGTATGAACCCACTGCTGGTGGCAGTGGAAATTCAAAGAAAAGAAAGGAAACTCAGGAGTACGACGTCAAGGAAAAGTTTTCCAGAACGTCAAAGGCTTCTGATTCTCCGCCCAAGAGGAACAATTTTGGGCCAAAGTTTACGAAGTATGCAAGATTAAATACTCCCAGGAGCCAAATTCTGATGGAAATAGCAAAGGATGAGGATCTCCGATGGCTGAAGCCACTAAGGACTGATATGTCTAAACGGAATCAAAACCAATTATGTCGGTTCCACAAGGAAGTCGGTCACGACACGGATGATTGCAGACAATTTAAAGATGAGATCGAATTTCTGATACGGAGAGGAAAACTCAATAAATTCACTAAGGATGGAAATCAAGGGAGTCAAAGAGGAAACTATGAAAGAAAAGATTACGACAGAAGGGACAACGATCAAGATCGTAATCCCAAGCCCCGAGGACCAGTCATCAACATGATATTCGGAGGACCAACTGCTGCTGGGTCCTCCCGGAACTCAAGAAAAGCATATGCCTGAGAGGTAATGACCGTGGTTGGAGAAGCACTGAAACGTGCCCGAACAGAAATATCAATAGGTTTTGATGATTCTGACTTGGAAGGAGTGAAGTTTCCCCACGATGATCCCTTAGTCATCGTACTTGTGATAGGGAATTCTGAAACAAAGAGATTTTTGGTCGACAATGGAGCTTCAGTGGACATCTTGTTCCATGATGCTTTTATCAAGATGGGCTATACTGACTCTCAGTTGACACCCTCGAATATGCCCATATATGGATTTGTTAGATCAGGATTCAATGATCGTCAGGATCTAGACTTCAACTGATCAGGATTGCTGACATCATCAGGTTTGCATGGTCGTCAGGATCAGAATGAATATCAGGACTGGGATCAGGATTGATCATCAGGACTGGAAGTTGATCAGGATTCCTACTTCGAGTTATATTTGGAGTCTAGTTAAATAAGGAAGATTATTATGTCGGTTCCTGGTTTGTAGTAATGAAGCTATCGATTAAGGATATGTTTCAATCTTTGTAATTGATTAGGACTTATCATTGATAGAGAAGCTGTGTAGTATATAAACACAATTTAGGTTTTGATTTTATATCAATCGTATACACGAGTATATTGTAACATAGAAGCTCTCAAGAACATCAGAATTTCTTGAGAGAGTTTTTGTAAACTAGCAGCTCTCAAGAACACAGAATTTCTTGAGAGAGTTTTGTAACAGTTTTATATCAGATTTAATAAAGCTGTTATTATTCTTTCATATTTGTGATTCATATCTTATTAAGTCGAGAATCTTATACAATTGTATTCAACCCCCCTTCTACAATTGTTTATTACTGGGCAACAATTGGTATCAGAGCAAACTGATTTAAATTTGAATCAGATACGATCTAAGATGTCGACAACAAAGTATGAAAGCATGAAAATTCCCATCCTGAAGAAATCAGAATATCCAACATGGAAGGTAAAGATGTTAATGTACCTGGAGGCTATGGATCCTGACTATTTGGACAGGATTCGTGATGGACCATATATTCCTACAAGGATTGTAGAACGAACAGACACTGTACCTGAACATTATGTGGTCAAGGCCAAGAGTGACTGGACTCCAGAAGAAAAAGCTCATGTACTCAGAGAACCAAAGATAAAGAACATCTTGCACAGTAGTCTTGATGCTGTCATGTCCAACAGAGTAATTGCATGCAAGTCTGCTAAAGAGATCTGGGATACCTTGGAGACTCAGTGCCAGGGATCTGCATCTGTCAAGAAGAACAGAAGGGCTCTTTTGATTCAAGAATATGAACAATTCGATGCTAAAACTGATGAGAGCCTAACTGATTTATATGATAGATTTCTGACACTCCTGAACAGTTTATCTTTAGTTGACAAGGAGTATGAAACTGAAGATTCAGACACAAAGTTTCTAAGAGCTTTACCTGAAGAATGGGATACTCAGACCTCGATCATTAGACATCAGTATGATCTTAACACTGTGTCTCTTAATGAATTCTATGGAATGTTAAGAACTCATGATCTTGAAGTTCAACAGAGAAAGAATAAGAAAGGCAACAAGGCAAAATCTATTGCTTTGAAAGCAGAGGCTAAATCAAAAGGAAAAGCTGTGGAGGTCTCTAGAAGGAAATCAAGAGTAGCTGAGTCAGATCCTGATTACTCTTCATCAGATACTGATGGCAATCCTGATGCCAATACTGATGATGACTCTTCTGACTTAGACATTGAAGAGATGGTTGCTATGATAGTCAGAAGCTTCAAAAAGATGAAGTCCAGGAAAGCTAGGAGACAAGGCAACTACCAGAAAAGGACCTTCAATGCAGACAAAGACAAGAACATCAAAAAGGATAGCAAGGGTAGCAAATTTGACAAGTCAAAAGTTAGATGCTACAAGTGTAATGGTATGGGTCACTTTGTTAGTGAGTGCAAGAAGACAAAGGCACTCATTACATCAAGCAAGGATTGGATGGACTCTTCCTCAGAATCTGATACTGAGGTGGTCAACTATGCACTGATGGCCAATACTGATGATACTGCTATTCCTGATGATAAGGTACTTAATACTGTCTTTGATTTTGACACTGATAATGCTTCTGAGTTAAGACGTTTTCTAAAGTCATTGCATATTAGCTTTAGAAGTCAAACTGCTGAGAATACTAGGATCTTATCTGAGATGTCTGAACTTAGGAAAATGAATGAGCATTTAGAAGCTGAAATTTCTCTTATGCAAAAAGTACAGATAGAATGTGATAATGCTAAACACATGTATTTAGAGATGAAACTTAAATGTACTTCTCTTGAAAAGGAACTTGAGCATGCTAATGAGAAAATCAGAACCTGGACAGACTCTGGTAGAAAATTTCATGAGATTAATACCTCTAAGAATTGGAAAGAGTGTCTAGGGTATAAGTCAGATGAGGATAAGAAACTTAAGGAGAAAATTGTTATTGATGAGACAGTTAGTCCAAAAACCTATAGACATGTTATAGACAAAACCAAATCTAAGATTACTCCTGTTAATTTTGTTTTTGGTAAAGATTCCAATTCAACTTTTGAAAAGGGATCTACTTCTGTTCAAAATATTAAAGTTATTAAGTCTAAACCTGTCTTGAGTAAAGTCACTAAGAATGTAGGTTTACTGTCTCAGAAACAACTTAAGGATAAAATCTGTGAGGTTACAGATAGGAAAAAGGAAGCTACTGTTAAGAAAAACATGAATGGTAAAATTGGGATCAATAAAGAGAATGGTTATAAGTATATCCCAAATGCACCTAGAAAATGTTGTTTTAACTGTGGTAACTCTAATCATCTTGCCATTGATTGTAAAAAGAGTTTAAAGAAAAGTACTGAAATTCCTATTTCTGATGTCAGGAGTAGATCAGTATTTTATAAACCACAGAAGTCCTGTTTTCATTGTGGTAGTATATGGCATTCTATTTATACTTGTAAAGATTATCATGATTTGTACTATAACTTTTATGATCCATTGCCTAAGGTTGATAATAGTACAAAGTATGATAGAGTTGATAATGTCATTGTGAAGCATGCTTTTATTAATAATGATATTGACAAAGCAAATCCTGATGGAGTAAATCCTGTCAGGACTACTAAAGTCATAAAGTCTTCTGCTGCTAAAATTAATAAATTGCATGGAAAAGGAACCCAACATGTGTAGGTTCCTAAATGTTCTAACTAGAATGTTTTTATTCTGATTGCAGGGAAAAAGGAAAAATGTGCTAGTCATGGATAATGGATGTTCTGTGCACATGACTGGAAACAAAGCCCTGTTATCAGAATATGAGGAAAAAGCTGGCCCAACTGTGTCTTATGGAGATGGCAACATTGGACAAACTTTGGGATATGGCAATATAATCATTGGAAATGTCATCATTGAAAAAGTAGCTCTAGTGAAGGGACTAAAACACAACCTGTTGAGTATTAGTCAAATCACTGACAGAGGTTATCATGTCAACTTCTATTCCACTCATTGTGAAGTAGTCAACAAAGAAACAGGAAAGATAGCACTGACTGGCTATAGGCATGGTAACATTTATGAAGCCAACATTCTCTTAAATACCGATGACTCCCCTACATGTCTCATCAGTAAAGCATCAGTAGATGAAAGTTGGCATTGGTACAAGAAGCTTTCTCATCTCAACTTCAGCAATATCAATGAGTTGGTTAAGAAAGATTTAGTTAGAGGATTACCAAAAGTGTTATATACTCCTGATGGACTCTGTGATGCATGTCAAAAAGCAAAACAGAGAAGGACATCATTCCAGAGTAAATCAGAATCCTCTATTGAAGAACCATATCACATGCTGCATCTTGATCTATTTGGACCAGTCAACATCATGTCCATCAGTAAGAAAAGGTACACTCTTGTAATTGTTGATGAATATTCTAGATTCACCTGGGTGTACTTTATGCACAGAAAAGATGAAACTCCTGAAATACTGTTGGATCGTATGAGAATGATTGAGACAACCACAAAGTACAAAGTCAAGATACTGAGGAGTGATAATGGTACTGAATTCAAGAATTCAAAGATGGAAGAGTTCTGCAAATACAAAGGAATTATTCAACAATTCTCTGCTCCTGGCACACCTCAGCAAAATGGAGTAGTTGAAAGGAAAAATAGAACTCTTATTAAAGCTGGCAGATCTATGTTGGAAGAAGCTAAGTTACTTACATATTTCTGGGCAGAAGCAGTCAACACAGCATGCTATACTCAAAATCTCACATTGATAAACAGACATGGTGTTACTCCTTATCAATCTCTCAAGGAGAAGAAACCAAGTTTGAAGCATCTGCATGTGTTTGGTTGTAAATGTTTTGTTCTCAGAACTCATCCTAAACAGCTTGGAAAGTTTGAAACAAAGGCCGATGAAGGAATTTTCATAGGTTATCCTGCATCAAGAGCCTTTAGAGTTTTTAACTTGAGAACAAGGGCTGTCATGGAGTCAATACATGTATCTTTTGATGATAAGAAGATAATTGGATTGAATGAAGACTCACATGATAGACTGATTTTTGAAAATGAAGTTACCAAGGAACCTGAAGAAAATGTATCAGATCCTGTCAGTTCATCAGATCCCGATGGGTCACCAAATACTGATGACACATCAAATCCTGATGACACTTCAAATGTTAATTCTGATGATGCAAACAATAGTAATACTACTAGTAGTGCTAATGTTGAGGGGGAGCAACAACATTCTACTACAAGTTCAGAGTCAACTCAATCATCAGGACATAATTCTTCAGATACTGATTCAAATGATGATCCTGATAATTCATCAGGAGGAGATAGTAATACTTCAGGGGGAGCTTCTAATGAATCAAATTCTTCTAATCAAGATAACACCAATTCAGGGGGAGCATCTACATCAAGGAATGACTTACCATCAGCAAGGAAATGGACTGCAAGTCATACTCCTGATTTGATAATTGGAGATCCTGATGCAGGTGTTCAGACAAGAAGTGCAACTCAAAATGAATGTCTATATAATAACTTTCTGTCAAAGGAGGAGCCAAAGAAAGTTGAAGATGCACTCAAAGATGCTGATTGGGTTACTGTAATGCAAGAAGAATTGAATGAATTTGAAAGTAATGAAGTCTGGAAACTAGTACCAAGACCAAAGAACAGGTCAATTGTTGGTACAAAATGGATTTTCAAGAATAAGACTGATTCAGATGGTGTAATTATCAGAAACAAAGCAAGACTAGTTGCAAAGGGGTATTCTTAACAAGAATGAATTGACTATGATGAAACTTTTGCTCCTGTTGCAAGACTAGAGGCCATCATGATCTTTCTGGCATATGGAGCTCATAAGAAATTCAAGGTTTTCCAGATGGATGTGAAAAGTGCTTTCTTAAATGGTGAACTGGAGGAAGAAGTCTATGTTGAACAACCTCCTGGTTTCATTGATCCAAAATATCCAGATCATGTTTACAGATTGGATAAGGCACTTTATGGACTAAAGCAAGCTCCAAGAGCATGGTATGAAACCTTAGCTCAGTTCTTACTAGAAAGTGGATTCAAAAGAGGTTCTATTGATAAAACTCTATTCTATTTGAATCATGGTAATGATTTGCTTTTAGTTCAGATTTATGTGGATGATATCATTTTTGGGTCAACAAACAATAAGCTGTGTGAAAAGTTTTCCAAGCTTATGCAGTCAAGATATCAAATGAGCATGATGGGAGAAATGAGTTATTTTCTTGGTCTTCAAGTTAAACAGACTGATGATGGCATTTTTATCAATCAGTCTAAATATACAAGGAATTTACTGAAAAGGTTTAACATGGAAGACTGTGCTACTGCAAATACTCCCATTTCTACAGCTACCAAACTTGATCCTGATCAAGGTATTGAGGTAGATGTAACTCACTACAGAGGAATGATTGGCTCTTTATTGTATCTCACTGCAAGTAGACCAGATATCATGTTTGCAACCTGTCTGTGTGCAAGATTTCAAGAAAAACCTAGGGAACCTCATCTGATTTCAGTTAAAAGAATTTTCAGATATCTCAAAGGCACTCCCTCACTTGGTCTTTGGTATGCAAGGGAATCGGATTTTGGTTTGTGTGGTTATTCTGATGCTGATTTTGCAGGATGCAAAATAGACAGGAAAAGTATTTCAGGAAGCTGTCAGTTTTTGGGTGGTAGACTAGTTTCATGGTTTAGCAAAAAGTAAAAGTCTATCTCTACTTCAACAGCAGAAGCTGAGTACATTGTTGCAGGAAGTTGTTGTGCTCAGATAATGTGGATGAGAAATCAGTTGTTAGATTATGGCCTGTCATACTCCAAAATACCTATTTATTGTGATAACCAAAGTGCTATTGCAATGACAGGAAATCCAGTTCAGCATTCTCTTACTAAACACATCAGTATTAGATATCATTTCATAAGAGAACAGGTTCTGGAAGGAACAATTGAACTTCATTTTGTTCATACTGATCAACAACTAGCTGATATATTCACCAAACCACTGCCTGAAGCTACATTCAATAAGTTGGTGAATGAACTTGGAATGATGAACTTTGAGAATTTTTGAGAAAAGCTACAGAGAAGAAATCCTGATGACTATCAAATCCTGATGGTCATTCAGAAAGGTATGTATTTTTGATCAAATCCTGATAGGACAAAATCCTGACAGGAAGTCAACTGGTCAATCCTGATGCTCAGATACTGAAGCTGGTGTGAAAACCAGAGGTTTTTAAGACAAATTGGACAACAACAGTGCTGGTATTCTCTGGAAAATATAAGCAATACTTAGTTACTGATTAAGTATTAAGTATTAAGTCTTATTTTTACATTTCAAATTATTGTCTAAGAGATTACTATTCATCATGATATGTATCAAATGCATTGTTACTAACAATTTATGCAGGACAGTTAAGAAGGAAAAGAACAATTGAGAAAATTAAAAATTTCATTAAATCTTGAAGATTCATTACAAATGAAAAAGGAAATTACATATTCTTTTTCTAGTCTATTGTTCTACTCAGGAACACGTGCCCTGCAAATTATCATGAATGCTCCTGAGCAGCTTCACAGTCCATCAGGATTGGAAGGTATCTTGTTCCATCCTTAAAGGACGAGAAGAGGAGCTGATGCACTTGAAGGCGGATCGTCACCATGTCCACCGGGACTCTTCCGTGCCTCCAACTTGCATGACATACAAGCATCACTGATTCTCTTCTTTCTCTCAAGCTCTCGCTCGAGCTCCTCATCCTCTTCATCATCCTCATCGTCTTCATCCTCTTCATTGACAAAGATGAGATTTTCAAGAGGGTTCCAATCAGGATTTGCCTGATGGAAGTTATGAAGAAGCACTTCAGCCATTGCATTAACAAAGGCTTCGTGTTCCTGAGGGTCAGGATCAGGTTGAGGCTCTTCATTTTCTGCGATTTCAGCCAGAACCTCATCCATCTCTTACCAGATTAGATCAAGTTCTTCAACAGGTAAGTTGTTTGGTTGATGGTTAGCAGCCATGGAGAAAAGAAGAAGGTGAAAGGTTTTCGTAAGTTTTTCTTTCTGTGGAGAAGGTTTGTGTATTTGGTAAGTGATAATACTGTTTAACACTCTCTTTTATAGAGATTATTTGATCAGCTGCAGGTCATTTGCTTATTCTCGAGGCGACGATTCAGTTTTCCATGACTATTTTGCTTTGATAAATGGTAAGAATGTTTTAGTGGGTTCTACATCATTAATTTGGTGATTTTAAAATAAATCAAAAACATTTTTTTTCAGGATTAGTAAAATAAAATTTTGTTTTCTTAAATGAAATTTTATTTTTACTTCAAATAGAAAATATTTTTTAATCCTGATGAGGCAAATGGTTTTATTGGTAATGCTTTTATTCCTGATGAGTTTAGGTTTTTCTTACATCAGAAAATGCCTACTTGTTATGGATTGCTTTCTCATGCTATGGGGTAAGGCCAATCACACCTTGTTCCTGACCTCAGCATACCACCTAAACAGTCCAAACAGTCAATAGCCACCTCTAATGTCTCTCAAAAGACTTTAGTTGTAAAATCAAAGAAATCAGCTAGAACTGATGTGTCTGGAAGGCAATCAAGTTCAAAGGATATTTCTTCTACACCACTCACTAAAAAGAAGATACAAGGGGGGTGTACAAGGGGTCTTGGTGAAGAAAGCTTCTAAGGGTGTTGAGGCTGTTTCTGTTAAAAGGAAGTTCGTGCTCAGGGATGAGACTGATTCAGAGGATGATTTACCTATATCCTCTATAATGAATGTGGATAAGGAAGTTGCTGATACTACTATTGAAGCTGTGGTACCATCATCAAAACCACAGAAGAAAAGGACATTATCGAAAAGCAGGTATCATATTCCTTTGAAAGTGCAAATGAAGGATACCAATATTCAGACATCAAATCCTGATGAGTCATCTCCTCCTGATGCTCTAGCAAATCCTGATGTTGGTATTCCTGATGCAAAAACGAAAGTTGTCTCTATCTCAGACTCTCCAGCAAAGGCTTCTCCATCTGCAAAGATTGTTGAAATTTCATGGGAGAAGGTTGCTGGGACTGCTTCAAAGCTTGGATTTTCCCATCCATTAGAGAAGAAAAGGAAAGCAGCAGAGATAGTTTTCAAGAGACAAAAGAAGCTGAAAGGATCTAGCCCACAAGAACCTGAATCTCAAAGTGATTCAGCAGCTCAAACTGAAGATCCTGCCACACAAGAACCACTCAATCAAAGTTTGGGTGCAGGCTTAGCTATTGGAATGGTCCCACAAGAACCATTTTCTCAAAGGGAGAGTGAAGACATCAACATTCCAGCCACACAAGAACCATCTTCTCAAAGTGAAGATGCAGGCAAAGCTACAGCTTCTAGTGAAAGATTGGTCAAGGACACTGTCAATGAGGGAAGCACACAAGAACCTCCAACTCAAAGTGTTGAAGCAGCTTCAGAACCTCATGCTACACAAGAACCATTGGTAACAGATACTGATGCAAGCTTATCAAATCCTGACGGTGTTCATCCTGATACTAGTGGTGCTCCTGATGCTGAGCCAATTTTGATTCAACCACTACGATCAATACCAATGGACCATCCTATCACAGATTCACATGATAAACTGAAAGGTATAGCTATTCCTGATCCTGATGTTACTCATGATGATGATTCTGATGATAGTGATGATGAAAATAATGATTAGAAGGAACAACTTGCCAGAGTTCTAAAATCTAGTCTTGGAACTAACTTTGGTTCATCAAGCACATTCATGGCTGGCAAGGCTTCAACTGGAAAAGACTTCAGACAAGACTTTTCTATTCCTTCTGAGATTAATCCTGCTGAGCAATTGAAAAGGCATCAATGGGAAAATGAATGGTATAGGTCTGATGAATCTGTCAGCTATCCATATGCCTTGGATCATGCGTATGATGCAGTGAAGGCTACAACTCTTTTATCTAAAAGCCTGAAACATGAAATTGATTCTGTCAAAGCTGCAACTGAGTTGGTGAGGGAAAATATTTCTATGAGTTTTACAAAGGTGCCTACTGTTCTTCAACTAAGGATAGTGGAATCTAAAGTGAAATCTGTTGTTTCTGAACAAACCTCCATCAACAGAAGGATTGATTCTCTTGATACAAAGGTAACTGACATTCAAACCTCTCTTGCCTTAATTTTGAATATATTGTCAAATGCTGATGTCAAAAAGGGGGAGAAGGTAAGTCAGACAAAATGTACACCTGATCTAGTATTGAGAAATAATGATGATGATGATAATACTGGAAATGATGGTGGTGACAAAATTCTACAAGGAGAAACCTCTGATGCTGCTGTTATAAAGACAATTCAAACTTCTCAAAGTCAAACAACGCAGTCAACTCATGTTTCTGATTCTGGAGCAAGGACAGTAAGAACATTGGTGCAATCTCAGATCCTGACGGAAGAACAAATCCTGACAGGTGATCAAATCCTGATGCCTGGTCATGAACAAACTCTTGCTACAATTCCTGAAGGTGATGAAGATGTGATTATTGATAATCCTGAGATGCATCAAATCTATTCCAGAAGTTCTCTACAAAAGATGGCAGAATTGTTACTCTATATCACACTGATAAAAGAGTTCAACAATTATTTGCAAGAAAAGCACTTTCTACAGCAAGTGAAGAATATCCTGATCTCTCACATGAAGAATTCTTAAGACAACAGAGAGAAATGATGGAAAGCTTTAATAACCCTGCTCCTGCTAGAGGAAGAGGAGGCAGAGGTAGGAGAGGAGCTAGAAGAGGTAGACGAGGTTCTTCAACTCAAACAATGCCTAGACAGACAAGGTCTAGAGGTTTATTAATAGAAGAAATTCCTGAACCTACTCAAACTCTAGTAGTTCCTGACAGGTCTACTTTTGGTGATGATGGAAATATTGAAGAAGAACCTGAATTGAGAAGAAAGCCAAGACAATTAATTCTCTGCAATACAAATCAATTTGAAGATTCTAATCCTGATATTGTTCCTGACAATGTTCAAGATCCTGATGAATCTGAAATTCTGCAAGAGATTGATTTGTTAATCTTATCTACTGTGGTTGATTCTCACAACAAGGAAGTGGATGAAGAAGAAGAAGCCAGAAGAAGAGAAATCACAAGATCAACAAATAGAGATTTCAATCTCTATGTACAAAGGCTTAAACTCTCAAACAGAAGATTGTGGAGAAATTCAAGCAGACGAGAATCTTTACTAGAAAGAAGCTATGCTTTTGAAAAAGAAAAAGATAAGAAGTGGAAACACATAAGTACACTGAGGTGTAACACACCTATCAATTTTCAGAATGGAGGAATTATAACAAGTGCTTCAAGTGTTGTTGATTTATCTGATATGATTAGATCAAAAGCACTCTGGCTACGAATGTTTTCAAATCTGAAGCAATTGACAAGTAATCCAAGAGGAGGTTTTGGACACAGGGATGCTGAATATCTGAATATGTCATATGTTGATCCTTACTCCTTGACTGAAATTGGAGGTACTTTAACTTCTGAAAACCTGAACAATTTATTAGTTGTTGATATAGTTATAGATTGTCATGATGGTATTGAAAAGAAAGAAAAGCTTCTGTACTTCATGAAAGATGGTAGTGTGAAGATTCCGCACATTCAAGATCTGCTGATGAAAACTACACAGGAACTGAAATATGTTCATTATCTGTTAAGATGGAAGAACAAAGTGTGCAAAGAATGGAGTGACATGATCTTGTCAACAATAAGAAGAAGACTGAATGGAAACAAAAATTTCAATGGTGATTATACTCCCATGTACTTAAATCAAAGAGGTCAAGATGTGGAAATGCAAAGGGGCACTACTGTTAAAGAAGTGACTTTTGGAATGACTCAACTTACTCTCAATCCTGATGGGAAGGAAATTGCTTATCTTTTGCTTGAAGAGCACAGTCTACAAAGAAGCTCCATACAGAATCTCAGAGCAGCTATTTACCAGATTAATGAGGAAGATGAAGAACTCGGAAATCTTAAAGAAAGACTGATTCAAATTCTTGAAGAAAAAGAAGAAAATTTGTTATCCAACTTCTTGAAGATGAATCTATTTTATCAAAGAATTTAAACAGATAAGTTGCTGCTGAAGATACTTGTACATTTTGTAAATATGTTTCTAACATCATTGAATCTTAGGAATCTATACTTTATTTCACAAAGTATGAGATTGGGGGAGATTGTTAGCAGGATTCAATGATCGTCAGGATCTAGACTTCAACTGATCAGGATTGCTGACATCATCAGGTTTGCATGGTCGTCAGGATCAGAATGAATATCAGGACTGGGATCAGGATTAATCATCAGGACTGGAAGCTGATCAGGATTCCTACTTCGAGTTATATTTGGAGTCTAGTTAAATAAGGAAGATTATTCTGTCGGTTCCTGGTTTGTAGTAATGAAGCTATCGATTAAGGATAGGTTTCAATCTTTGTAATTGAATAGGACTTATCATTGATAGAGAAGCTGTGTAGTATATAAACACAGTTTAGGTTTTGATTTTATATCAATCGTATACACGAGTATATTGTAACATAGAAGCTCTCAAGAACATCAGAATTTCTTGAGAGAGTTTTTGTAAACTAGCAGCTCTCAAGAACACAGAATTTCTTGAGAGAGTTTTGTAACAGTTTTATATCAGATTTAATAAAGTTGTTATTATTCTTTCATATTTGTGATTCATATCTTATTAAGTCAAGAATCTTATACAATTGTATTCAACCCCCCTTCTACAATTGTTTATTACTGGGCAACAGGATTCAATGGAGTGGAGTCAAAGGTGGAAGGCACTATCCAACTCCCAATGACAATGGGGCAAGGGTCGAATATGTCTACTCAGATGTTGAACTTCATAGTAATAAAGGCAACTTTGACCTACAATGCAATCCTGGGAAGGACGGGTCTTCATGCGTTCAAGGCAGTTGCCTCATCTTATCATCTGAAAATCAAGTTCCCAATGAGGAATGGAATTGGTGAAGAACGGGGATGCCAAAAGATGGCCAGAAGTTGTTACGTAGTCGCGTTAAGGCCTGATGGAATCGGGGGGCATGTTCTCCCCATTGAAGACATGGATACTAGTGATAATGAGGACCGAAGAGAGAAACCAGCTGAGGATTTAATCCCAATTCCCCTAGTCCCTGGTGAACCGGAGAAGGTGACTTACATTGGAGCACTATTGCCTGAACCATTGAAGAGCAAGCTCATGTCTTTTCTTCAAGAAAACAATGATGTTTTTGCTTGGACAACGGCTGACATGCCAGGGATTGATCCCCAGTTGATAATCCACAAACTGAATGTGGATCCTGAAAGGAAGACGGTGAAACAGAAGAAGAGAAATTTTGCTCCAGAAAGACAAGAGGCCATCAAACAGGAAGTAGATAAGCTTCTGGAGGCCGGGTTCATTGAAAAAATTCAATTTTCGGAATGGTTGGCTAACCCAGTAATGGTCAAAAAGGCCAATGGAAAATGGAGGATGTGTGTGGACTTCACTGATTTGAACGATGCATGTCCTAAAGATTGTTTTCCCTTACCAAGGATTGATGCCCTAATAGATGCCACGACTGGGCACGAGATGCTGAGTTTCATGGATGGCTTCAGCGGATACAACCAAATCAAAATGCACAAAGATGACATCTCCAAGGTATCATTCATCACTGACTTTGGTGTTTTCTGTTATCTAGTCATGGCATTTGGACTTAAGAATGCAGGGGCAACATACCAAAGATTGGTGAACAAAATCTTTGAACACCTAATTGGAAAAACCATGGAGGTCTATGTGGATGACATGTTGGTTAAAAGCCTCGATAAGGCCGATCATATAAACCATCTACGGGAAGCATTTGAATTGCTGAGGCACCAGAAGATGATGTTGAATCCAGCTAAGTGTGCCTTCGGTGTAGGCTCAGGAAAGTTTTTAGGCCTGATGGTTTCCAAGAAAGGAATCGAGGCTAATCCCGACAAAATCAAAGCAATTCTAGACATGGAACCACCACGGACTGTCAAGGATGTCCAGAAACTAACGGGAAGAGTGGCAGCATTGGGAAGATTCATCTCTAAGTCAAGAGAGAAGTGCTTACCTTTCTTCAAAGCACTCAAGAACGTGAAATTTTTTGAGTGGACAACTGAAAGCCAAGAGGCCTTTGAGGCCCTGAAGAAATACATGGTTGAGGCACCACTGTTGGCAAAGCCAAAGCCAGGAGAAATTCTCTATTTGTACTTGGCGGTTTCTAACACAACCCTTGGAGCCGTTTTGGTAAAAGAAGAGTTGAAGGTTCAGAAGCCCGTTTATTACGTGAGCAAGATTCTACATGGGGCAGAAATAAACTACTCTATGATAGAGAAGTTTGCCTTAGCCTTGATAATGGCCTCAAGAAAGCTACGCCCATACTTCCAGGCACACAAGATAGAGGTCTTGACCAATCAGCCTCTAAGAAACATCTTGCATAGCCCTCAAGTTAGTGGAAGGTTGATCAAATGGGCTATTGAATTGGGAGAATTTGACATCAAGTATAAGCCTCAAACGGCCATAAAAGCTCAAGCACTCGCTGACTTCATGGTTGAATGCACTATTGATAACCAGGAAGTCGAGGGGCAGGACGTAATAGTAGAGGACAAGAAAGATGAAGACATGGTGTCCAAAGAATGTTGGGTGCTCTATTTTGCATCAAAAACAAAATCAAGTGGAGCAGGTTTGGTGCTACAAAGTCCTGATGGATTTCTCATAGAGTACGCACTAAAACTGGACTTCCCAACGACAAACAATGAAGCTGAGTACGAAGCCCTGATAGCTGGCTTAGGGCTGGTTGGAGCCTTGAGAGCTAAAACTCTGAAAGTGTGTGGAGCCTCGAAGCTAGTGGTTTCCCAAGTAAATGGGGAGTTTGAGGCCAGAGATGAAGTCATGGCCAAGTACCTAAAACTTGTCAAGGCCATCATGACTCAGTTTGATGAATGCTATGTGGAACACATTCCAAGGGAAGAGAACATGAAGGCTGATGCCTTGTCTAAGTTTGCCTCTTCTGAAATTGAAAACTACGCAGGAAGTGTATACTTCCAAGTCTTAAAGACCCCAAGCATCAATGGAAAGTTGGTAGCACCCATTGATGTTGCCAGCTGTTGGATGGATCCCATCAAATCTCATCTGGAAACTGGGTGGTTACCCAACGACACTTCAGAAGCACGAAAGTTATATGTGAGAGCACTAAGGTATGCCCTGATTGAGGGAATCCTATACAAAAAGTCTTTCATCATTCCTTACTTAAAATGCTTGAGACCCCAAGAGGCAGAATTGGCCCTAAGGGAAGTACATGAAAGAATTTGTGGGCAGCACTTGGGGGGTAGAGCCCTTGCTCATAAAATCACTCGTCTAGGTTTCTATTGGCCAAGCATACTAGCAGATGCTAAAAGCTACGTGAAGAAATGTGAACGGTCGCAAAAGCATGCACCAGTGGTTAGGCAACCGCCCGAGATGTTGACATCCATAAACTCACCTATCCCATTTGACATGTGGGGGATGGATATACTTGGACCATTTCCAATGGCAAGTGCACAAAGAAAGTTCTTGATAGTGGCAATCGACTACTTCACTAAGTGGATCGAGGCTAAACCATTAGCCAAGATAACCACCAAGCAAGTAATGCATTTCTTCTGGGAAAATGTGATATGCAGTTACGGGATTCCACGTATCTTGGTCACAGATAATGGAACTCAGTTTAACAACGAAGAATTCAAGAAGTATTGTGACGAGAATGATATCAAGTTACGTTTCACTTCTGTTGCCCATCCTCAAGCAAATGGGAAAGCTGAGGTTGCCAACCGAATTATCCTAGATGGACTGAAGAAAAGAGTTGAATGCTCTAGAAACACTTGGGTAGACGAATTGCTCCCCATACTATGGGCATATCGTACTACTTGTAAAGTCACCACTGGAGCAATCCCCTTTCTGCTGGCATATGGGGCAGAGGCAGTGGTTCCAGTGGAGATTACTCACACATCTCCAAGAATCGAAGCTTATGAGCCAGAGACAAATGAAGAAGGCATGAGACTGGCCTTAGATCTAATTGATGAGGTTAGAGATGAGGCAAATGCTATGGTAGTTGAACATCAAAAAAGGGCATCTTTCTACTATAACCTAAGGGTTAAAGAGAGATTCTTCCGTCAAGGAGACTTAGTCCTCCGAAAGATTGAGGCATCCGGGGTTGGACAAAAAGGCAAGTTGGCCCCAAATTGGGAAGGACCATATTGCGTCAAGAACGTATTTGGTCGAGGCTCATACAAATTAGAAACCCTCGAAGGGCATGAGGTGCCAAGGACTTGGCATGCCTCAAACTTAAAAGTTTATTATGTTTAGTGCATCCTAAAAGGATCCGCTAGTATGATAAGTAGAAATAAGGTTCGATGAAATCATGAGCTTCCTAGAAAGCATATGAAGGGTTGAACCCGTTCTGATTGGTAGAAACATCCTCAAAGCTTTTCCAAGACAAACTACAAATGAATGCAAAGGAAAGCATACAAAAGATGCATGTCAACTGCACAAATAGAGTTGAATACAACGAACCCCGAAGGGTGAATGTTGCTAATAAACATACAAAAGAAAGACTAAGATGCCTATTGTTAATTAGCGAAAATTTCAAGCTCATGAGAAGTTTGATATGGTAGACTTGAGAATGAATCACTACGAGTGCAGCCATCAGTAAGAACTCGTAAGGGTGAAGGGTTGAAACCCCAGAAACCTAAGACATTCAGTCCAAACCCCATCATTCGATATGCTCAATGAAAGGCTTGAAGCCAAAACAAGACGGTATAAGACATAAAAGGCTTATGCAAATATCAAGCTAGCCTCGAATAAGGCAAAATCATCGTAAATGTGTAGGTCGCTCCACACTTTACACCAAGACGATACTCGTGAAACACTAGTGTATATTAAAATCCCCAAAAAAGGGTAGTAAGTCCCAGGTAAGGGATAAAAAGACCCCAAGTCTCGAAAAAGACCGGTATAACTTCTATGAAATCCTAGTGCATTATCATAGAAGTTGGGGGGCAAATGATATGGGTTGAAAAATAATCCTAGAAGTGCAATTAATTACGTATTAATTAGACTCGGATTGGTCTAAGAACACGGCCCACTAAGCAAGGCCCGAAACCCTAATTATTTATTAATTTCATAATTAATAAATAGGGAAAATATACAGCTCAGGAAAGGAGTCCAAAATATGGTAAATTCATCAAAGAAGGATCCAAAATCCCAATTAAAAGAAATAATGAGTCATAGTCCTTATCAACAAGGAAAAGACTTGTCCACCAAGAAATACAATGTTTATCCATTATCAAAAATGAGACTTATTCGCTAAGTCTCCTAAACTTACTCTAAATACGAGGCTCCAGACGCCTATATAAGGACCCTACTCCTTCACAATAGAACTACGTTTTGGACACAACTCCATACGTCATCTACAACGTATTAGACTTCATCCTCGAATAAGGACATACAAGTCACTACGTCCTTGGTGTGCCCCTGCCGCCATAGCCCCGAGGGCAACACCAAGAACTAAGTTTTCTGGCTTGATTCTCAACATTGATTGAGATACGTAGGCATCTTGTGAGGACCGATTTAATCACGAAACACAAGAGCAGCCATTAAAGCTCGAAACTCTCTAAACCCTAGCAATTAATTTACAAGCACAGTTTTTAATCCATAACAAAATTAAAATAAGATTAATATATAAATAATATTGTTTTGAATTATTAATGTTAAAAAACATTAATTAATACATGTATATTCAATAAATGCAATTAAAACATGATATATGTAATAATGAGTTAGACTAATTACTACATGAATATTATATTAAATATACGTAATACATGCATATGAAATGAAAAATGATGAGAATTATTTTAGTAAATACAATAAATCAAGTTCAAAAATATCACATGTAATATTTAAATATACGTACAAGTATTAATTATAAATTAATATTTAGACATTAATATGTAATAAATACGTTGATGTTGAAATACCAAAATAATCCTAAAAAGATGATAGAAAGGAGGGTAAAATGGTTGACTAATTAAATTAATAAACAAACCCCATGTTAATATATATATATATATATATATATATATATATATATATATATATATATATATATAATAGATGGATTTTTTTCCTCTTTATTCGGTGTTTTTTTTGACAAATTTAAAACAAATTTCATTAACTTAAAAAGATCTCGGACGAGACAAATTCCTAACCGGCTATGCAATCAGGTTGAAAAACAAATAAACGAGCTATACAATTATAATAACCCGAATTTTTGGAAAAATTTAAAACTTTTCTTATTATGATTAAGTGCATCAGTGAATAGTGAATTTGGTGGATGAATAGTGATTTTGAGGGTTAAGAAAATTTTTCATGCCACCTATGTACGAGACGTAGTGTGGATATTCCGAAGTCATATTAGTGATTTACGGAGTAAATAAGTGAATGCAAAGACGATCGGAATTCAGAAATTCCAAATTTTATTTTGGTGTAGTATTTGACCGGGCAGTGAATTATATATTATTATATTCAAGAAATGAGATATTAAAATTGAGGATTTGAGGATTTAATATTTTGGAATTTTATTATATTATTAAAGTCGATTTAAGGATTCGATTGTTGAAGTGAATAGTGAATAGTTACTATTCACTGCGAGAACCGCGTAGAGTTTTATTCGCCCTTTAGAAAGGAAACGAACCACTAAAGCTACTTTAGCTAAGCTCTTGCATGTGCGACACGTGTCCAATGACTAAGCCATAAAGGTGATGACTCACCCCCTTTTTAACCACAAAAGATCAGCATTCTTATCTATTGATCAAGACAAAACAAAAAGAAAAAGGAAGAAGAACTCTCCAGATTTTCTGCCCAGCAGAAACAGAGTCCAAAGAAAAATCCATAACTCCATTTATATCCATCCTTAAATCACCAAATCTTAACCATAGCTTCTCCACTCCATGGACAACATTCGTTCAAAATTTCATGGCCAACAAAGGACTGTACCCTAGTCAAATCGCTTCCCCAAGTTGGAGAACCCCAAACTGTCCAGTTTCTGTCCAGCGGAAATATGGGACTAAAAACCCTAGCTAGGAAGCTTTAAATTTGGCGATCTATAGCTCAAAAGAAATCTTATGAAGAGTACAAGGTCTGGTAAAAATATTAGAACCAAACTCTTGTTTTTCGATTTTATATGGATTTTACAAAGTGATGATGAATAGTAACTCCGAAATTTGTTAACTTGTTTTCTTGATTGGATCTTAAGGTTTAAGCTTTGTAAGGAGTATCTAAGGCTTGTTGAGTGATTGTGACCACTGGTTAGTGTTGGTAGAGCATCAAGGAAGGTATACCACTCATCCACCCTTTGATTTATGTTAGATTTTAAGTGAAGTTTTTAGTAATGTTCAAGAATGAGCATGTTTATGGAGTTTGGAGTATGTATGGTTAATTCTTGATGGATACTTGTTGTTGGTTGATGTTGGTGATATGTTCTTGAAGTATATAAACTGATTATGTTGTAAAATGGTTGTGTTGTTGAATTGATTTGGTTTTAAGAGGTTTTGACATAACAAAAACCGGAAAACGTTATGATTATAGCCGTCGTAATGCCCATTTGATTTAAGGCTGTTTTGAGCAAGAATTACGAACTGGTCTCAGAATATTTTTGAACAACCCTGACCATGAACATGTAGGTCTTGTTTTAAGGTTTGTTTTGGTATAAAGATCATGTCTATACAAATTACGGTTTATGAGATATGACCATTTTAGTGAAAGTGGTTCAAGGAACGAGATTGCAGAAATGTACCAACTTTGAGGCTATATTTGGACCACTTAGAAGCCATATGAAAGTGTGAAACTTTGAAAAATAATACTAGAGACAGTTAGGAAGGCTCACGAAAAATATTCGGATTAAAAAGATTATTTTTTGATTTTACAAAAATGTCTTAGCCGAGGTTGCGCAATTGAAAACCACTAAGACATGACTTAGAAACCAATGTCGTAAATGGTTAAGTATAACTTGTATTCGAGGATCGATTTCGGACTAAACCTACGACTTAAGTAATTGTCGACTAAACGTGGACTTATTATGAGCCTATAACGAGCTAGTAATTCCTTGGTTGTGTTTCGCTTACGTGTTTAAGCATTGAGTACAAGTGGATTATCCAGGGGATTAATCGTGCGTTTGCTTTGACTTTGTCTAGATTGTCCGACATCGTCGCGAACCCCTATCACTTCTCGAGCATCAGGCAAGTTTTCTAATCCCACGCTGTATTTCAGATTACATTATACTGATGACGCATATGATATGATAGACGCATGTTTTCAAACCTCACATCGTATATAGATGTGATAGTATTAAAACTATTGAGATTATAGTATATGCATATGATAGATGCATGCTTTCAAACCTTACATCGTATATAGATGTAACGGTATTAAAAATGTTGAGATATAATATATGCATATGATAGATGCATGCTTTGAAACCTTACATCGTATATAGATGTAACGGTATTAAAAATGTTGGGATATAATATATGCTTGTGATAGAGGCAAGTTTTCAAACCTATGCCTTTATAAACTGATGTTGTGATAAATAAGATATTGAGATATATGCTATGTGTTCATGATTTCGAAACGATACTTATGATGCTAAGTATAAGTTGGACTTACAAGCTATGGTATGGTAATATATATATATATAAGTCGACATGTCAAGAAAAACCCTCAGTAGGGGGTATATACTCTGTATTTATACTACGGACCGGGAATGGTATCAGTTGCTATCTAGGGTTATAATATTATATTATTATAATTAATCCGGTTAAATGATTTACAAGGTGATTAATTTATTACCCATTCTTTTGTTAAGGAAATATTTGGGAATTACTTCTAAATAAATATTCTTTATTAAATATAGTTTTCATTAATTATTTAAAGCCCTACTTCTTAAGGAAGTATTTTGTGAAAACTATTCTTTAACCCTAGATAACTAATAAAGTTTTATTCAGACAATTGTAAATATAATTAGAGAAGGTTCCCAAATCTATTTCCCTTTTAAGTCTATATTCAGAAAGACTTAAATGTTCGCTCAAACTACAAGACTCGTGGGACCTCTCTCAAGATTTTAATGTTTGTTTCAAGTGGACTGCCCGGTCCTAAATCTTTTTGAAACTATTCATTTAACAGCTTTATATGCTACCATCAAAATGATTTTGATTACTTCCTCAAGACTCGAGGAGTAAGACCAGTGTAATAAGTTGTATCCATGAACAAGCATCAGCTTGGGAAATATGGGTGAATTTTCCTTTTCAACCAGATATGACTACTTTGTGGAGTCGTATACCAGGGGGAAAAAGGGAAATGAACTTTATGTTTCAGAATTATGGATTTTCTTGAACTCGGAGAATATGTAAGGGACTGAGTGGCGCCTGTCCCCTAAGGGAACTACGCGTAGACCGACGGTCTATGAACGGGTCTCTTCTTCCCTTAGATTATCAGTATGTGCCCGACCGTAGGGTAAGAGGAGGGTGACAGACCGACGGACTATGATCGGGTCTGTTTTTCCCACCCAGAGAAGAGTATCAGACCGGCGGTCTAGGAACGGATCTGCTCTTCCCCCTACAACCGAAGGCGGGGAGGTAGGTCAGTTAGCGTCTGTCTATTCTTCCCTTCTACGTAGAAAAACAGCAGTGGGGATTCGCCTTGCGACTGATCATCGCAGGAGTATCCCTGTCGCATAGAATCTCCATCTACAGTTCATCATCCATGAAAGAACATGTTTTAAGCAAGTTTCCAGAAAAGAAAAGTTCTTCAAGTTTATTCAAGTTATTCAAGTTATTCAAGTTTATTCAAGTTCATGCAAGTTTATTCAAGTTTAGAAAGTGGATTGGAAATATTTTGCCTTGTCTTTATTTCCAAATTATGATATGAGGTAAATGTTTGATATGAAAGATGATATGGAATTTTTCCTTATAACTTCATCTTTTAAGTTATATGTTGATAGTCTGCTTATATTCTATATAGCAGATATTTTACGAAAAGGATATACTGAGTTATCTTGCTACTTCTTCGTTTATAATATACTAGAACTTTATTCATAGTATGAATATCGAAAGTTGCAGAGTATTATGGAAATGATATTTGTAGTACAGTAATGGTACTATTTTTTTGGAATACATTCCGATAAGGAAATGATTTTAGTATCAAGATATTTTGACAAATTATTGTCTTATACCCGCTTTATTTCTGGGTTGAATTAAGGGCAAAATTATGCCATACTTTCATTACCTTGCTGAGCTATCGCTCACTCTTGCTATTATTTTATATATATTATATAGCAGCGAAACCAGATGCCAATGGGACGGCACATACCTCGCAAGGCGTTTCCATAAACAGTTTCTAGCAGTGATCCCGGGAGTAGTACGAACCAATCGAATCAGGCTACGGCTTTTGGTATTCAACTTATGTATAGACATGAATGGTATGAGAGGATTGTGAGCATCAGAAGGCTAAGTTGGTAATGTAACAATGCTTAGAAATTGTATCAGTAAAAGATTCAAAAGGCGTTTGGGTATTGTAATAAAAATTATTTATTCCGCAGTTGTTGTAGTGTGTCGTTTCTGAGACTCTAACCTGTGTGTGTGTGTGTGAGACTTATATTGTGGGGTCATGAGCAGGTGAATTATGAATGGTGTGAGTAATACAGGTAAGGCAAGGAGTACATGGATCGTGACTACCCTAAATCCCCGACCCCGGATTTGGGGCTATTACAGAGATGGTATCAGAGCATTAGGTTACAGTCCTCAGAAACGATAGGAGATCGAGTCTTACAATACCCTTAAGAATGATAAGAACATCTAGAGCTCAAATTGAGTTCGTAGTCGGGTTAGAGGACATGACCCTGACTGTTTAAGATGAAGCCCGAGAGGGGACTTCTTTTGGGAAACCGTACTTAGGACTTCATGGTTAGTCACCTCGATTCGTATGAGTTATAGGTGGATGGGATTCTGAGATACCAGATCCCGAGGCCTTCGAGTAGGCAATTGATGATGCGTTCCTTGAAATGGACGGAGACCCGATAAAGGAAGATCCATAGGAGGATCTAGAGGAAGACCCCATAGTGGGTCAAGGAAAGAATCTTGTAGATGACGTGTTGATTGATAAAGATGTGGTGTGTTACTTGAGGTCTAATAATAAGACCGGACGAACCTTCGAGGGAAAAATAAGTGACGAGACAAGAGTTTAAGGATCGTTCATGATTTATCAAGAGGTATGACAAAGAAAATGGAGTAGAGTCTCCAAGGCAGAAGAGGTAGAGGCAGTATAGCCAGTATCAGTGGATTGATTCGACTTGAACAAAACCTGTTACTCGTAGTCAGTTATAGTTTCCCATAAAGAGGCGACATACGTAAGAACCAAGGTGTTCAGATTTTCACGAACGATTAAGGGTACTTAGTTGCCTAGTATAGTGAAAGGAATTGCTTTGGCTACGAGGTTTCAATCCCCCACGACCAGCGATTCCACTGGAAAGAGTGTCTATTATATCATTGAGGGATTTTATTATCTCAAGGAAAATTTTGGGAATATGTACCATGCAAATGTTATTGTAAGACAAGCACGCTAAGACGGAATCGAGAATGAGATTTACCACCCTCAGGAAACCAGGAAGGAATTATGAGGATAGAACAGAAAGGTCGGAAATCAGATCCGAGCATTACTAGTAGGTAAATAGATTGATCAAGTTTCCCTGATTTTGGAAAGAAATTCAGCAAACTTTGGCAAACCTTGTCTTTCTGATTACCAGAGGATGTCACCAAAGAGAGTGGAAATTAGAGCGAACCCTGTGGATTGGATAAGATATCCGTTATATGGGTTGGTGGACAGACCCTGATTGCTATAATTGATTGTAGAGATAAAATGATGAAGTTGAGATTGGACGGTAAAGGCGAAATATATGTAAGGACCAAGGAGGAATGAGAAGTTCCGGGATTGACTTAAATGAAAAGGCTATTGTGCCAAAAGTGTTAAGCTTATGTAGCACACGGGATTGATATGGGAGAAGGAATATTGGGTATAAGGATGATTGAAATAGAGACCGGATTTAAGCCTGTAGATTCTAACGATCTTCCGGAGTACCGCCCAGTCGACATGAGGAATTGTCATTGCTATGGGCGACAACGGTATCGAAGTCTTCTTATAGAACAGAACGCTTACTTGAGATGTTTGCGCCTAGTCGAATAGAATTCCCTGCGATTGCAAATGTCGATGGTTGAATTCTTAGCGACTATTATAAGTCGGCAATAACGTAAGTATCAAGCACCTTAGGGTGTGCCTGGAGAAGAAGAGCTTTAGAATTGAACGATTATCCATTAGAGGAGCCGACATAAAAGGCATCCGTAGAGACCTTGGTAGTACCCTCCCCATTTGCAAATTATGTGGGGTACCTCCCCAATCTATGATCTATCTTGACCTCTCTCCAGGAAAGAATTCTGATAAAGGGTATATTCCCTCTTCGAAGTTGTTTTATAACACTTGTGCTAAACCATATTCAGTTTCACTTGTGCCAGAGGCTGTCACAATGCCTACTTTCAGGCTTACGAAGCCCTGTCAAATGATGTTATTTAAGCTTTCACTTTTCTTCAAATAAAGAATGACCCTATGGTGATACCTCACCACTTGGTTGTTAAGTACCAGTGTCTTTTTGGTTATTCTTTTCTTTGTATTTTCTTTGGAAAACCGCACCTTTGGAATATATTCAATTTTAATCCAAGGTGTTCCTTTAAAAATATTGTCGAAAGACGATAATCATTAAATTGATATCGAATTGCTTTCATACTTTTCAACTTCCACTGAGACGAACAACCCTATACTTATAGGGGCTACAAGGACTATCTGTTTGTGTGATAGAAGTCTGATGGGACGCCATCACTTGTAAGTTGTGAAATACAAGAAGGCTAATTACCTTTAGTAATGTCTCAATCGAGGCACACAACGTTGAGTTCTTATGATCATGTTGATCTCTCGGTAAATTCTTTTACCTCCAATAAGGTTACCTTAAAACTCATAATCAGTGTGTGACGTTTTCCTTGATATGGGAGCTATCTTTTCAAGGCCCCATGATTTTTGTTATCCTCATTGAATTCTAAGGGGAGGCCAACCAGGTCAAATAAGTCAAAATTCGCTGATAGGAATTAGATTCGCAACGAAATCGCTTACGACAGGAGCGAATCCCTAAGACAAATAGAATGTTAGTGACATATCGATGAAATTGGTTTATTCTCCCAAGGATAGTATGATAATGGAAAGCGTGTCAATCGATATATGTGAAAGGAATAGCGATGTGCCGTGAACTCCAGTGACAACGGTGTTAGATAGATGCCTTATGGTGAGATTGAGATTTTAGAGGAGTTGTTTACGAATGGACACTACCTCTGGGTTAGCAAGATAAGTACTGACGAGGGAGTCAGAGGGAGCTGGTATTGTGACTTGGGAGAGATGCAGCGTGTGTTGTTCTAGAGGAATAATTTTCGAAAATATATGAAGACCCGGATGAAAATAAAAGTTAAAAGAGTTAAAACAAGAAACCATGACTGTGACCGAGTATGAGGCCAAGTTTTCCGAATTGTTGAGGTTTGTTCCGGAGTTTGTGAACACAGAATAAAAGAAAGCCAGTAGGTTTCAACCAGGGCTACCTCCAACAAGCAGCCCACTGTCAGGACCTTTAAATAGCAGGTGCCCTTCTATACTGTTTAGACAGAGCTAATGTATCATTGTATATCAAGAAATTGCATGACAATTAAACCTTAAGGCCGAGCTGCTAAGGGAATAATTACAAGTAGAAATAGTCAATCGGGGGATTTTCCCATAAGACTGGTACATCCAGGTTGTGAACTAGAAATATGAGGTCGACACTTTTGATAGACCTGATTCCTTTCAAGTTGGGAAAAGTGGATATTATAATAAGGATGGGTTGGTTGACACCCAATGGAGCCAATTGATTGCAAATAAAAAGAGTAATAATTAAAGGATGGAGGCAGATTTAGAGATTCTTGAATATAGTTCAGACTAAGAAACTATTACGTCAGAAATACGAGGCTTAATTAGCTCTTATGGTTGACGCCAAGAAAAGAGATACCAAGTATAAAGGGAACTACAATGGTTTTGAGAGATTGTACAAGGTTTTAATGAGCTACCAGATATCGATTTGGATGACATGAGAATGAATACCGAGTATTCAGGGTATAGTGGGAATGAAAGAGTTAGTGACTCATTTACAAGAGTTGTTGCACAAGGGTATGATAAGACCCAGTGTACCACCATGGAGAGCCCGGTGTTGTTGTAAGAGAGAAAGATGTTAGCACAAGATTATGTATCGAACCTCGAGAGTTGTATGAGTTCGACATGGAGAATAGGTACCCTTGTAAATGATTGTTTGATCAGCGGAAGAACGCTGTGTATTTCCAAATTTATTTAAGAACTGGATATCAGCAGTTGGAAGTTAAATCCGAGGATATACCCAAGACTGCGATTCGTACTAGGAATAGACACTTCGAGTTTTCAGCGAGGTTATTTGGGTTGACTAATGTACCCACAAATTTTATGGAATGTAATGAATTGGCTTTGAGTTACCCGTGATAGTAGATAGCATGAGATGGAGAAATGGCTAGAATTGACCTAGGATTATGACTGTAAGATACACTACCATCCGGGGAAGGCCAATGTGGTGGCCGATACCCTTAATTAAAATGAGACAGAGATGGATTCCGAATGATCGAGAATTAAAGGATGAGATTTTACACAAAACCCAAGTTAGTCCAACAAACTAGAAAGACAAAAGATTTCACCAACAAGCGGCTAGTGACAACCAAGACAGACAGAGAAAGTATGCGGACTAAGCCCGCGAGTATAGAGATAGTACTGCTACTGATAAGCTAAATGGCAAGTTGATGAATGACAAACAAGTTTATGCTAGTGTATTTCTGTACAAACAAGATAGAGAGTATGAGGTTAGCGATTCGTGATGCTAAAGGTATCTCCATGGAAAGAATTAGTGAGATTTGAAAAGAAAGGGAAGTTGAGCCCGAGATTCATTGGGCCATCTGAGATGGTACAAAACTTGTAGAATGGTCATAACGGGGTTCATGTGTCAATGCTACGTCAGTATACTATAGATGCCCGACATATGTAGAGTACGAGCAGGTAGATATACAACATGGTCTGACTTACAAAGAACAACCTGTTGAAATTACGGATAGAAAAGAGCAAGTGCTAAGTGACGAGGTTGCCAAACTAGTGAGAGGTTTGTGGAGAATCAAGAAGTGGAAGAATCCACCTGGGAGTTAGAAAGTGCAATGGGAGAGAAGTACCCCCAGTTATTCCTAAGTTGATTCCGGGACGGAATACTTTTAAGGAGGGGAGACTGTAATAACCCGAATTTTTGGAAAAATTTAAAACTTTTCTTATTATGATTAAGTGCATCAGTGAATAGTGAATTTGGTGGATGAATAGTGATTTTGAGGGTTAAGAAAATTTTTCATGCCACCTATGTACGAGACGTAGTGTGGATATTCCGAAGTCATATTAGTGATCTACGGAGTAAATAAGTGAATGCAAAGACGATCAGAATTCAGAAATTCCAAATTTTATTTTGGTGTAGTATTTGACCGGGCAGTGAATTATATATTATTATATTCAAGAAATGAGATATTAAAATTGAGGATTTGAGGATTTAATATTTTGGAATTTTATTATATTATTAAAGTCGATTTAAGGATTCGATTGTTGAAGTGAATAGTGAATAGTTACTATTCACTGCGAGAACCGCGTAGAGTTTTATTCGCCCTTTAGAAAATATTTCGAATCGTTTCAAGAGGAACAAGGCAACATTTACAGGATTAAATATAAACATGGAAGTAACATGTAACAAAATTAATTCGAGGGATGCAACAATTGGATCATCCATGTGAAAGGAAACGAACCAGTAAAGCTACTTTAGCTAAGCTCTTGCATGTGCGACACGTGTCCAATGACTAAGCCATAAAGGTGATGACTCACCCCCTTTTTAACCACAAAAGATCAGCATTCTTATCTATTGATCAAGACAAAACAAAAAGAAAAAGGAAGAAGAACTCTCCAGATTTTCTCCCCAGCAGAAACAGAGTCCAAAGAAAAATCCATAACTCCATTTCTATCCATCCTTAAATCACCAAATATTAACCATAGCTTCTCCACTCCATGGGCAACATTCGTTCAAAATTTCATGGCCAACAAAGGAGTGTAGCCTAGTCAAATCGCTTCCCCAAGTTGGAGAACCCCAAACTGTCCAGTTTCTGTCCAGCGGAAATATGGGACTAAAAACCCTAGCTAGGAAGCTTTAAATTTGGCGATCTATAGCTCAAAAGAAATCTTATGAAGAGTACAAGGTCTGGTAAAAATCTTAGAACCAAACTCTTGTTTTTCGATGTTATATGGATTTTACAAAGTAATGATGAATAGTAACTCCGAAATTTGTTAACTTGTTTTCTTGATTGGATCTTAAGGTTTAAGCTTTGTAAGGAGTATCTAAGGCTTGTTGAGTGATTGTGACCACTGGTTAGTGTTGGTAGAGCATCAAGGAAGGTATACCACTCATCCACCCTTTGATTTATGTTGGATTTTAAGTGAAGTTTTTAGTAATGTTCAAGAATGAGCATGTTTATGGAGTTTGGAGTATGTATGGTTAATTCATGATGGATACTTGTTGTTGGTTGATGTTGGTGATATGTTCTTGAAGTATATAAACTGATTATGTTGTAAAAATGGTTGTGTTGTTGAATTGATTTGGTTTTAAGAGGTTTTGACATAACAAAACCCGGGAAACGTTACGATTATAGCCGTCGTAATGCCCATTTGATTTAAGGCTGATTTGAGCAAGAATTACGAACTGGTCTCGGAATATTTTTGAACAACCCTGACCATGAACATGTAGGTCTTGTTTTAAGGTTTGTTTTGGTATAAAGATCATGTCTATACAAATTACGGTTTATGAGATATGACCATTTTAGTGAAAGTGGTTCAAGGAACGAGATTGCAGAAATGTACCAACTTTGAGGCTATATTTGGACCACTTAGAAGCCATATGAAAGTGTGAAACTTTGAGAAATAATACTAGAGACAGTTAGGAATGCTCACAAAAAAGATTCGGATTAAAAAGATTATTTTTCGATTTTACAAAAATGTCTTAGCCGAGGTTGCGCAAGTGAAAACCACTAAGACATGACTTAGAAACCAATGTCGTAAATGGTTAAGTATAACTTGTATTCGAGGATCGATTTCGGACTAAACCTACGACTTAAGTAATTGTCGACTAAACGTGGACTTAGTATGAGCCTATAACGAGCTAGTAATTCCTTGGTTGTGTTTCGCTTACGTGTTTAAGCATTGAGTACAAGTGGATTATCCAGGGGATTAATCGTGCGTTTGCTTTGACTTTGTCTAGATTGTCCGACATCGTCGCGAACCCCTATCACTTCTCGAGCATCAGGCAAGTTTTCTAATCCCACGCTGTATTTCAGATTACATTATACTGATGACGCATATGATATGATAGACGCATGTTTTCAAACCTCACATCGTATATAGATGTGATAGTATTAAAACTATTGAGATTATAGTATATGCATATGATAGATGCATGCTTTCAAACCTTACATCGTATATAGATGTAACGGTATTAAAAATGTTGAGATATAATATATGCATATGATAGATGCATGCTTTGAAACCTTACATCGTATATAGATGTAACGGTATTAAAAATGTTGGGATATAATATATGCTTGTGATAGAGGCAAGTTTTCAAACCTATGCCTTTATAAACTGATGTTGTGATAAATAAGATATTGAGATATATGCTATGTGTTCATGATTTCGAAACGATACTTATGATGCTAAGTATAAGTTGGACTTACAAGCTATGGTATGGTAATATATATATATATAAGTCGACATGTCAAGAAAAACCCTCAGTAGGGGGTATATACTCTGTATTTATACTACGGACCGGGAATGGTATCAGTTGCTATCTAGGGTTATAATATTATATTATTATAATTAATCCGGTTAAATGATTTACAAGGTGATTAATTTATTACCCATTCTTTTGTTAAGGAAATATTTGGGAATTACTTCTAAATAAATATTCTTTATTAAATATAGTTTTCATTAATTATTTAAAGCCCTACTTCTTAAGGAAGTATTTTGTGAAAACTATTCTTTAACCCTAGATAACTAATAAAGTTTTATTCAGACAATTGTAAATATAATTAGAGAAGGTTCCCAAATCTATTTCCCTTTTAAGTCTATATTCAGAAAGACTTAAATGTTCGCTCAAACTACAAGACTCGTGGGACCTCTCTCAAGATTTTAATGTTTGTTTCAAGTGGACTGCCCGGTCCTAAATCTTTTTGAAACTATTCATTTAACAACTTTATATGCTACCATCACAATGATTTTGATTACTTCCTCAAGACTCGAGGAGTAAGACCAGTGGAATAAGTTGTATCCATGAACAAGCATCAGCTTGGAAAATATGGGTGAATTTTCCTTTCCAACCAGATATGACTACTTTGTGGAGTCGTATACCAGGGGAAAAAAGGGAAAGCAACTTTATGTTTCAGAATTATGGATTTTCTTGAACTCGGAGAATATGTAAGGGACTGAGTGGCGCCTGTCCCCTAAGGGAACTACGCGTAGACCGACGGTCTATGAACAGGTCTGTTCTTCCCTTAGATTATCAGTATGTGCCCGACCGTAGGGTAAGAGGAGGGTGACAGACCGACGGACTATGATCGGGTCTGTTTTTCCCACCCAGAGAAGAGTATCAGACCGGCGGTCTACGAACGTGTCTGCTCTTCCCCCTACAACCGAAGGTGGGGGAGGTAGGTCAGTTAGCGTCTGTCTATTCTTCCCTTCTACGTAGAAAAACAGCAGTGGGGATTCGCCTTGCGACTGATCATCGCAGGGGTATCCCTGTCGCCTAGAATCTCCATCTACAATTCATCATCCATGAAAGAACATGTTTTAAGCAAGTTTCCAGAAAAGAAAAGTTATTCAAGTTTATTCAAGTTATTCAAGTTATTCAAGTTTATTCAAGTTCATGCAAGTTTATTCAAGTTTAGAAAGTGGATTGGAAATATTTTGCCTTGTCTTTATTTCCAAATTATGATATGAGGTAAATGTTTGATATGAAAGATGATATGGAATTTTTCCTTATAACTTCATCTTTTAAGTTATATGTTGATAGTCTGCTTATATTCTATATAGCATATATTTTACGAAAAGGATATACTGAGTTATCTTGCTACTTCTTCGTTTATAATATACTAGAACTTTGTTCATAGTATGAATATCGAAAGTTGCAGAGTATTATGGAAATGATATTTGTAGTACAGTAATGGTACTATTTTTTTGGAATACATTCCGATAAGGAAATGATTTCAGTATCAAGATATTTTGACAAATTATTGTCTTATACCCGCTTTATTTCTGGGTTGAATTAAGGGCAAAATCATGCCATACTTTCATTACCTTGCTGAGCTATCGCTCACTCTTGCTATTATTTTATATATATTATATAGCAGCGAAGCAGGATGCCAATGGGACGGCACATACCTCGCAAGACGTTTCCATAAACAGTTTCTAGCAGTGATCCCGAGAGTAGTACGAACCAATCGAATCAGGCTACGGCTTTTGGTATTCAACTTATGTATAGACATGAATGGTATGAGAGGATTGTGAGCATCAGAAGGCTAAGTTGGTAATGTAACAATGCTTAGAAATTGTATCAGTAACAGATTCAAAAGGCGTTTGGGTATTGTAATAAAAATTATTTATTCCGCAGTTGTTGTAGTGTGTCATTTCTGAGACTCTAACCTGTGTGTGTGTGAGACTTATATTGTGGGGTCATGAGCAGGTGAATTATGAATGGTGTGAGTAATACAGGTAAGGCAAGGAGTACATGGATCGTGACTACCCTAAATCCCCAACCCCGGACCGCTTAACATATTGAATACAAATATTCTTGAAGTTAAAAATGAATACAATGGTCTCCCAAACAATCCAAGCTACACCGACTTTCGATGTCTTCCTGAAAATGGCAGCATCACAATTGACTTTCACACAGTTAAATCTAGATGTAGTCCAGTGTTTAGATATTTCAGCTGCACTAACTGAAATCGGAGGTACATATACCCTCATAGTACGAACAATCTTCTGTTGTAAAAGGTGAGCTTTTGCGATTTTCACCACCGTTCCATTCCACACCACTTCGATGCGAGCATTCCAGATCCCCCAGTACACCATATTAATCATTCTCAATGAAACAACCAACACAAAACAACTCAAAACACACTAAACTCTCATAAGGAGAGACAACAAACAACCCAATTGGGCGAATGTATATAACTGGGTGAGGCCTAATAGTGGGCGACATCATTTCCTTTAAAGTGGACGAGGCCTTTAAAACCGGGCAACGTCTCTAGTGACATGGGCACAATCCAATAATCTGCAATCCAAGATTTATTAAGACTCCTTCTTTTAAATGTATATGATATAGGTCTATCCCAACTGATGTTTCTCCTTAAGTAACATTTAGCCTAGGCTAGATCCAGCATGTGACCTAGGCTGATTGAAATAGGCGACGCCGTTAATTGTGGCGAGGCTGGTAAAAACGTTAGGCAAATTTGTCCATAACAGATATCATAATTATAAATGACCATAACAAGTTTAGTGTCAAGTTATTTGGAAAAATGAAGGTGAATTTCAGTCTCAGTTGAAGATTTTCATTACATGTTAGTACGTCGGTTCCAAACAAAATTATGTGTTGATTTACTTGGTGGGCGCATGGCGCTGCACATTTTTATATTGTCTGTTGGGATTTATGGGTGATAGCATAGAAACAACTTAACTTTGATTGTACTTAATTTTTTAAATTAAGTAGAACATACTGTCATAGCCAAAGTATGTTCTTGTAATCAGTATGTAATGTTATTCTAGTTGTATTATTTGAAAGAAGTTCACTTGTGTGTTCAAGCCTCAAAGAATGCTTTTTGGATGACAACATGAATAAAGGTTACTGTCCTAAAGCTGTGACAGTAAGATTACAAGAAGACAGAATGTTGCAAGTCACGACAGCATATTCACTCTGACAGCAACATTGGCGGAAGACTACGCGACAGCAACTATTGCCCTCGACAGCAAGTTTGGGATCCTCGACAGCACTCTATGCGGGGAACTCATACTGTCACCAAAAGATCATTCCTGTGACAGCAAGCTTTGCGGCAAAAGTAACTGTCTCAATAAAGATCCTTATGCTAGGTATCTTTCTCAGTCAAATCCCGTGACAGTTTAAATGTTCAAGAAACAGGCGTGATGCAGCATCCCTAAGCTGCACCAAGTCTGCAAGACTACGACAGAAGCTTCAAGGCACTACAAATCAAAAGCGAATCAATTCAAGAGCAAGGTCAAGTCTTTATCTGCTGAATTGGTTTAGCTGGAAATAGAATGAATCTAGGTTGCTTTCTTTGTAATGTATATCTGACATGTTAGCAATTTAGGAAAGTCACATGGGTAAGACAATCTGTAAGAAGCTGCCACTTGACAGTGACAGCAGCTTTACAAACCCGTGACTGATAGTGATAGGGTTAGTCATATACCTACTATCAACTCATTCTAGAAAAGTAACGAAGAGAAGAAAGTGTCTTAGAAGAAAACCCGCAGCTCGAGATCTTTTTCTTGAGGTTGTAGCAACACTTTGCAAAATAAATAAAACATTTATTTTGTGAATCTTGTTCTTACTAAATACTGTTCGTGATTGCATATATTGCTGATAACGTTTAATCTTGATTTTAGTTGTTGAAATTTAGATTGAATTTTATCAGTATTGCATTCATCCCCCCCCTTCTGCAATACACAAGGACTAACAACTGGTATCAGAGCTTTCAGATTAACATACATATCTGAGATCCCGGAGAAAATGCAGAAATCAAACAGTATCAAGATCCCAGCTTTTGATAAAGAGAACTACAGCATTTGGAAAAGAAAAATCTTGTTGTTTATCAAAGCTGCAAATCCACTATACCCAGGTATACTCGAGAATGGTCCTTTCATTCCAAGAAAGGAAATTGAAGCCACAACAGTGAATGGTGAGATTATTCCTGCACATTGGGTTCCCAAAGATCCCTCAGAAATCTTGGAACCTGAAAAGGAGAAAATGGTGCTAGATGATCATTTGCAACTTATCTTGCTCGATTCTCTCACGCTGGATAAAGCCATGTGTGGAAGTGTAATAAGCTGCACATCAGCCAAGGAGATGTGGATCAGGTTAGCCTTACTCTGTGAAGGAAGTGAAGAGGTTAAGGGCAACCAAAGGCAAATTCTAATATCTCAATATGAGGCATTCATGGCCAAGCCTGGTGAAGACTTAACCTCCATGTTCGAAAGGTTCAGTAAGCTCTTAACTGAATTACAGATACATGGCAAGTACTATGACAGAAAAGAATTAAACGTCAAGTTCCTGCTCACACTGCCTGATCACCTTGAACACAAGACAACAGCCATACGAGAAGGAAGAGATCTCAACACTATAACCTTTGAGACACTTTATGGTATTCTGAAATCCTATGAACTCGAACTCTTTCAAAAGAGAGCCATACAAAGTGGAACAAGGAACAAGATGGCTAATATGTCAAGTGCCCTAGTAGCACATGTGCCAAGGATCACACAGCCAAGTGAAGTACCACAGATCACACAATCAACCCCAACACAGACCTTGAAGATAGAAGAGGTGGTTGAAGATGATGAGAAAGTGGTACTACAGATTAAAGATGTGGAAGATGAAGACTTCTACACAATGGAGGAACTGGAAAGCATGGACAACCCTACTATGGCTTACATGGCCAAGAAGTTCAAGAACTTTAGGTTCAAGAAGGATAGGTCATACAAGCCTCAAGGCCAAGCATCCAAGTTCAGCAAAGGAAGCTCATCAAAGGCTGCTGTGGGAAGTTCAACCAAAGGAGGATACAAAACTGGATTTGTGGATAGATCAAAGTTCAAATGTTACAACTGTGGAGAACCTGGTCATTTTGCTACTGAATGCAAAAGACCCAAACAGGTTCAAAGATATGAGAAAGGAACTGGTGGATACTCTAAGAAAAATCAAGGTAGAGCCTATGTGGCTGAAGGAAAGTGTTGGGATGATTCTGATGATGAAGAAGAGGAAGAATATGTTAACCTAGCTCTCATGGCTAGCACTGATGAGGTAGCATCAACTCCTTCAAGTCAGGTACCTTCACTTGTCTTACTTGATATGTCTACTGATGAGTATAAGAAAACCATTAAAGACTTAAGTGCTGAAATGTTCAATGTCTATACTAGCTTATCTGCTGCTAATGAGGAAATCTCTAGACTAAGTAAGCTAAATGAAACACTTCAGTCTGAAAATGATTCTCTTTTTCTCAAAACCAGTTCTCTAGGCTCTTTAGCTCAAGAGAATGCCAAACTTAAAAATGAATTAAAATGTGCTAAGGAGGTTGAGGAATTCCTGAGGAATGAGATTGCTGAAAATGAATTTAAGATTAAGGCCTATAGAAACTCATCAAAGATACTTCAGGATTACAATGATAAGCATACAGAAAATCAGTCTGTTGGTATAGGTTTTTCCTATGGTAGAAGACCTGGAAAGGAAACTGTGATTCAAGATTGTCCTGGAATAGCTGCTGTCAAACCCACCATTCTCAAGAAAGTTAAAACTCCTATTTTCAAAGCTGCTGAAATTGAGTTTGATGAAGAAGCCATGCTCATCAAACAAGAAATTCTTGATGAGGATGAAGGTGTTGACAGCACATTCAAGGAAGGAAAGGATACTGTCACAATCCCCAAGACAGTAAACTAACCAAGCAATCAGACAGTAAGTTCAAAGGATGTTGTCACGATTGGCAAGACAGAATCTTTCAAAGATACTGTCAAGAATGATTCCAAGACAGTAACTCTCAAACCTTCTGTCAAGACAGTAGGATTAAAAGATACTGTCAAGGATAGTTCGACAGCAACTTCTGAACATACTGTCAATCCAGTGACTCCCAAGTCTAGGAACAGGAATGGTAAGGTAGGTGTCAACAAAGGAAATGGATACACTAATGTTGGAGGTGCTTCTAGGAAACTATGCAATAACTGTGGATCTACACATCACTTAACACATGTTTGTAAGAAACCAATTGAGGATAAGATCAATGCAACTGAACTCAATGGTAACTTACACAGAACCCCCCTTTTGCATAGAACTATGAGTGTCTGTAATAACATTGATTGTATGCCATGCAAAATCACTACCATGAGTACATGCTTTAACTTACCTGTTCTCTCTACTGAAAAATGCTCATACCTAAACACTGTTGAGACTTCTGAGCCTGCTGGCAACAGCAAAAAGGCTTCATCCACTAAGAAAAGGACCAAGTCCAATTCTAAACCTAAGTGGGTGAAAAGAGAAGTCAAACAGGAAGTCTTTGATAATGCTTGTGATGTTGTGACTGGAAGAAACTCAGGGAACACTGAAACTGCAGGACCCAACAAAGATTGGGTACCATATGCAACTTAGAAACATTCTGTTTTGCAGGGTAAGAAGAAAAATCAGGTCATGTGGATAATTGACAGTGGTTGCTCAAGACACATGACAGGTGATAAAGCCCTGCTATCACATTATGTAGAGAAAGCTGGCCCAATCATAACCTTTGGAGACAACAGCAAGGGTTACACAGTGGGATATGGCTGTCTGGAAATTGGAAATGTTGTCATTGAAGATATTGCTCTTGTGGATGGATTGAAGCACAACCTACTCAGTGTCAGCCAATTCAGTGACAGAGGATTTAAGGTTGACTTTGACATGATGGTTTGCAACATCTATCACAAGAAGGATGGAAGCCTCTCTCTAAAAGGGGTCAGAAAAGGAAGCTTGTTTGTTGCTGATCTAAGCTCAACAAAGAAGGATAAAGTTTACTGTTTTTACAGTAAAGCTACTGTTGGTGACAGTATGCTTTGGCACAGGAAGCTCTCACATCTCAACTTCAAGACAATGAATATTCTGATGAAGAAGGAGTTAGTGAGGGGTTTGCCCCAACAGGAATTCTGTCAAGAAGGACTGTGTGAAGATTGTCAAATGGGCAAACTGAGAAGAGCTGTGCACAAGTCCAAACAAGTAAACACCAACACAGAAGCACTCAAGTTAATTCACATGGACCTCTTTGGACCAGTCAATGTACCATCTATGGCCAGAAAGAGGTATGCCTTGGTAATGGTGGATGATTACTCAAGGTACACTTGGGTGAAATTTCTTGAATCCAAAGATGAAGCTGCTCAAGTGATTATTGATCAAGTCAGAGTTCTTGATAGAACCCCAAACTCAAAAGTTCAAATCTTGAGGAGTGACAATGGTACAGAATTCAGAAATGCCACTCTTGGAAATTTCTGTAAAGATGAAGGAATTGTACAACAATTCTCTGCTGCAAGAACTCCACAGCAGAATGGAGTTGTAGAAAGAAAGAACAGGACTCTCATTGAAGCAGCTAGAACTATGTTGCATGATGCTAAGTTGCCAACATATTTCTGGGCTGAAGCTATCAACACAGCCTGTTATACTCAGAACAGAACCATGATCAACAAAACTCATGCAAGTACTCCTTACTGTCTGCTAACAGGAAAGAAACCTACTGTCAAATATTTTCATGTGTTTGGGAGCAAATGCTTTATGATGAAAGACAACCATGAGAAGAAAGGAAAATTTGACACCAAGGCTTTTGAAGGATTATTCATGGGTTACAGCACAGAAAGGACTGCCTACAGAGTTTATGTCATGGAACACAGGATTATTGAAGAAAGTGTTAATGTCACATTTGATGAAACCAAGTTTCCAGGACTGCATGAAGAAGGAAAGATGCAGACATTCAGATTTGAGAATCAAGGATACCTGGAAGCTGAGGAGATTGTAGATGAAGAACCTAGCTTCACTCAAATTGTTGAAGTTGACAAAGATGCTGTCAACACCACTACTGTCATTCAGACTCCAGCTCAATCACACACCATAACATCTAACATTCAGAACAGTGTTGACTCTGGAGACAATGAAGAACATGGTGGAGACAATGAAATTGATGAGCATTCAACTCAACAAGCTGAAGCAAATGTTCCTGTTCAATCAAGTAGCTTGCCCAGAATCACCAGGTGGACCAAGGACCACACAAATGACCTTATAATTGGTGATCCCAATTCTGGTGTGAGGACAAGGAACAAAGTCTCTGCTGACAGCATGTTCTCATGCTTCCTGTCACAAATGGAACCCAAGACAATTGATGAAGCATTGTTGGATTCTGACTGGGTGATAGCCATGCAAGAAGAGCTAAATCAGTTTGAAAGAAACAATGTATGGAGATTGGTTCCAAGACCTAAGGGAAAGTCAGTTATTGAGACCAAGTGGGTTTTCAGAAACAAACTTGATGAAAATGGATTGGTGACAAGGAACAAAGCAAGGCTAGTGGCTAAAGGTTACTGTCAACAGGAGGGAATAGATTATGATGAGACATTTGCTCCTGTTGCCAGACTTGAAGCTATAAGAATCTTTCTAGCTTATGCTGCACACTGCAACTTCAAAGTATTTCAGATGGATGTCAAAAGTGCCTTTCTAAATGGAGAGCTGGAAGAAGAAGTGTATGTGGAACAGCCACCAGGGTTTGAGGATGCTGACATGCATAACTTTGTGTACAAACTCTTCAAAGCTTTGTATGGACTAAAGCAAGCACCCAGGGCATGGTATGACACACTTTCCACCTTTCTTCTGGAAAACCAGTTTACCAGAGGAGTTGTGGACAAGACACTTTTCTACAAGCATCATGGCAAGGACATCATTCTGGTACAAATCTATGTGGATGATATCATTTTTGGTTCTACAAATGAGAAGCTGTGTGAGAAGTTTTCCCATCTCATGAGTAACAAATATGAGATGAGCATGATGGGAGAATTGTCATTCTTTCTAGGGTTACAAATTCTTCAACAAACTGATGGAATCTTCATAAGTCAAGCTAAGTATATCAAGGAACTTCTCAAAAAGTTCAACTTGGAAGATTCATCTCCTGCAAGGACACCAATGTCCACAGCAACTAGTCTGGATCTTGATCCTAAAGGAAAGAAAGTTGACTCAAGCACTTATAGAGGCATGGTAGGATCCCTCCTATACCTAACAGCTAGCAGACCTGACATCATGTTTGCTACATGTCTTTGTGCAAGGTTTCAAAGTGATCCAAAGGAGTCACACTTGGTAGCCATCAAGAGAATCTTTAGATACTTAAAAGGCACTCCTAACCTAGGCCTTTGGTATCCTAAGAATACTGGATTTGATCTAATTGGTTACTCAGACTCAGACTATGCTGGATGCAAGATTGACAGAAAAAGTACTACTGGTAGCTGTCAATTTCTTGGTGGAAGATTGGTATCATGGTTTAGCAAGAAGCAGCATTCAGTTTCTACCTCAACTGCAGAAGCTGAGTACATTGCTGCAGGCAGTTGCTGTGCACAAATTCTATGGATGAAAAGTCAACTTCTAGATTATGGTCTAGTGTTAAGAGATATTCCTATTTACTGTGACAACACTAGTGCCATAGCCATCTCAGACAATCCAGTTCAACACTCTAGGACAAAGCACATTGATATAAGACATCACTTTATCAGAGAGCATGTTGAACAAGGAACTGTGAAGCTGATTTATGTCCCAACTGACAAGCAACTTGCTGACATCTTCACTAAGCCATTGGATGAAGCAACCTTCAACAGGTTGGTAAGTGAATTGGGAATGCTGAATCTGGTATGTTAATTTACTAAGGTTTCTAAATTTTCAATTTTTTTTGAAGCTCATGACAGCAATTTCAAACCTGCTGTCAAGAGAAGTTACTGTCTACTTGGTTTATGTCTGTTATGTGACAGCATGTGTTGATTTGACTACTCATGTCAGTATTTTTGTGCCAGTCTCATATTTTTAAACCGTGTATGACTTTAATGTGGTTATCTGTTAAGTTTGAGAGTTAAAAATCCGTTCCATTGGACTTTCACACTCTTTTGCATTAATCTGTAGGATTAAAGGAGGACACGACCATTAATTACTTTTGTGGTAGTTGTATGGGTACTCTAACTGTTGACCATTAGACTTTAATCCTTAGACGGTTTTGCCTATAAATTAACCTTAGGTTTCACCAGTCTGCTCTCAGTTTTAAAGTAAATAATGGAAAACAAAGTAGGAATCGAAGTTGGTCTAAAGATGTGTGATAGTGAACCCTACAATGAAGAGATTGAGGAGCTCTTCGAGGTGCTCTTGGATGCCCTCGATGAGATAGACGAGGAAAAGGAGGCCAAGGCTAAGGAAGAAGAAGCCAAGGCTGTGGAAGAAGAGAAGGAGCTTCAGGCCCTTCTTGAAAAAGAAGGCCGCTCTGAAGAAGAGATTAAGGAAGAAGTCTTAGAACTAGTTAATAAAATCATAGAATAATGTACTCAATGTTCAAGTTTAATGATTTTATTAATAATAATAAAAGTTCCTGTTTATGTGGTTATTGAGTTTATGATTTGTCTGTGTTAATTGCTTAATATCTGTGTTCAAAAGATTACATTGCTAAATCCATAATTTGTCAATATTAAGTTCAGTGTATGAATCAAGCATTCTAATAAGTTCATGACAGAACCATTTCCTAATCGAAGTTACTGTCGTTAAGAAGGATACTGTCATGTGTTTCTTGACAGCAACCTTCTTGACAGCAGGAAAAGACTTTCTGTCAAGACTTGTAAAGGATACTGTCATTCATATGCTTAACGGTGACAGCAAGTTTTTGCGCAATAGTTGCTGTCGCGCAAAACCTACTGTCACCACCTCCTCTTACTGACAGATTGTTTCTAGCGCACAGGTTACTGTCAACAATAGTGGACCGTTGTAATTGGACATTCACCCCACGATTGACAGTGAATAACGGGCAGTAACTCACGTGTTAAGAGAGTGGATTAAGACACGTCCTTTAACTCCACTTTTTGAGCAAACGTTTGAGAAACCCATATTTATTCTCCAGTTACTCAGACATATCACTCTCACAAAACTCAAGGCAAAATACTTTTCTTCAAGCAAAAAGCCACTTTCTCACTTTCTTCTTCTCTTGAAATCTCCATGGCCCCCAAACAGACTCTCTCTCAAACAAACTTTGCTGGCATCTTTTCCCCAAATGATGCTGGTGAGGATTTCAAAGGACTGGTGTTTTTCTTGAACAAGTCCTATCTTCGTTCAGCCATTACCTCAACTCCAATTCTCGACCTAGACAAACTTGAGGAATTTTGGCGCACTGCTGTTGCTCAAACTGAGGGTGAAAACCCAGCTATTCAATTCACGATTCATGGGCAACAATACATTCTCACAGCTGAGGTCATCAATACTGCTCTTGGAATTACACTGGAAGCAGGCCAAAACTTTGCTCCACTTGCTAATGATGACACTCTGAAGAAGCTCTTCTTGAAGATTGGGTATGCAGGCCCTATTCTCGAAGAGGGAACAACCAAGTGGTACCCGTCTGGTGAAATGGACAGGAAGTATCTAAGGAAGGAGTGGAGCATGATATTTGATGCAATGGTCAAGGTGTTCTCTACCAAGTCCACAGGCTGGAATGGGATACCCTCCTACATCAAGAAACTGACACATTCTCTTGTCCATGGATACAAGGTGAATGTTGGAGCTCTCCTCATGGCACAACTCAAAGCTGCCATAGGTAAGAAGGTATCACACTACCCTCGCTTTCTTATGATGTATATCAATACTTTCTGTGACTTTAATAATGATGCCCCTCGTCTAGAGGTTTGTTCTGTCTTGAAAAAGAACACACACACACTGTTATCTTCACAGGATCTAAATGCACATATTCCACTTTGCTTCACTCAGCACATGGTTGATCAAGTGACCAACCTTGATTATCCATTACCTACTGGTTATGATTCTTTTTCTCTTGAGGATGAAGCTGGATTAGACCCAAATTCAGTTAACCCCCATTCAACACCATACACTCAGCCTAGGCCCTCTAGACTTCCCAAAGCCCAAAGAGAAGCCTTGCAAGAATCCAGAAAAAGATCCTTAGAAGCTGATGTTGGTGGTAGCTCTGTTAGTCAAGAGGGAGACACTGCACCTAGTGCAGCAAATAAGGAAGGTAGTCAAGCAGAACCCACAGTGGTTCCCCCTGAGCCTAGGAAGAAGAGAGCTAGGAGGACCAAAACCACTGTCAGCCACCCTGCAGTCTCCCAAAAGACTGTGGAGGCAACCAGGGAAATAAACTCCTCCCTAGATGTGCCTTCTCAACAAGGTGCTTCTATTGAAATTGGCCTGTCTCCCAAGGCACCCTGTACAGAGTCTGCACATACTCATGGTTCCCAACCTGAGATACCCCCACTTGAAGAAACACACAGTGAGTTAGGGCACAGTGAGGATTTCTCTACTCCTATTGATGGTTCACATGTTTCATCTGTGAATCAGCCCCCACTCTCTACTACACTTTCACCTTCTTCCTTCCCTACACATTCTTTTGTTTCTTCTCCACAACCTAGAGAAGGGGACAGTCCCAACCCTTCAGGTTTTGATCATCCATCTCCAATCATGGATGAGCCCCCCTCCAGTGGTCCACAAGAACCCATTTCTCAAAGTGAGATGGACACCACTCCTCCAAACACTGAGCTAGGGCAAAGTGGTATTTTGTCAGAAACTGAAACAGCCAACACTTTGTCTGACCTCCAAGGAGCATCTTACCTTCAGGAAGATGCTGTCACAGCCTCTGTTGCTGTCAAAGACACTGGGGATGCTACTGTCCTGGGCACAGCTACTGTCAAAGGTGGAGAGAAAGATGCTGTCACTACAGAACATACTGTCACTCCACCTCCCAAAGATGCTGTCATGCCAGAACCTGCTGTCCAGACTACAACTGACAGTCACATTCCTCCCAAAGATGCTGCCAAGTCCTCCCAGCCTAATTTTGATGCTGTACTTGTTGAGGATGCCTCTGATGATGACCTACCTCTTGCCAAACTCCTAAAGGTACATTCTAAATCTTCTCCTTCCATGCATGTTAGTACTGCTCATACCCATGCATCTAGGTTGAGTGAGGGTGTGCAAAAGAAAAGAGAGATACAAGAAAAGAGAGGTGAGCATAAAAATGAGAGGCAGCCAAATGAGCTGGCAAAAGGAGAGGGACTTGAGCATGTCCAGAGAGATATTGAGGGAGCCCACACTATTCAGGCACTAGGCCTTGAGAGTCAAACTGTGAGGGGTGATGAGATCACTCAAAAACACCCTGAGAGTGTGAGAACCCCCATAGCCTCCAAGCCCCTGTCTTTTCCTTCCCCTCCAAGAAGGTTAAGGTCTGGTGGCCCCTCTGCTACTTTTGGTAACAGGATTGCAGCTCTTGAAGGACAGTGTGCTACTTTGGCCTCCAAGCTGGACTCTCTCTCTCAACTGGTGGTTGATGGTTTTGCTGCTACTCAACTTTCTATTCAGTTCCTTACTGACCTGGTAGCTGCCAACTCAACTAAGGGGGAGAAGGTAGCAAGATCAGAATCAATGCCTATTCAAGAATCAGGTGGAACTCAGGGGGAGCCTGTAGCTGTGAAGACCAGAGGGGGAGCTAAAAGGAAAGCAATGTCTCAGGGGGAGCAAGTCAAACCAAGCAGTGCAAAACCACAGGATAAAGCTGAACAGACTATTGAAGTGGAAATGGATGGAGAAAGGGTGTTAATGTCAAAGGAAACTCAAGATGCATTGCACAGAAGACCTGCATCTAGACATCCAATCTTGCCTCCTGTGGTGATTAGAGAATCTATTCAAGAAACTCAAGAAACTGCTCTGCACAAGAAATGGAGAGAAATGGAGGAACAAAACAAACTTGGGAAAGGTAAAGGGAAACTGCCTGAATCCATCCATAAAGGAACTACTTGGTCCAATGGTACTGAGTATGATCAAGAGGAAGCCAATGTCTTGATGGTGGATTACAGGGAGAGCACATTACACAACCATGACAATGAGTTTAGCAGTTTGGTGGAAGAAGCAATGAATGCTCCTAGCAACCGTCCAACCAACACCACAAACCTGTTAAAGGAACAAATTACCAGTGTCAGTGTAATGGTGAATGATGAGAAAAGATGGGCTGTAAGTATTTATCTAACTTCTGGCATATCTTATTTCATCACAATGCAGCTATTGCAGAGTCTACCAGCAAAGGTGTTGTGTGCTTTGAAGGGAAAGATCAGGGCAACTCAAACACCATTCAATGAAATATTGGATATGCAAATCCAGAACCTGATCATACAGAAGCTACCTGAAGTCTACTCAAATCCATCATGTGTTTTCTACAGATCTAAATCTAAGGATGGCATTAGAAGGAACTGCTACATGAATATTGGTAGCCCATCCAAAATGGAAACCAAGTCAATTCTGAAGGTACTAGATGGAATACTCAGTTCAAATGCCAATCCAGGAAGAGTTCATGCTGTTCAAGAAATCTACAAAATGCTGGTGTTGAGAGACAAGGCACTGGGAGCTAGAATAAAGGAGCTAATCACTAGAGCCAATGCCAAAAGAAATGATCAAGGTGGAAGCTGCTTCTATAACATTCCTCCCCATGATGATAATGATGATGATGATGATGAAGATGGTGAGGATGGAGGTGGTGAAGCTTCTGGAAATGCTGGAAATGCTGGTGGAAGTAATTCTGGGAATACTGGTATTCAATCTCAGAATGAAGGCAATGAAGAAACTCCTAGCCAGGAAAAGAAAGATGCTGGTGCAACAGATGAAGAGGAGTCAAGAATACTGGAAGCTTTGGAGGCAAGCATTCTTAGATGTGCTATTGACTGCATAAATGCTGAAAAAGATGCTGTCATCAAAGGTACTGTCGACAAGGATACTGTCATAGAAGATGCTGTCTTGAAAGATGCTGTCGACAGAGGTACTGTCAAGGAAGGTTCTGTCAAGGATGAAACCAAAGCTGCTGTCAAGCCCAAGAGACTGAAAGCTAATGCTAAGGCATGGTTTTCTAGACAGAAACCTGCAGGAAAGCACAAATACTCAGGAAAGGAAAAGGCCACTGGATTTGGCAGAAATCTAAGGAAGCCAATTCAATCAATTCCTCCCAACAGTCTTAAGATTCAACAAATGAAATCAAAAGAAATTAAGAGTGTTGAGGTTAAGCTGGATGCAGATCAAGAGGCCTCTGAGTATATTCTGTGGTGGGAAGAATCAAGGTCTGTCAAGATTGACAAGGACTTCAATCTGGTAGCCACATCAACCAAGAACAGCACATCAACCATAGATAAAAGAAGAATTGATTTCTTCTACCTGGAAAGAATGGTAGAGTTGCTGGAGAGCTATGATAATGTTTCAGAGGCTGTCATGGAACATGTTCTAAAATATCAGGCAGATAGGGATGCTGAATTTTATCAGAAATTTGGCTATAACTTTGCAGATTTTGATGATGCTGATATTCTTACTGATCTCCCAGCCTCTCCTATACCATACCACTGGTACTATGAGTTTGATGACTCACCCACAGAAGAAGGGCAAGCCCAACCAACTCAGGAAGGGCAACCCAAGCCAAGCAAAGGACCTGAATCTTCTGCATATTCTCAAGCTCAGACAGAACTTGATAAGAAGGAAGCTGAATTACTAGAAATTCACAAGGCCTCTAACAAGGCAGAAAGTGAAGCTCCAAATTATCAACCATATATGCTGGAAAATCCCCTAAGAGTCAAGTTCCTAAAAGAAGAAATCTATGTTTGCAGCTTGCATAAGCTTAAAACATCCACTCTGAAGGATTTACAGTATATGGTAGCTGGTTCAATTCACCCCTTGGAACAGATTTGTTCTTATGAGATAGAGAAGTTATTGGAAGGGAGAAAAGGAGAAGACTCAAAGCTGGACAAGCAAAGAAGGAAGTCTCTCAATGCTTATCCTGGAAGAAGATTCAAGCTCATTAATGAAGAACTTCATTTCAGAACTTATCCATATGATATAGAGCAATGGCTGAATCTCAGGGATGTTAGCTCTCTCATATCTCCTTCCATAAAGAAGATCATTGATGAAGTAGAGGATGATGCAGTGTCTGCTGCTGAAATTTCTCTTGTAGAAAGTCTAAGAAGCTGCTTGGCAGAAGCTCTCAAAAGAGAGGATGCAGCAAGACAGAAGAGGAAATCTCAAGCTAAGTGAAAATTCTTGAATTCTGATCTTGTTAGTTAAGTTGTCAGCACATATTGTAAATTTGCTGTTATTTTCCATAAAAACAAATTGGGGGAGATTGTTGGGATTTATGGGTGATAGCATAGAAACAACTTAACTTTGATTGTACTTAATTTTTTAAATTAAGTAGAACATACTGTCATAGCCAAAGTATGTTCTTGTAATCAGTATGTAATGTTATTCTAGTTGTATTATTTGAAAGAAGTTCACTTGTGTGTTCAAGCCTCAAAGAATGCTTTTTGGATGACAACATGAATAAAGGTTACTGTCCTAAAGCTGTGACAGTAAGATTACAAGAAGACAGAATGTTGCAAGTCACGACAGCATATTCACTCTGACAGCAACATTGGCGGAAGACTACGCGACAGCAACTATTGCCCTCGACAGCAAGTTTGGGATCCTCGACAGCACTCTATGCGGGGAACTCATACTGTCACCAAAAGATCATTCCTGTGACAGCAAGCTTTGCGGCAAAAGTAACTGTCTCAATAAAGATCCTTATGCTAGGTATCTTTCTCAGTCAAATCCCGTGACAGTTTAAATGTTCAAGAAACAGGCGTGATGCAGCATCCCTAAGCTGCACCAAGTCTGCAAGACTACGACAGAAGCTTCAAGGCACTACAAATCAAAAGCGAATCAATTCAAGAGCAAGGTCAAGTCTTTATCTGCTGAATTGGTTTAGCTGGAAATAGAATGAATCTAGGTTGCTTTCTTTGTAATGTATATCTGACATGTTAGCAATTTAGGAAAGTCACATGGGTAAGACAATCTGTAAGAAGCTGCCACTTGACAGTGACAGCAGCTTTACAAACCCGTGACTGATAGTGATAGGGTTAGTCATATACCTACTATCAACTCATTCTAGAAAAGTAACGAAGAGAAGAAAGTGTCTTAGAAGAAAACCCGCAGCTCGAGATCTTTTTCTTGAGGTTGTAGCAACACTTTGCAAAATAAATAAAACATTTATTTTGTGAATCTTGTTCTTACTAAATACTGTTCGTGATTGCATATATTGCTGATAACGTTTAATCTTGATTTTAGTTGTTGAAATTTAGATTGAATTTTATCAGTATTGCATTCATCCCCCCCCTTCTGCAATACACAAGGACTAACATTGTCCTTTATGGATTTTCCCAATTAAATGATAAGATTTGTTCTAAAAATTGTTGGATAAGATATTCGGTGAAATATAGAGAAATCTAGTTTTTTTTTCTTTTGGTAATTTTTTTTTAATGAAATCAAGGTAGCCCTACAAAGAAATAACGTGAAACCAAAGGTTGAGCTAATGAAAAATTATTTTAATTTTGCTCAATGAACAAACGCTTCCACACATCTTTAAATCATTGTTCGATATGTTTTTCCTTTTGAGGCCCACACAGTTCAAAACTACTACTTCTTTATCAGGAAATCATTGATAAACAGATATCAAAGGACATGTCTTGCCTGAAATGATTTTAAGTTGTCAAAATTTGAGAAATAATTTGCAGCATCCAAAAGAGTACATAACATATGTCATTTTGAGGTTTCTTTGTCGGTTGAATGAGGTGGAGATTATTGAACCTTTGATTGCATCAGTTTTAGCTTGTTAGGAATGAATATCACCTAGAAACTAGACAGAGGGGGGGGGGGGGTGAATGGATAGTTTGATGAATTTTTGCTTTCTTGAAACTAAATGTAAACTGTATATGATTATGCTATGTAATATGCAGAAAGTAAACAACACACACAATCACTTTAATCTACTTTGTATAAGCAAATTAAATACTACAGCTTTCCAAGAAATTCACAATCGAATTTCTGGCTTCTAAAAAAGAACAGTTTGTACTTGCTTGCTTACAGAGAAAAGAGCTTGAGATAAAAACTATGCGTGTCTCTCTTACAGCTTACAATGGTGTGTGCACAATATATATATTCACCTATACAAACTAGGTACACACAATATTACACAGCTACCCCTTCTGAAAGTCCAACTTGTCCTGCCATAAGAAGTTCACTGTGTCAGGAAGGACCACCTGCTTTTCGGAGTCTTTCCTGTTTCTGTAGCTGCTTGTCTCTTATCTTTCTCTCCAAGTTTAGCTGTAGATTTGCCATCTGTTCTTTGGACCACCTTGCCAGAACAAATGCTTCAGTATTTGTCTCTTTTGATTCTTGGTTCTGTACCTTGATTTGTCTTGTTATAAACGACTAAGTGTTGATATCGTGAAATCCACTTCATTCCTGACTTCGCGATTTCCCTTGTGAGGACTACGCGATATAGCCTTTGAAGACTTTCCGACATAGGCCATAAGATGACTATGCGACATGGGTCATTTGACGACTATGCAACATAGGTCATTTGACGACTATGCGACATAAGTCATTTGACGACTATGCGACATAAGTCATTTGACGACTATGCGACATAAGTCATTTGACGACTATGCGACATAAGTCATTTGATGACTATGCGACATAGGGCTTCTGAGGACTTCACGATCTAGGCTTCTTTGACTTTGCTGACTTCAACACTTCACGACATGTGTCTTGAGGACTTCTCGACATAGTACAAAATGGACTATGCGATGTAGCACTTCACGACATAGATATTGGTGACTTCACGACATAGCTTTCTTCTGACTTTGCTATATAATGCCTTAGACAAATTTCTGCAACTTATTTCTTCATGGCCTTATTCATTTCTATCCTGCTGTATGAACACTTCTGAACTTCTACCAGGACAATTATTCAATGGCCTATATACAATCTAGATGCAAGAAACTTTGCTAAGCTCATTATAACTTTGAGCATACATGATCAAGCTAATGTTCATGAGAACAAGACAAGTACATATAGAGACCTATACTATATCCTAGTGATAGAACTCACTAGGTCATGTAATGTGACATAGTCACATAGTGTAGGCTTGTTAATAGTGGTATTCAGACATGTCTTGAGCCTAACAATCTCCCCCAAATTGTGAGTAAGATCCTTAGGCACAATTTCATGTCTGATAACAAGCCTAACTTACATAGAAGGAAATTAAGTAACAGAGAGGACAATTTATGAACATTGAGATCAGGAATTTGATTACATAGAAAAATTGAAAGCTTACAGACTATCTTTGTTGCTCAGCAGCTTCAGCTTCCAATTGCTTCTCTTGTAAATCATCATAAATTTTCTTTTTCCTTATCTCTTCTCTTCTTTTCATGTCTATGATGGCTTCTTGAAGTTCTTCTCTTGCAATTAGTTCTTCAATGAGAGGGGAGTCTTTTAGATCATCAATTGCAGCTTTAAGAGCACTTTCCACATATGAATCCAGAAACTCCATCCTTATCTTGCTCATGCCTCCATAAGAATTTTTGTATTCCACAACATAAGGATTTTGTTTTACCTTGCAAAGCCCTTTCTTTCTCAGCTCCTTTTCTCTTTCCTCCATTTCAGCCATTTCTTTCTCTTTCTGAATTATCTTCTCTTCATTTTCCTTTCTCAGGTTTTCTTCATAATCAGCATGCATTTTCAAGAACCTGGCAATATCTATCTTCCATGTCCTTTCTTCTTTTTCTTCAAAATTCAGTAATGCATTTATCCTTTCAAGCTCATACATATAGAAATATTGCCAGCCTCCTTGCTTCATTATCCTTTCTCTTCCATCAGTGTACTTGATCTCTAGATGATCCAACTTCACTTTGACTTCAAAGATCCTTTGAGCCCTCAAAAATGCTAGGGCATCTTCATCATAGTCCTCATCTAGTGGAAGCACATTGATGCCAATAACATTTGTGAGTTTTCCAGTCTTCTTTGTTATCCTTATCCTTCTGGGTACACTCTTGATCTTCAAATGCTTCAAAAGAGATACCTTTCTGGAACAAGGAGAATCAGTCTTCAGTGCCACATCACTTGGAAGTAGCTTCATTCCTTTTCCCTTCATCCACTGTAACACTCCACGAGCTGTGACTTTGTGGAAGTGTCTTTTTGATGTTTCTTTTGTGGATCCTTCTTTCTTCTGTGGCAATTCAGGTTCAGAAGTCTTAGATAATGATTTTGGAGGATCATTACTAACAGTACCCACCCTAGACTTAGAGTCTTGTGTTGTGGTTAAAGTACTGCTAGCAATGTCCTTGACTTGCTGAATTCCACTTCTTGTTCTCTTGGTTGTTTCCTTTGTCCCCTTAGAATCCCTCTTGACATCATCAGCACCTTTTGTCTTCTTTGAGGATTTGCTCCTGCTACTTTCACTTGGTCCATCCTTATCACTCCTTGAATGAGATCTCCTTCTGTAGGTTTTCTCCTCATCATCATCCTCACCATCCTTCTTCTTGCTCTTTTATTTGACAGATTCAGGAATGACTCCATGAATCAGAAAAGATTGTAGAGTGTGAATCATTTCTAGTTCCTCAGCTGTCCTAACTCCTCTCTTGGCTCTTAGCATTTGCAGCACCTGGTTGATGTTTGCATTGTTCTTCATTGTTAGGTCTGAGGGAATTACTAGTTGGTCAATATTGCTGTCTTGAGATAAACTTTGGTAAATTATTGTCCTTGGCTTGGATATAACCTCAGGCAATCTTTGATTTTGGTTCATCTTCAAGTCAGTATAAAGACTTTCATTGTTCATCCCATGCTTTTCAATCAAATCCAGAATGATTGACAGCTCAGTAAATCTCAGTTTCTCTAGAGTTTGAAATGCTAGGTGCCACAAGCAATTGTCCTTGCACACCATGATTATCTCTCTTAGATGGACATCCTTGATTTTCCTTACTGCAACTGTGAAGTACTTGATGCTTTCCTTGATCTTCTGTCTGTAAACCCTTGCATCTTCTTGAGCATTTCTGTAGATGGCTTTCAGAAACTCCAGGAAGGCCTCATCATGATAGATGTTTGAATTGGCAACTTCCTGTAGCTTGGCCTCTATGATAACTGTAGCTTTGACAGGTTTAGCATTGGGAGTAGGTTGAGCAGGTTGAGGAGTTGAGATGTCTTTAGGCATTGTGGATGGATAGTAGGTGGTTGAGATTGTGCTCTTCTGGCCTGCTGCACTTATGACCTCTACAGGGGGAAGGATTATTGGTTTGATTGTGTCTTCAGAAATTTTGCCCTTGAGCTTCTGTTGCTTGTCAGGTACTCCCCCTTTCTTTTTCAGAATGACCTCCTTTTGTTTCTCCCCCTTAGGCTTGGAATCAGACAAGATGTCTTGAGCTTCCCCAGGGATAGGCAGGTTCATTTGTCTCATCATAGAAGTCAACATTTGTTGTTGCACCAGCAGGATATTGGAGGTGTTGTTGCCTTGGTCATCCAGCTTGTCATTAAGCTGGTTTAAGGATGTAGCCAATATCCTGTTTTCATCTTTCAGAGAGGCCACTTCTCTTTCTAGACCATCCACCTTGGAGAATAGTTGTTGAGACTTGAAAGAATTTAGAGATTGATCCTTGATCTTGGCAAAGTCAAATTTGGAGATGTTTGACATAGGAACCTCATCCACCAATTTGTCACCATATTGATTCTTCCAAATTACATTCAACATTGCATTAGAATTGATGTTGGCCTTGACTTGATTTTCCAATGTTGTAGCCAGTTTCTTGATGTTGTCCGTGACCATGGCTAGAGAGATATCCATCCTGTTGACATTAGAGTTGGTTTTCTGGATTTCTTTGAGGATGCCATCCACCTTGGGAAAATCAGAGAGATATGAGTTTCTTAGCTGAGTGAGGGATCTATCTGTCTCCTCCTGGATTGAATAAATCTCTGATTGAAGCCCTTTCCCAAGATAGTGCAGAGCCTTCAATTGATTCTTGTAGATGTCATTTACAGCATCATAAACTGCAGCAGGAGAGAGATCTTTTGCATTGGAGCCCAGAGAGGTGAGGTAGTCTTCTCTTAGAAAGGCTAGGGCATCCTTGAGTTTGATAGACCTCTTAGCATCCAACCAGGCATCCACATTTCCCTCTGGTTCAGCTGAATCCACTATCTTCTCCTGCTGGGCTGCAACATCCTCCTTGTGGCAAAGAAGAATAGCCTCATAATCAGCATTTGGCAAGTTTGAGGTGAGGAGGTGTTGAGCTATTTTTGAGAACTCATCAATCTGTGCCACATGGAGATCTTGAATAGCTTCTTCTATCATTGGGGAAGGCACAGTTGATGATCCTGAAGGCCTGTCATGTTCCACAGGCTTCAGCCATTCTGACAGAGTGGCCTGAGCCAAGTGAGAGCTAGTGCTAGGCACTTCATGAGATGTGAGTTTTTGAGTCTCCTCCAGCCTTGGAATGGCTGTAGAGTCTGATGTTGTCTCCATTGAAATGAGATGTGTTACAACATCAGCCCTATTTGTCTGTGAAGACAGTTCCACATCCCTAAGGATGGGAGAATTGGGCATAGAGTCTCCAGTAAAAACTGGTGAATCCTCCATGTTTGTGTTGGTGTCATTAGGATATGCCCCAGCATGCATTCCCTGGCCAACTAGATGTGGTTCTTGGGTGGTGAGCACAATGTCATGCACCATGTCACTTGAGTTTGGCTCAATCACAGTATTGGATTGTGATTGATCAATGTCAGAAAAGTCATGTGAATGACTAATCGGTTGAGAAGAAATGTTAGATGTAGATTCTGGAAGAGAAGTGTGGTGTAGAGTAGATTTTGGCAACTCCCCCTGAGAAATAGGAGGAGTTTCAAGTGTGATGTGCTCTCCACTCAGTGTGTCAGCATCCTTATTTCTCCTAGGATCAAGAGTGAGTTCTTGATCCTGTGCAGACTTAGTACAGGTTGTAGTGGGGAGACTACTCTTTTCAATGCCAATAACCTGTTGGGAGGCCATTGACAGTAATAGGTGTACCCCTTTTTCCACATCTGAATCCTGTTGGGAGGATCCAGTGGTAGGTTTGGATTTGGATTTCTTACTATGTCTGGTGAGAGGTGACTCAGGATTCTCACTTTCTATCTCTACAGTTTCTTGAATCACTTTTAGGGGTCTCTTCTTAGTCTTCTTTTTAGTAACATCAGTCTTTTGGGAGACTGATGCACTTGGCTCCCTAATTTCTACAGATGTGTTTGCAGTGGGGTTGCTGGATGGGATAGGAAGGCTAGGGTTAGACTGTGTAGCTCCTTCAGTCTTAGCCTCCCCTGTCCAGGAAAGCTCATGGTATATTGGCTTAGCAAGTTGATATGATTCAAATGTGTCCTGCATATGCTGGGTCACACTTAGCCTCACATCAACATGATTCCTTGTGTCCAATGACCCAAATAGTATCTTGGACATGGACTTGGAATAAGCCATTTTATTGTTATCTATACCCTCAAGTTCATGTATATTGGCATCAAGGTAATTTAAAATACACTGAATAAAGCGAGGATAAAAGATATCATTACCTCTACCACGAACGGTCCTGCCTAGCCTCTGAGCCAATTTCTTGAGAATTATGGCTCCCACATTGATCTCCTGGTTGTTGGCCAGGGAGTAGGCTAGCTTCACAGCAATGTGACTGATATGGTCCCATCCTGTCTTCTTGCATAGAAACACCTTCTGGAGTGCGTCAAACAGAAATGACCACTCCCTCCTCACAAACTTCTTATTGAGCTTTCCAGTATCTATCTCATCAGCATACTGAATGAAGGTCATGAAGTCTACAATTTGAGCATCAGTAGCTTCTTGGTCATGACCCTCCACCTTGAACCCCAAAGCTTCATTGATTTCCTTTTCCCCAAACTGGAAGTGTTTGCCTCCAATTGAACAATTAACCTCCTGGAATGAAGTTCCATCTTCCCTAGCCATTGTTGAAACCAACGCCGTTCTCCAGAATCCTTCCAACACATCGACATACAAGGTAGGGTTCAGGGTTAGGGCTTGGCGTAGGTAGGAAGTGTTCAAGAACCGTACAAAACACTTGTACCTTGGGTTAGCCTCAGCCTCAGAGGGAATGGTGAGAAGATTTGTTTCTTTGGGAATGGTTAAAGGGTTTGAAGAGGGAGCTGTTTGAGATTTGGGTGCCATTTCAGAAGAGAGAGTGAAGAAGAGAGTAGAGAATTTGTGCTTAGGTTTGAGAGTTTGAGAGCAATTGACAAGATGAAAAGTTGTGAACGGTTAGAAAAGAGTATTTATATGATAGAGACACTGCGATATGGAGTTATGAATATGTACAGACTAATTGTATGTCGCGAAGTTAAAAATAGCCTGTACCGCAAAGTCTTGCAAAGTATATCGCATAGTCTAAAAATGAGCTATGTCGCAAAGTATTAAAGGTGAAAAGATTTGGGGAGACTTTGCGATATAGTATAAATACCCTGTCTAAAACTCTCTTTTTGGAATTTCAAGCAATTTGTTAGACTTTTGTCAAATTTTGAAATAAAATTAATTTAAATCAAAATTCTGTCAAATGTGGAGACTTGTCGATATGGTTATTCTAAGTCACGAAGTCAAAAATGAACTATGTCGCAAACTCGTGAAATGAACTATATCGCGAAGTCTCACAATCTCAACAGTTTGCGATATAAGTCTGTTTGATTTGAACTGTGTCGTGAACTCTGAAAATCATCTATATCGAGATGTCTCAAAAGCTCACGTCACCACCAAATATGATTTAAAAAAAAAATATGCAGTAAAATACTGAAATATTTATAAATCATATCTCAGCTAATTTTCACTCCAAATAAATAGAGCATTTAAACATAGTGAAAATTTACTGCTGCAACAATTAACTAGCATACTTACTTAGAACAACTAAATGAAGGATTGAACATTCCAATTTCACTCACCAGTCTGTTGAAGACAGCTTCATTCAGAGGTTTAGTAAATATGTCAGCTAATCGTTTCTCAGTTGGAACATAAGAGACTTCAATGGTACCATTTGCAGCATGTTCCCTAATGAAATGGTACCTGATCTCAATGTGCTTTGTAGTAGAATGATTAACAGGGTTGGCAACTATGGATATTGCACTAGTATTATCACACATTAGAGGAATGTGTTCTAACACTAGTCCATAATCCATGAGTTGATTTCTAATCCAAAGCAATTGAGCACAGCAACTTCCAATAGCAATATATTCAGCCTCAGCTGTGGATGTTGCAGTGGAATGTTGTTTCTTACTGAACCAGGACACTAACCTTTGGCCTAAGAATTGGCAGCTTCCAGAGGTGCTCTTCCTGTCAATTCTGCATCCAGCATAATCAGAGTCTGTGTAACCAACCAGGTTGAACCCAGTTCCCTTTGGATACCATAGCCCAAGATTAGGAGTCCCTTTCAGATATTTGAAAATCCTTTTGATAGCCATCATGTGAGATTCCTTGGGATCAGACTGGAACCTTGCACAAAGGCATGTGGCAAACATGATATCAGGCCTGCTAGTAGTGAGATAGAGTAGTGATCCAACCATGCCTCTGTAAACCTTGATGTCTACTCTTTTGCCTTTCTTGTCTTCATCAAGCTTGATTGCAGTGGACATGGGAGTTTTTGCAGGGGATGAGTCTTCTAAACCATATTTCTTCAAAAGATCTTTGACATACTTTGATTGGTTTATGAAGATGCCATCCTCCCTTTGATGTACTTGCAAACCTAGAAAGTAGGTTAATTCTCCCATCATACTCATCTCATATTTGCTTTGCATCAACTTAGAGAACCTTTCACAGAGTTTTTCATTTGAAGAGCCAAAGATGATATCATCCACATAGATTTGAACAAGAATGATATCATTTCCATGCTTCTTGAAGAATAGGGTTTTGTCAATTGTACCCCTGGTAAATTGATGCTCAAGAAGGAATTGAGATAGAGTCTCATACCAGGCTCTTGGTGCCTGTTTGAGTCCATAGAGTGCCTTAAGCAGTCTGTACACAAAGTCTGGGAAGTTTTCATTTTCAAAGCCAGGTGGTTGAGATACATAAACTTCTTCAGCAAGATCACCATTGAGAAATGCACTTTTCACATCCATTTGATACACCTTGAAATTTGAGTGAGCTGCAAAAGCCAGGAAGATTCTGATGGCTTCCAGTCTAGCTACAGGTGCAAATGTCTCATCATAATCAATGCCTTCTTGCTGACAGTATCCTTTGGCAACCAGACTTTCTTTGTTTCTTATTACCACTCCTTCTTCATCCATCTTGTTTCTGAACACCCATTTGGTGTCAATAACATTCTTTCCTTCAGGAGGTGGCACTAGCTCCCATACTTTGTTTTTCTCAAATTGATTCAATTCTTCTTGCGTGGAAACAATCCAATCAGAAATCTTCAATGCTTCTTCAACTACTTTAGGTTCCTCTTGTGACATAAAGCAGCTATACAGACATGTATTCATAGTCGCCCTTCTTGTTCTAACTCCCTCACTAGGATCTCCAATGATTTGATCCCTAGTGTGGGCTCTGTCCAATTTCCTTGTGTGCCCCTGTTCATTTCCTTGATCTGTTCCAAGCTCATTTTGGTTGACAGTTGCATTCTCTTCTTCTCCCCCTGTGTTTGTGAACCCTTGCACAGGTGTTTGAAGAAGATTGTCAACTTCAAGAACTTCATTTTCTAGAACAGTTTGAACAGGTGGTTCATCTTCACTTTCAGAATCCTCAAGATAACCTTGATTCTCAAATCTTAATGGCACACTGTCTTGATCACTTGTTTTAAGTCCAGGAGTTTTCTTGTCATCAAAGGTAACATCCATGCTTTCCATGACTTTGTGTTGCTCAGGTACAAACACTATGTATGCTTTCCTTTCCAGAGAGTATCCAATAAAGATACCTTCAAATGCCTTTGCATCAAATTTTCCAACATGCTCAGAGGTATCTTTCATCACAAAACACTTGCTTCCAAAAACATGCAGATGCTTGAAGGATGCTCTTTTTCCAGTCATTAATGAGTAAGGAGTTTTGCCAGACTTCTTATTGATCAATGTTCTATTTTGCACATAGCATGCTGTGTTAACAGCATCAGCCCAAAAGCTAGTAGGTAGCTTTGCATCCAATAACATTGTCCTTGCAGCTTCAATGAGAGTTCTATTCTTTCTCTCAACTACTCCATTTTGTTGAGGTGTTCTAGGAGCTGAGAATTGTTGAGAAATTCCTTTATCTTTGCAAAACTCATACAATGTTGAATTTCTGAACTCAGTTCCATTATCACTTCTCAAAGCAACTACAGAGGAACCAGTGCTTTGTGCTTCTCTATCAACTCTCTTGATATGCTCTATTATGACTTGAGGTGCTTCATCTTTGGAGAATAGGAATTCCACCCAAGTGTATCTTGAATAATCATCAACCATCACTAGAGCATATTTCTTTTTGGAAAGGGACATTAAATTCACAGGACCAAATAAATCCATGTGAATTAGCTGCAGAGGTTTTGAGTTTGTATTGAGCAACTTGTTCTTGTGACTAGATCTTTTAATCTTTCCTTTCTGACAAGCTTCACATGCTCCATCTTGCACAAACTCCAAGGCAGGCAAATCCCTGATGAGTTCTCTCTTGATTAGAGAGTTCATTGCCTGAACATTCAAGTGAGACAGTTTCTTGTGCCATATCCAGAATTCATCATTTGTGGCTTTAGTGTAGAGACAAAAAATTTCTCCCTTGTCTGCAGCCTTGAGATCAGCTACAAACAGGCTTCCTTTCTTCACACCAGTTAGAACAACTTCACCACTTTCTCTTTTTGAGATTGAACAATGATCTTCATTAAATTCCACTTTGAAACCCCTGTTTGTAAATTTTCCAATGCTTAAGAGATTATGCTTCAGTCCTTCAACAAATGCTACATCTTCAATAATGACATTTCCAGATTTTATACTGCCATATCCCATTGTATAACCGATGTTGTCATTTCCAAAGGTTACTGATGGGCCAGCCTTTTCCTCAAAATGTGATAGCAGGGCTATATCACCAGTCATGTGACTTGAGCATCCACTGTCCAAGATCCATATGACTCTTTTATTCCTGTTGCCCTGCATTCACAAGGTAACTAAGTTTTTTTTGGTACCCACACATGGTAGGGTCCAGTTGATTTAGAAACATTTTTGTTACCAATTCTTCTGTCATAAGTTGCGTTCATCACAGTAGGATACTTCATATTGTTTGTGGCTTTGGAGTTCACACTCTTAGGCTCACATGAAGTGTTCACCCTCTCAATCCTGATTGGGGATCCTGTCCTGTGAGTGTGCATGTGTGTGTGTGATTCACTAGATTGTGCAGAATCAAGTTTATGCTTTAGAGATAAACAGTTAGCAATCACAGTCACATAGCATGTCATGCAATTAGGCTTACCACAGAAGGAATCATGACTAGAGTTTATGCTAGAAGAATGGTTACTTAGGTTATCAACTTCAACATTCACTTGTTTGTTACACTTATGAGTCAAATGATTAACAGATAGACATTTCTGACATTGTTTCCTGGGAGCATTTGGCACATAAGCATAGTTGTTACCCTTGTTGACACCTACCTTACCATTTCTGTTTTGTTTCTTTTTCTTAACAACTTTTTTCTTTGCTTTAGGACTCTTGACAAGATTGTCTTTGGTCTCTTTCTGACTGACAGATTCAGGAGAGGAAGAAGTGTCTTTAGCAGCCTCATCTTCTTCAAGAATTTGTTGTTTGATGATCAATAGTTCTTCATCAAACTCAACAACGCTCTTTTTGAAGATGGGCTGTTCAACACTAGATAGAATGGTTGGGGCATTTTTGTTTGTAAAAGATTCTTTTCCTTTGCCCTTTGCCTTCTTCCTTCCTTTATCATTCTCATAGTCAAAACCAACTCCAACCTTGCTATCTTCGGTGTGTTCCTTGTGATAGGTTTGAATAAGTTCAGAGGAGTTCTTAAAGCTTCTTAGTTTCAATTCAGTTTCAACAATTTGTTCCCTAAGAGCTTTCTCTATTTGTTCAGCACAAACCACTTTTTTTTAAGATACTCAACCTCCTTTTTCAAACCATCAAGGTTCACAACCATTAACTCAAGTTCCTCATTCTTTTCTGTAAGCTCAAGATTTCTAGCAGTTAGTCTATCAATTTCTTCATTTGCTACTAACATGCTAGTATGAATATTAAACATCTCAGTACTCATATCTTCAACAGTTTGCTTATATTGAAGGGGAGTCATATCAAGAGAAGTAAGAATATGTACCTGACTAGAATCACCATCATCAGAAAATGCCATCAAGGCATAATTTGAGTACTCTTGTTCTTCTTCTTCATCAGAGTCATCCCAGCATTTTCCCTCAGCAATAAAAGTTTTACCCTGTTGTTTCTTGAGTAGAGCCTCATACTTAGCTTCAAGCTCTAAGTATGCTTTGTCTTTCTTGACCTGTTTAGGCTTTTTGCACTCAGTGGCAAAATGCCCAAGTTCATTGCAGTTATAGCATCTTATTTTGGACCTATCCACACTCCCAGATTTGTATCCTCCTTTAACTGCACCAGCAATCCCTTTTCCTTTGTTGAAAGAGTTTGAGCTACCTGAACCACCAGCATTTCCATCATTGAATCTAGACTTGAATGGCTGCTTCCTCTTAAACCTGATGTTAGGGTATCTCCTAGCCATATAAGCAAAAGATTTGTTTTCCATCTTGTCCAGTTCATCTATGCTGTAGAACTCATCCTCTTCAGGTAAATCATACACAACCTGAGTTTCATCACCAGTGTCATCACTTTCCAGTTCCTCAATCTTGACTTGACTGATTTTTAGAGAATCCATTCTTTGACCTAGATTGTCAGCAATAAGGGCACAAGAGGTATTGGCCACTAATCCTTGCTTTGCTTGAATAGATCTCTTTTGAAACAGCTCTAACTCATATGTCTTCAAAACACCATACAACACATCAAAACCAATATTTGTTAGATCTCTTTCTTTAAGGGAAGAGATTCTTGGTTCCAAGTGATCTGGAAGAGTTAGTAAGAACTTCATATTGAGCTCTTCTGTCTCACAGTGTTTGTCATAGAGTTTGAGCTCGTTTATCAGCTTATTGAATCTCTCAAACACTTCTGTGATTCCCTCTTTTGGCTGAGCCATGAAGGCTTCATATTGTGAGACAAGAATCTGCTTCTTGTTCTTTCTTACTTCAGTAGTTCCTTCACAGAGCACTTCTATAAGATCCCACATCTTCTTGGCACTAGTACAGTGAGAAACAGTGCGATACATGTTGAAATCCATAGATTCACAAATGATAAGTTGAAGATGTCCATCCAGTGCTACTTTCTCCTTTTCAGGATCAGTGTATTTTGAGGGGTCTTTGGGCACATGTTTTGATGGTACTATCTCAGTGCCATTGGTTGTTTCACCAATCTCGATCATTGGAATAAAGGGACCATGTTTTAGAATATCTAAATACATGGGGTTAGAAGCTTTGATGAAAAGCAACATCTTCTTTTTCCATAAACTGTAGTGCTCCTTGTTAAAGGGAGGAATCTTGATACTGCTCAGTTTCTTTGAACTCATTCTTGATCTTTTCCTGTTTGTACGTTAGCAGCCTTCGCTCTGATACCACTTTTTAGGAATGAATATCACCTAGAAACTAGACAGAGGGGGGGGGGGGTGAATGGATAGTTTGATGAATTTTTTCTTTCTTGAAACTAAATGTGACGCCCTCCCAATCTGGGGTCATGATCGGGGAGTCACTACCACCTCTATACATATTAAACCCATAAACAATATAATAAAAGCATGCAGACTTGACCCCAACTCTACCCTGGATCTTTAACAGTTGATGGTGTGAAACAAGCATCCACTATCTAATTCATTAATACATAAGTCTCAAAAGTTATTACAACAAAGTCTTAAGAGTTCTACGTTCTCTATTACAAAACACCTTCTAGATATGGCCATCACCTACCTGAGCTGGCATCCCAAAAACAACCCTATAGGAAGACTTCCTAGCTGTCTGAAATGTACGTACCATCTTCTCGTTTCACTGTGGGTTAGAATAGGGAAAAAAGAATGAGCCAAATGCCCAGCAAGTAATAATAATATGACCATACAGTTATCCACTGGGAAACAGTTCCAATATCAATATGTATGACATGGGTATAGCAAAGTCCATATCAAGGGATTATCAGAATCAATGAATTGAATATACAATTTCAAAACAGTTTCCAATATCAATATATATAACATGGTTTAAGCAGAATCCATAATAAGGAATTATCGGAACAATGGCATAAATATGCAATTTCAAAGGGTAAACCAATTTCATTTTCAAGATATCCGTTTCAAGAAAACAATAAGTAATTTTGGAGATTTTTCACAACGCACCGGACAATACGGGTGATCAGCCACGTAAAGTCCCCATACCGGACACACAGTCCCTCTGGTCCTTGTATTGGGTCCCATTAGGCAACACATTGGCCTTTAGACTAGTCCATCCCTAGTCCATTTATTATAATAAAAAAAAAATGCTGGACCGGCGTTACTCGGCCTCTTACGCCTCCAATCTTAGGAATCCGTGGAAACCATAAATCAGAATTTAAATAAGTCGAAACTTTATTCCTTTTTAAAACATGTTCAGATATAAAGAAGTCCTTTGGAAATCAGATAAGTCCAATCAAAACAATTTGGATTTCTATTAGTGGAATATAAGAAATATTTATCATCAGGTATGTTCTGGGAATGTACTAGAACAAGAGTTAGGTGTATTCACTTTCAGGTATAAAAAGGGAATGCATAAGTATATGATCAAGTTCAGGTTATAGAATCATAGGTCATCAGGGTTCAATTCATGGATATGAACAGGGTATAAAGTTTAAGGATAAAGAACTAAACAAAGTAGGGTATACAGATCAACATGGTATATATGAACAAAGATAAGGGTTATCAATGAACAATAGGTGTTTTTAGAATTAAAGGTATATCAAGGCAAGATAACAACTCATATATGTCAAAATGAAACAATGGAATCGAAATACGAAAGCAAGTTTGTATTACTTGCCTTAAGTAGCTAAAAAGGGTAATGACAAATCACTGATCCTCCACCTTAGCCTTTCCCTTGTCTCTAAGTTCCACTTCCTTGGACTCTACAAAAGAATATTTTCTATCTTAGTAGGTCCTCTCTAAAACGCTAATCCTTTATTCTAAACTACCCAACGTATCCTATACGTGTAAACACATAATAGTTATACCACAAAATAATTATAACCACGTAATAGGCAATCAACCATATAGTCTCACATTGTCATTTAAATACACATAACATGCTCCTTATACATATATATATATAATCATATATCTTTCCAAATCATACCACACTGGGTATCCCTTAACTCAATTTGATCATGCCATCCATAACCTTAACACTTTTACAACAATGTTTCATCTCAAAAAGCAGAAAATCAACTGCGCATACTTTACCAAAACATTTTTCATAAATCCAAAAATAATCAAACAATTACCAAATTTGACAGGCTACTTCCTGATTACAAAACCAGCTTAGCATAAAAGTTTCAACTTCAGAACACTTTATTTAGTATAAAAACGAACTGTATAAAGTAGGTACTAAGCACAGAAAAATCTCAGCTGCGCAACTTTTAGTAAAACAAGTATAACCTTTTATTCGTAAATCCTATCGATACAAGGTTAGCGCGTGCACAAACTAGATTCAATTTAGAACATTGACATCCTAAGCCCTCTGTCTAAAACAGGCAGCAACAATTCGAAATATAGCAAAACAGAACAGGGCAGTTTTTCTGGAAAATTCAGCATGATGTTTTTCTATATACAATCATCCCAACACAATCTCATTCACAACTAACCATCCAATATCACATCTAGAACTCATGTTCTTCAAGAATTACTAAACTTATACATGCATTTATCAAATACTCAAATTAACAAGTCAACGATTCCCTTACTTGGAATTTCACTAAAATTCCCAAATCAAAACTTTTAACTATCAAAATTTCACACTAACCAAACTTAACACAATAAATCAACATGCATTCACTATAACTTGAAATCAACAACCAATCATCAACATAAACAAATTTCAAACCGAATTCTAAAAAGGGGAAAAATCGAAATAGGCACATGCAATTCGATTTCTCAACATGCAATCAAAATCTTAACTAAACATAGCTATTAATACAATAATCGGACTCAAAAGCATCATCATCGTCCCCGTCGGCTCGCCGGAGCTCATTGCCGACGGCGGCAATGGTCGGAGGTGCCCGGAAAAATCGGGTTTCCTTCACAACCTCACCAATAAGCAATATTAATCGACCAACTAATCACAAAATCATCACAAGCAAGCTTTCGGGTTTGAATTAAATCAAAAATTGCCGAAACCCCTTGCATGCATAAACCGATACACATATATACACGCACACACGGCCATACACATACATACACACACGATTACATATATATATGTATGTATAATCATCAACATATGTGAGAGAGGGAGAGATTTTTACAGAAAATTGAGAGGGAGAGATAACCGAGAGAGAGAAGAGAGAAAAGAGAGAGATGAGAGTTGAGCCGGGGGTGAAGAAGAGGGGAAAAGAACTGAGTGCTGAGTTTTATAAGCCCAGGGGTAAAAGGGTAATCTGCTAATTAAAATTTCTGATTTCTAATAAACAAAACCAACATAAATACCTTTCTATAATTCGAAATAAAATGAAGATAATATCTAAAAATCACAATTTCATTTTTAAAACAAAGAATACGAATTTACAAGCTCACACATATTTTTAAAATATTTTTATGATCAAAATTGAATTAAATATGAATTTTCAAAGTTTTGATCACTTAAAGGACATTTAACTCATAAAATCAGTTTTAAATCCTTAAAGCCAAAACTAAATTCCTCCACTAATTTTAGAAAATACTAGAATATAGAATAAAGGTTGTGAAAAAGATTTCACAATAAAAAGAGTCTCCGATGATTTTATAAAATTCCCGGATGGTCAAAAAGTATTGATTTTTAATAAGAAATTCACATAAAATGCATTTAAAAGCATACACAAGTATTTTAATCCATACCATTCGCCAAGTAAACATCTAATTATCACATTTTCAAATATATACTCTTCACACAATATTCACATATCATAGAACTCAAATATTATTAAATATTAATATTGTACAAGCGTTTTTCTGAGTCGTTATAACCTTCCCCCCTTAAAAAGATTCTGTCCTCAGAATCTAACCTTATGAAAATAGATGCGGATACTTTTCAAGCATCTCGCTCTCAAGTTCCCAAGTCGATTCTTCAACTTTAGGATTCCTCCACAAAACCTTAACTAGCTTAACAATCTTGTTCCTTAATTTCCTATCCATATGATCCTGAATTTCTACAGGTTGTTCTACATATGACAAATCAGGTTGAATCTCAAAAGGTTCATATTCGATCACTTGATTTGCATCAGGATTAAATCTCTTAAGCATCGAAACATGAAAAACGTTATGAATGTGCTCCATGTGTGGTGGTAACGCTAGCTCATATGCAACTTTTCCAATACGTCTCAGTATCTCAAACGGTCCTACATATCTCGGGCTAAGTTTCCCTTTCTTGCCAAATCTCGTAACTCCTTTCCATGGCGACACTTTTAGCAATACTTGATCTCCTTCTTCAAAATTCAGATCCTTTCTGTCTTGGTCAGCGTACTTTCGTTGTCTGTCTTGTGCCGTAACTAGCCTTTTCCGAATGATTTCAATCTTTTCCTTCGTTTGTTGTACTAGCTCGGGTCCTAAAACTTTTCGTTCTCCAACTTCTTCCCAATATACAGGCGATCTACATTTTCTTCCATACAAAGCTTCATACGGTGGCATTCCAATGCTTGCGTGATAGCTGTTGTTGTACGAAAACTCTACTAACGGCAAATGTTCATCCCAACTTCCTTTAAAATCCAGCGCACAAGCTCTAAGCATGTCTTCAATGGTTTGAATTGTTCGTTCACTTTGGCCATCAGTTTGTGGATGATAAGCGGTACTCATCTTAAGCTTGGTACCCAGACATTCTTGAAATTGTCTCCAAAATCGGGAGTTAAACCTTGGATCACGATCCGACACAATGGTTACTGGAACTCCGTGACGTGTTACAACTTCCTTCAGATAGAACTGTACTAACCTATCCAGCGAAAATCTTTCATTGATTGGGAGAAAATGTGCAGACTTGGTCAGACGGTCTACAATTACCCATATGGCATCATGATTAGCTTTTGTCCTCGGTAGTCCAACAATAAAATCCATGGCAAGATGTTCCCATTTCCATTCCGGAATATCCAATGGCTGCAATAGTCCGCTCGGCTTCTGATGTTCGGCTTTGACCCGTTGACAAGTATAACACCTACTTATCCATTCAGCAATTTCTCTTTTCATATCCGGCCACCAGAAATGTTCCTTCAAATCTCGATACATCTTCGTGCTACCAGGGTGAATTGAGTACTGTGAACTATGGGCTTCCCTCAAGATTTCATTCTTCAATTCCGTCAGATTTGGAATCCATATCCTCGTAGAAAATCTCAAAATTCCTTTGTCATCCCTTTGGGTGCAGATCTCTTCACCAGTCAATGTGTTCATCTCTTGATTCATAACCTCCTCTTGACATCTTCGTATCTTTTCCAACAATTCCGGTTGAAACGTCATAGCGTTGAGAACTTCGTAAGTAACTTCTGAATCATAAACTTCTAGTTTCAACTTCTCAAAGTCTTGAAGCAATTCTTTAGGTATTGTGAACAAATTCAATCTCTCCTTTCGACTTAACGCATCCGCCACAACATTCGCTTTTCCCGGGTGATAGTTAATACTACAATCATAGTCCTTGATTAGCTCCAACCATCTCCGTTGCCTCATGTTCAATTCCTTCTGAGTGAATATATACTTTAAGCTCTTATGATCCGTGTAGATTTCACACTTCTCTCCGTATAGATAATGTCTCCAAATTTTCAGTGCGAACACAATAGCTGCTAATTCCAAATCATGAGTTGGGTACTTTCGTTCGTGCGGTTTGAGTTGTCGTGAAGCATACGCGATCACTTTTCCATGTTGCATTAGAACACATCCCAATCCTTTGTGTGAAGCATCACTGTAGATAACGAAATTTCCTTGATCATCTGGTAAGACTAATACTGGTGCTGTCACTAATCTTCCTTTCAGCTCTTGGAAGCTTTCCTCACATTTCTCAGTCCAAACAAACTTCTCATTCTTCCGAGTCAGTGCAGTTAACGGTGTAGCTATCTTTGAAAATTTTTGAACAAATCTCCGGTAATATCCAGCTAATCCGAGAAAACTTCTCACTTCAGTAGGGGTCTTTGGTCTTTCCCAATTAACCACAGCTTCAATCTTGGCAGGGTCCACTCTCACTCCTTCTCGACTAATAACGTGTCCAAGAAATTGTACTTCCTCTAACCAGAATTCACACTTCGAAAACTTTGCATATAACTTTTCCTTCCTCAAGATTTCCAATGCAATCCTTAGATGTTCCGCATGATCTTCCGAAGACTTTGAATATATCAAGATGTCATCAATAAATACAATCACAAACTTATCCAAATACGTTCGAAACACTCGGTTCATCAAATCCATAAATACAGCCGGGGCATTAGTTAATCCAAATGGCATCACTAAAAATTCGTAATGTCCATATCTTGTGCGAAAAGCAGTCTTTGAAACGTCTTCAGGTTTGATCTTCAGTTGATGGTATCCAGATCTTAAATCAATCTTTGAAAAATATGCTGCTCCTTTGAGTTGGTCAAATAAATCATCGATTCGCGGTAACGGGTACTTATTCTTTATAGTCAACCGGTTAAGTTCTCGATAGTCTATACACAGTCTCATACTCCCGTCTTTCTTCTTGACAAATAATACTGGCGCTCCCCATGGCGATATACTAGGCCTTATCACTCCTTTATCCAAAAGATCTTGTAGCTGCGTAGACAATTCCTTCATCTCTGCCGGTGCCATTCTGTAAGGTGCCTTTGATACTGGTTCCGTTCCAGGTGCCAAATCAATCGTAAATTCTACTTCTCGATCTGGAGGTAATCCGGGTAGTTCGTCAGGAAAAACTTCAGGGAACTCATTTACAACGGGTATCTCCTCCATTTTCAACACTTGCTTCTCCACATCCACAAAATGAGCCAAATAAGCTTCACAACCTTGTCGAAGTAGTCGTGTCGTTTGCATAAACGTTAAGAACTTCCTAGTTTGCCTTTGACCTTGAAACACCACTTCTTGATCTTCGTCCACATGCAATCTTACTTGCTTTTTCCTACATTCAATCTGTGCATCACAATCTACTAACCAATCCATTCCTAGGATAACATCGAATTCTCCCATTTTGAACGGTATCAAATCCGCATGAAAAAGATATCCACCGATCTCGATTTTACAGTTAGGACACACTTGGTCTACGGGAACTCTATCCTGGTTAGCCACTTCTATTACTAACGTCCTTTCCAATGGTTGTATCTCACATTTCAATTTATCAAGGAATCTTTCAGATATAAAAGATCTAGTCGCTCCAGAATCAATTAACACTTTAGCTTTAACAGAATTCACAGGAAGCGTACCTGCTACTACATCTCTGTCCTGAACTGCTCCATTGATTGACATATTAAAAGTTCTTGCTCGAGGTTGAGATGACTGTGACCGTGTTGGTGGTGCAGTGAGTCTAAGTACATTAGCAGACTGGACCGGTTCCTTACATTCCCGCGCAAAATGTCCCGCTTTTCCACACTTGAAACATGTTAGTCCTCCTGGCTTTGAACTTGGACATCCATCAGCATAGTGTCCTTTCTTGTTGAATTTAAAACATGTGATGTTCAACTTGTTACAGATTCCCGAATGTCTTTTACCACACGTCTTGCACTCTGGTATAGATGGTTTTCCCGTGATAGTTGGCGGCTTCCCTCCTTGAGGTTTCTTGTCTGAACTTCCAAATCCACTCCTCTGTTTCTGAAAATTCCTATCTCCTCCTGATTGATTTCCAAATCTTTTCCTATTCTGAGAACTCCCTTGTCCTTCATCACCTTGGCTTCTTTCAGATCCTCCAAATTTTCGTTTCTTTCCAAATTTCTCCTTTTGAACTAATTCGCTTTCGCCCTCAATGATCATCGCTTTCTGTACTACCGCAGTATAATTCCTCAATTCAAAAGCTGCAACTCTACTCCTTAACCATGGCTTTAATCCGTGCTGAAACTTTCTAGCCTTACTGACATCATCTCCTACGTATCTAGGTGCAAATCTTGCCAATTCAGTAAATTTGGCTTCGTATTCTGCCACACTCATCCCTTCTTGTTTTAGTTCTAAGAACTGAACTTCCAACTGATCCTGTAGGTACCTTGGTAAATACTTCTCCTGAAATAGTTCCGTAAATCTTTGCCAAGTAATTTCTCCTTCTCCTAACTTCACAGATTCCCACCAAAAATTAGCTTCTGCCTTCAAGTAGTAACTAGCAAATTCAGTTTTCTGATCTTCCCCAACCTTAACTAACGCAAAAGCTTTCTCAATGTCGATTAACCATGATTTCGCCTCAACAGGGTTTAGAGTACCTTTAAATTCAGGTGGGTGGACAGCTTGAAATGATTTAAAGGTTGTCAAAGGTTGAACAATTTGTTGTTGTTGTTGTTGAGTCAAGGCAGCAGTTTGTTGTTGGAGTAATTGAAGTATCTGAGTTATAGTTGGGTCTACCGGGTTCTGAGCCTCGGTATCAGTTGTTTGTTGAGTAGAAGCAGTAGTCTTTTTCTTTGGTGGCATTTTTCTGATAAGAGATAAGCAATTTATGAAACAATATGCATATATATACCACAGTGTAAACTCTTTTTGAAAATGTTTATAAAACTGTATGCAACATAAAATTTTTAAAATCTTTAGTCATATTGTTAGATAACTTGCTCGTCTCCGTAACAGGGTAAACAGGGTAAACATAGGTATTATAGGAACAGGTTAACAATAAATGGTATAACAGTTTAAAGCAAGGTATAAGAAAAAGTTAGTGCATAATGTAAAGATAAGAGTCAGGTACAATAGATGACAGGGTACATGATCACCCCATAAAGTCAAAGCAGAGTCAATGTCAAAGCAGATAATATCATAATGTCTACTAGGAAAAAGGGAAAATATCCTAATAGCGAGTAGTCAAGCGTGCAAATAACCAATAATAAAACCAATGGGCTCTAACAGATGTCCCACTCTCAGAATTCAACCAACTCTAGTCTCGTCCTCCTCGAACAGCTCTCAGCTCACACAGCATCCAGCTAACAATCCTAGTCACTCTCCTGGCCTCCTCTAAAGCATCAACAGTGACTGGTCCCTCAGCTAGGCGCTTTCGCGCTGTCTCCTCTACAGTACGGATCCTATCCTGCCACTCCGCCTCAGTAACAGCAATACGACGGTCCGCCTCCTCAGACATCTGATCTATAAGGGCCTGAAGCTCGGCATTCTGTCCGGAAAGGGTCTCTAGGTCTCTAGCAAGGTCTACATGTGCATGAAGAAATATAGGTGCAGGATCTCCCAAAACTGAAACACGAGAATCAACAGACGCTGCTCTCCAGGGGATAGTAGTCTGAACAGGTACAGGTGCAAATGGTGTCTCAACGGACTGAACACTAGGACTATCTATCTCCACTGGGTCAGATAATGTGATAGAGGGGTGAGGGGGTGTGTCTCCACCGACAACGTCCATCTCCTGCGATAACAATATAGATATAGATACTTATATAATAACAGGTTATCTCAATCCTAAAGACTTAATCTTAAAAGAAAGTACTTACGCCTACCATTGCTACTTAGCATTTATCCATCTAATATCCTAACATATTCCTACTCCTTACATAACTATCTTAATCATCTATTATTAATAGGGATCCTAATATTTTATTAATAGGGATCCTAATCCTGGCTTGTTTCAGTGACCAAAAACTGACAGCTCTGATACCAACCTGTGACGCCCTCCCAATCTGGGGTCATGATCGGGGAGTCACTACCACCTCTATACATATTAAACCCATAAACAATATAATAAAAGCATGCAGACTTGACCCCAACTCTACCCTGGATCTTTAACAGTTGATGGTGTGAAACAAGCATCCACTATCTAATTCATTAATACATAAGTCTCAAAAGTTATTACAACAAAGTCTTAAGAGTTCTACGTTCTCTATTACAAAACACCTTCTAGATATGGCCATCACCTACCTGAGCTGGCATCCCAAAAACAACCCTATAGGAAGACTTCCTAGCTGTCTGAAATGTACGTACCATCTTCTCGTTTCACTGTGGGTTAGAATAGGGAAAAAAGAATGTGCCAAATGCCCAGCAAGTAATAATAATATGACCATACAGTTATCCACTGGGAAACAGTTCCAATATCAATATGTATGACATGGGTATAGCAAAGTCCATATCAAGGGATTATCAGAATCAATGAATTGAATATACAATTTCAAAACAGTTTCCAATATCAATATATATAACATGGTTTAAGCAGAATCCATAATAAGGAATTATCGGAACAATGGCATAAATATGCAATTTCAAAGGGTAAACCAATTTCATTTTCAAGATATCCGTTTCAAGAAAACAATAAGTAATTTTGGAGATTTTTCACAACGCACCGGACAATACGGGTGATCAGCCACGTAAAGTCCCCATACCGGACACACAGTCCCTCTGGTCCTTGTATTGGGTCCCATTAGGCAACACATTGGCCTTTAGACTAGTCCATCCCTAGTCCATTTATTATAATAAAAAAAAAATGCTGGACCGGCGTTACTCGGCCTCTTACGCCTCCAATCTTAGGAATCCGTGGAAACCATAAATCAGAATTTAAATAAGTCGAAACTTTATTCCTTTTTAAAACATGTTCAGATATAAAGAAGTCCTTTGGAAATTAGATAAGTCCAATCAAAACAATTTGGATTTCTATTAGTGGAATATAAGAAATATTTATCATCAGGTATGTTCTGGGAATGTACTAGAACAAGAGTTAGGTGTATTCACTTTCAGGTATAAAAAGGGAATGCATAAGTATATGATCAAGTTCAGGTTATAGAATCATAGGTCATCAGGGTTCAATTCATGGATATGAACAGGGTATAAAGTTTAAGGATAAAGAACTAAACAAAGTAGGGTATACAGATCAACATGGTATATATGAACAAAGATAAGGGTTATCAATGAACAATAGGTGTTTTCAGAATTAAAGGTATATCAAGGCAAGATAACAACTCATATATGTCAAAATGAAACAATGGAATCGAAATACGAAAGCAAGTTTGTATTACTTGCCTTAAGTAGCTAAAAAGGGTAATGACAAATCACTGATCCTCCACCTTAGCCTTTCCCTTGTCTCTAAGTTCCACTTCCTTGGACTCTACAAAAGAATATTTTCTATCTTAGTAGGTCCTCTCTAAAACGCTAATCCTTTATTCTAAACTACCCAACGTATCCTATACGCGTAAACACATAATAGTTATACCACAAAATAATTATAACCACGTAATAGGCAATCAACCATATAGTCTCACATTGTCATTTAAATACACATAACATGCTCCTTATACATATATATATATATATATAATCATATATCTTTCCAAATCATACCACACTGGGTATCCCTTAACTCAATTTGATCATGCCATCCATAACCTTAACACTTTTACAACAATGTTTCATCTCAAAAAGCAGAAAATCAACTGCGCATACTTTACCAAAACATTTTTCATAAATCCAAATATAATCAAACAATTACCAAATTTGACAGGCTACTTCCTGATTACAAAACCAGCTTAGCATAAAAGTTTCAACTTCAGAACACTTTATTTAGTATAAAAACGAACTGTATAAAGTAGGTACTAAGCACAGAAAAATCTCAGCTGCGCAAGTTTTAGTAAAACAAGTATAACTTTTTATTCGTAAATCCTATCGATACAAGGTTAGCGCGTGCACAAACTAGATTCAATTTAGAACATTGAAATCCTAAGCCCTCTGTCTAAAACAGGCAGCAACAATTCGAAATATAGCAAAACAGAACAGGGCAGTTTTTCTGGAAAATTCAGCATGATGTTTTTCTATATACAATCATCCCAACACAATCTCATTCACAACTAACCATCCAATATCACATCTAGAACTCATGTTCTTCAAGAATTACTAAACTTATACATGCATTTATCAAATACTCAAATTAACAAGTCAACGATTCCCTTACTTGGAATTTCACTAAAATTCCCAAATCAAAACTTTTAACTATCAAAATTTCACACTAACCAAACTTAACACAATAAATCAACATGCATTCACTATAACTTGAAATCAACAACCAATCATCAACATAAACAAATTTCAAACCGAATTCTAAAAAGGGGAAAAATCGAAATAGGCACATGCAATTCGATTTCTCAACATGCAATCAAAATCTTAACTAAACATAGCTATTAATACAATAATCGGACTCAAAAGCATCATCATCGTCCCCGTCGGCTCGCCGGAGCTCATTGCCGACGGCGGCAATGGTCGGAGGTGCCCGGAAAAATCGGGTTTCCTTCACAACCTCACCAATAAGCAATATTAATCGACCAACTAATCACAAAATCATCACAAGCAAGCTTTCGGGTTTGAATTAAATCAAAAATTGTCGAAACCCCTTGCATGCATAAAACGATACACACATATACACGCACACACGGCCATACACATACATACACACACGATTACATATATATATGTATGTATAATCATCAACATATGTGAGAGAGGGAGAGATTTTTACAGAAAATTGAGAGGGAGAGATAACCGAGAGAGAGAAGAGAGAAAAGAGAGAGATGAGAGTTGAGCCGGGGGTGAAGAAGAGGGGAAAAGAACTGAGTGCTGAGTTTTATAAGCCCAGGGGTAAAAGGGTAATCTGCTAATTAAAATTTCTGATTTCTAATAAACAAAACCAACATAAATACCTTTCTATAATTCGAAATAAAATGAAGATAATATCTAAAAATCACAATTTCATTTTTAAAACAAAGAATACGAATTTACAAGCTCACACATATTTTTAAAATATTTTTATGATCAAAATTGAATTAAATATGAATTTTCAAAGTTTTGATCACTTAAAGGACATTTAACTCATAAAATCAGTTTTAAATCCTTAAAGCCAAAAATAAATTCCTCCACTAATTTTAGAAAATACTAGAATATAGAATAAAGGTTGTGAAAAAGATTGCACAATAAAAAGAGTCTCCGATGATTTTATAAAATTCCCGGATGGTCAAAACGTATTGATTTTTAATAAGAAATTCACATAAAATGCATTTAAAAGCATACACAAGTATTTTAATCCATACCATTCGCCAAGTAAACATCTAATTATCACATTTTCAAATATATACTCTTCACACAATATTCACATATCATAGAACTCAAATATTATTAAATATTAATATTGTACAAGCGTTTTTCTGAGTCGTTATACTAAATGTAAACTGTATATGATTATGCTATGTAATATGCAGAAAGTAAACAACACGCACAATCACTTTAATCTACTTTGTATAAGCAAATTAAATACTACAGCTTTCCAAGAAATTCACAATCGAATTTATGGCTTCTAAACAAGAACAGTTTGTACTTGCTTGCTTACAGAGAAAAGAGCTTGAGATAAAAACTATGCGTGTCTCTCTTACAGCTTACAGTGGTGTGTGCACAATATATATATTCACCTATACAAACTAGGTACACACAATATTACACAGCTACCCCTTCTGAAAGTCCAACTTGTCCTGCCATAAGAAGTTCACTGTGTCAGGAAGGACCACCTGCTTTTCGGAGTCTTTCCCGTTTCTGTAGCTGCTTGTCTCTTATCTTTCTCTCCAAGTTTAGCTGTAGATTTGCCATCTGTTCTTTGGACCACCTTTCCAGAACAAATGCTTCAGTATTTGTCTCTTTTGATTCTTGGTTCTGTACCTTGATTTGTCTTGTTATAAACGGCTAAGTGTTGATATCGTGAACTCCACTTCATTCATGACTTCGCGATTTCCCTTGTGAGGACTACACGATATAGCCTTTGAAGACTTTGCGAAATAGGCCATAAGATGACTATGCGACATGGGTCATTTGACGACTATGCGACATAGGTCATTTGACGACTATGCGACAAAGTCATTTGACGACTATGCGACATAAGTCATTTGACGACTATGCGACATAAGTCATTTGACGACTATGCGACATAGGGCTTCCGAGGACTTCACGATCTAGGCTTCTTTGACTTTGCTGACTTCAACACTTCACGACATGTGTCTTGAGGACTTCTCAACATAGTACAAAATGGACTATGCGATGTAGCACTTCACGACATAGATATTGGTGACTTCACGACATAGCTTTCTTCTGACTTTGCTATATAATGCCTTAGACAAATTTCTGCAACATATTTCTTCATGGCCTTATTCATTTCTATCCTGCTGCATGAACACTTCTGAACTTCTACCAGGACAATTATTTAATGGCCTATATACAATCTAGATGCAAGAAACTTTGCTAAGCTCATTATAACTTTGAGCATACATGATCAAGCTAATGTTCATGAGAACAAGACAAGTACATATAGAGACCTATACTATATCCCAGTGATAGAACTCACTAGGTCATATAATGTGACATAGTCACATAATGTAGGCTTGTTAATAGTGGTATTCAGACATGTCTTGAGCCTAACATAGCGGATCTAGAGCATCGAAATGAGTTTATTAGGATGAATGCAATTGTTTTAGTAATGGTCATTTAAAAACGTCCCCGAGGTGAACGGCTCTTGGTTGATGCTCCAGAGATGATTGAGAAGGTGATTTGAACTGAGTAGGATCAATCACTCCAGAGGAATTCAGAGAAAATTGGTGTTGACATATGAACTCAATAATGTTTAGTATTGATAACTCAACACTAGAACATGACTAGTAAATAATATATACTACACTCACGGTAGTCTATACAGAATGAAGATATGGATATACATCAATCGAGATCAGTTGCAGTGTAGAAGTCTACAACAACACTTTAGGAAACACCGAAATAGTGAAATAAAGGGTTGAAGATATTCGAAACAACTATCAAGATTCTATGTGAAGACTGAAGATTTTAGTGAATTTGTCTATATATAGTATTAAGCTTAACAGTGAATTTTTTTAAAAAAAATATGAAGACCATGAACAAATGTTAGTCGTCTGTGAACCAGACCGTTGCACTAGCTAAACATCAACAATTTGTGAAGAATTGGAGCATCTTGTCAAGAAATATTTTAAATGAAAGACTTAGTGTTTAAGTATTCAATGAAGATGAAGATATAAATACTAAGTTCATATGTGAGAAGAAGAACAAAGAAGAGGCACTTAAAAGTTATATTTGGAACTTAATTGGAGATGTCAACACCTGGTGTGGATCACAATAGTTTAAATTAATTTGGAAGACAAAGTCCAAATCAATTTGGAAAACAAAGTTCAAAATGAAAGACAAAGTTCAAATCAACTTAAAAGATAAAGTTCGGATCAATTTGAAAGACAAGGTTTAAATCAATTTGGAGACAAAGTTCAGATCAATTTCAAAGACAAAGTTCAAATCAATTTGGAAGACAAAGTTTAAATCAATCTCCTCTCATATAGTTCAAATTAAAATTGCATATAAAAAACAAGAAACTATATCTAAAATGAGTTATTGCACTACATAATTTTCTCAAAGTTAGAGGAGTCTTACATCTTGAGAGCAGAATATTGAGAGTTACTCATTTGTATTGTTGAGAGATTTGAGTGAGTAGTTTTCATATGTTTTACAATACTTATCAGTAGTGAGTAGTTTGTTCACATCATTCGTAGTGATTGTATGTTGTAGCTAACGATTTTTTCTCTTACTTATTCACTCCCTTCACACGGAAGCTCAACTTTATCCCACGTTTCTTTTGCTAATTTACAATTAACCACATTTTTACAAATAGATTTGTCAAGACACAATGAATAAAAAATGATTAATTGTACCAAATCATCAAAGACAACCATTTCTCTTTGAGGCCCTATGTAATCAGTTGGTTTCTTGGAAACAAAGTGTGAAGGTACTTCACCATTTTCAGTGGTGGCAAGAATATCTTTCGGGGGCGTAACAGATTTATCATCTAGAATCCCAATGTAAAATAGAGAGTTTATTGTCCTGATAAAGCTGTAATCGCCCTTGTCACCTTTTTAAAATTTAGAGCTTTGAAAGGCATATGTATAGGCCTATTTGTAAACATCGAGGATACGACTCAACTTAAACAAGAATGTAATAAGTAAATAATAATTCAATTGTCACAGGAATCTCAGAAGGTAATATCAGTCAAAAGAATGAAGATTAAAGTCAATCTACAGACTTGAAGTAATTCTACATTGAAAGAAGTTCATTAATTTGATCAAGCTTCAGTGAAGTATTCAAGAAAGTGGATCTATTAAATTGATAGAGATTTCTACAGTGTGACAACAAGTGTACATGTTACACTGTTTGATAAAGGGTAAAGAAAAAGAACCACCGCTTAAAGTCAAAAGATGAAGAACCGTCATTGTAGTTAGTTACTCATGAACCAGACAGTACATCGAGTGTCAACACCATCCAATGGAAGTTTATCATTAATCTTAGTGGTTCAAGAATTGTTTCTGCTATCAAGGAAGTATATTAATTCTCTTTTAATTAATTAATTCAATTAATTAATTTATTCATTAAATTAATTCAAAAAGAATTAATTTATTCCTTAAATTAATTATAAGATTAATTAAAGTAGAATTAGTAATGTACTGGAATGACTATGAAAAATGAACTGGCATGATTATCAAGGATAGTCATACCGATTGTCATACCAGCATTTTAGATAGTCATGCTAAGCTTAATTACTATGGAAATGAACTGGAACGACTATCAATGCTAGTCATACCGATAGTCATTGCAGTTCAAATGCATAGTCATTGTAGTTTAGTGTTAGTCATTCCGATAGTCATTGCAAGTATGTTTGATAGTCATTGCAAGTCATTTCTGTTAGTCATGCCAAGTCTTTCTATTAGTCATTTCTATTCAAGAAAGGCAGGCGTACAAAAACAAGATATTCAAGACAAAAAGACATATTACTTAACAAGACAGAAACTCTCAAAGTGATATTCATTTACTGAAGAACCAACTATATAGCTCAAAACTTCAAGTGAATTAAATTCTAGCAGTTATTGTTATATCCAAACCACTAGAAGTTATTTACTTGTACTGCTTTGACTATCTAGCGGATCATTATCCCTAGAATTGATCTCAAACTACTTTTTATTATTCGATCTTTTTATTACAAAAATAGATGAATTCATGTCGAATTTATTCTAGATTTGTTTTAAATAGTTTGAGATTCAAACCTTGTAATCTGTACTGTAATTGTAACACCTTTCAAGTTTGATATAAATTATATTTAACTTGAATTTTATTTCATTTAATTCCACACTTATTTGTTCTTGAATTGTAAAATTAAGAACCAAACAAATTCGAGAAAACAGTACCGTTTGTATTCAATCCCCCTTCTACAAACTTATTAGGACCTAACAATTGGTAACAGAGCTATTTGACTGATGCACAAATCAAGATCCATACTTTTGTGATTTATCAAGAACGTTCAAATTTTTATTTTTATAAAAATTCAAGATGACTACTCAAAAAGTTGGAGCCGTCAAAGTTCCAAAGTTCAGTAAAGAGCACTATCCAATGTGGAAGAAGAAGATGCTCTTATTTCTTCAAGTGGCAAATCCAAAGTATCTTGGTGTATTGAAGAACGGACCAAAAATTCCTATGGTTGTTGAAGAAGAGCATATTGAGAATAATATTGTTACTCAAGTTGCTAGGATGTATCCCAAAGACCCAAAAGACTATACAGCTGATGAAAATGAAGATGCTTCTCTAGATGCAAGCTTACAGTTAATTCTGGTTGATTGTCTAGATCCAATCATGCACAATCATGTTTTAAATTGTGTTGATGCCAAACACATTTGGGATACGATTGAGATAATCAATGAAGGGACTAAAGAAGTCAGAGGAAACAAAATGGAAATTCTTACCTCTTAATATGAACACTTCAGATCTAATCCCGGTGAAGGAATCTCTAATCCATGGAAAGCATTACTGTAACGATTCTAAATTTCGACTTAAATATTTTAATGAAACGTACATTTTATTGTTAGGTGTTTATTATGTGCAATAATTGTTATGTGCTTAGAATTGTGAATTATTCACTTTGTGAGTAATTAGTTAATTGTGTATCTGGTTTCTAAATTTTATTTAAGTGCTCTATAAATTTATTTAAGTCATATAATAATTATATTAAATTTAGAGTATGCTAAATTATTTAATTAAGTAGCATAAAATATTTCTTAGCATTACATATATTTTATTTTAGTTTTAAAACTCATGATTTAAATTTTTATAACCACTTAATTATTTTCATTATTTATTTTGAGAGATGCTACACCCTCTAGATTATTTATTTCAGTGGGTAATTTATTTATTTACCTAGTGAGTGGTAAAATTCTATTCAAAATTATTTTTGGAATTTAAAAGACATTTTATTTGATTATTTCTTTGTAAATGCAATTTTATTTATCTAATCTTCAATAGTTAATTGTAGAATAATATTTCTACTTGATCTAGAAGTGGGATTATGAATTTACATCATAGTCCTTGATTTTTACTATTTTAGTATTTTATTTAATTGGACATTTTTGTCATTTAATAATTAAATAACTAAAAAGTATTTACTTTTACATTGCTTTTAATCCCCCTATAAAAACCCCCACCCACCCCCATCGGCTCCCCACTCCCGTTCTTTCTTCTTCTTCTTCTTCTCTTCTCTCTCTAACACACCCCCTTGTTCTTCATCTCTTACAAAAATTAAAACCACCAAAAGCTTGTGATTCTCTCATCCAAATTACAAGTGTGAGTAATCAAAACACTCCTCTCTCAAATCTCTACAACCCTCTTGTACTAATTTCGAGTTTTATCATGGTTTTAAAATTGGGGATTTTCGGATTTAAGGGTCCTTATGCATAAAGCTTACATGCAAAGGTCGATTGTGTGTATTTAGGGTCATTCTCGATGAGACCCATTATTTTGGGCTCATCCAAGAAGAAACCCGACCATGGCAATGATCCTTGTGAGCCATGGTCTTGATTTTCATGTTTAAAAAGTTGAACTCAAGTTCATTTTGTTGATGCATGTCACTAATTTTGTGATCCATGATGATTTTGATTAAAGTTTGTTAGTGGGCTTCGATTTTTATTAAGTATATATGTTGGATGTGAAATGGTTAGTAGGAATTTGAAATATTATTGGTTGCATGTAAGAAGTTCTTGAAGATCTTAGTGATTATGGTATTTAAGTTTGATGGGTTAGTAATTTCGAGATGAAATGGAACTTGTATATGTGTTAATCAATTGTATTGTGAGTTGCATGTTAGTTTAAGAGAAAGTATGATTTTTATTTATATTATAGATGTTAGTTTCAATTGAAAATTTGTTGATTTAACTTTGGGTTGAGATTGAAATGGTTTATGGTTTGGAAGATGGGAGTTAGGGTGGAAGGAGGTTAGAAAGAGAATGAGAGAGATAGAAACCGAGAGAGAGAGAGAAGCCGAGAGAGGGAGAGAGATCAAGTGAGGGAGAGAGGCCGAGAGGAAGAAATGGGGGGAGGTTGAGGGTGAGCCGAGAGAGAGATGGAGATGGAGGGGGAATGAGTTGAGTGTTAATTTGTGAGCATGGGAGTGTGATTAGAAAATGGATTTTGAGTGTGTATGTTATGTAAAATTGGATTTTTTTTAGAAATAGGTGTGTGTACTTTAAAAATGTGTCCTTGGTGTGTGTTAATTTAAAAATGTAATTTCGGTGTGAGTTCTTTTAAAACGAAGTTCTTGAAAGTGTATTTACAAAGGGAGTGTGTCATTTTCATAGAATGTGTTTAGTGTGAGTGTGTCTTGTTTTAGAAAAATTATTTCTTTTCGCGCAAGTACTTCTTTCAAAATATATGGTGTGCGTGAGGTTTAAAAATGTAAACTTGGGTAATGTGTGTTTTCGCAAAGGTTGTGTAACTTGAGTTAGTGTATGTGTGTGTGTGCGCGTAGTCTTTTAAAATGTGTTCACCATTGTGTCCTTGTGTGTGTGTACTTGTTCGTGTGCGATTGGTGTTAGTATAAGGCCGAGGGAGATTGAGAAAAGAGGGAGAGGCCGAGAGGCCGAGAAGGAGAAGGGAAGAAGGGAGGAAGGTGTTAATGGTGGTATTGTAATGACATAGTTTTGGTTCAATCTTAAGTGTATACATGGCTTATGTGATTAAGTGTTAATGATGTCATGAGATGTCGCTAAGTGACAACATGATTGAATGATAATTAAGTCGTTAAAGTATTATGTGCTTCTTAAGTGATTATTTGGTTATATATATAAGAATATATGATTGTATAACGATGGGGTAGAAGTACTTAGAGATACGTAAACAAAGCTGAGGTACTAAGGATTAGAGACTAAGACAGTATTATATTCTTGTATAGGTTCCAGTAGAAGGCTAGGCAAAGAGCCAGTGGAAGTGAAGTTGGAACCCTGAGACTCAGATACTGAGATATTGTCTACTTAAGGCAAGTATACGTTAAACTCTTACTTGTCCTTTATTTATCATTATACAATCTATTTCCATACCATGTTACTGTGTTCTTTTTCACCTTACTCTATATAAAACCTACCATTGTTCCTTTACCTTTGCTTGTTCATATAAGCCTTTTTCCTTGACTTATACTTTGTTGACCTCGGTTAACTTTTGAATACCGGAGCATACTTATTCCTTTGTTCACTTACTTACCATGCCTTCCAATTATTCATTCTTTAAGCCCCTGCAATAAAATCTTGAAATAGCTTATGCCCTGAAATGAATATCGGAAATGTTAACAGCCTCTTGTTCATTTAATCCCTTTGTTTGAATTACTCATGAATGGAACAAACTTTGGCCGTGGCGGCGGTCCTGGTTACTTATGTATGTATTTTAAGGCCAATGTGTGCCTATGGATCCTGAATGTTAGGACCTTGTGAAAACATGGTCTGGAGCTTTATGTGGCTGATCACCCGTATAGCTCGTACCGTCTTATCGGATGTTCCAATTCAATTTCTTCAATCTTTTCCTTTGAACAGAAATGTATATCTTGAAACTTATGGACTACCAGTTGATTACCATTTGACTACTAATGGATTTCTAGTTGATATCTACATATGTTGTTGATTATACTTGCTGAGCATTCTTTGGCTCATTTTCTTGTTTTTACCTTAACCTTTCAGTGAAGTCAGAAGATGGTCCGTACATTCCGCACTGCTAGGAAGTCTTTTGCTAGAGAGTTTGCTGCTAGGAGCGGCCCGTGGTTTGGGTTCCCGACCCATGCACAGGTTCTAGATACTTAAGTACTTTTGGTTTCCTAGTAGACTTAAGACATTTGGTTTAAGTTGTAATATTTAAATCGTTTAGAATTGTAAAACTTAATTAGTAACTCATTTAAATGTTGGAACTTAGATATGTTGTTTCATACTTCGACCTGGTAGCGATCTTGGTTTGGGGTATGGTTTCCATCTATTAAGATGCATGCCTAGGTTGTATGTTATATTATGTTATATTATGTAAATGTTCGTGGCACTGGTTTGGGGGTGTCACAATTACACCATCAAGGAGATAAATAAGAAGTTCCTTCTAACTCTTCCATCTCATCTGGAGCACAGGATTTCAGCCATTAGAGAAGCAAGGGATTTATGTGAGATTTCACTGGAAAGACTCTATGGTGTTCTGAAGACTTATGAACTGGAACAGATTCAGCAGAAGGAAATCTATGGAACAGGTAAAGTGGTGAGTACGTCTACTGCACTGGTGGCTGAAGTTCCACAAAAACTGGAAGAGAAGGTTGTTCAACCTTCCAGTTCTGACAAGGATGTTACTGTAGCTGAATATGGCTTTACATATCCACAAGTCAATCTGATGGTGACTTCTATTCCATGGAAGAGCTTGAACAACTGGAAGATGAATCTATGGCAATGATAGTGAAGAAGTTTGGGAACTTCAGATTCAGAAAAAATCCTAATCTTAAGTTCAAACTCAGATTCCAGAGAGGTAGTTCTTCTTCCTCCAAAGAGGAACTCATATGATTCAAGTAAGAAGAACAATTAGATGCTTTAATTGTAATGAGTTGGGACACTTTGCTACTGAATGCAAAAAGCCAAGACAAGCAAAGAGGAACTCATATGATTCAAGTAAGAAGAACAAGAATGGGAAAGCTTATCTTGCTGAAGGCAAGAGTTGGGATGATACAAATAGTGATGAGGAAGATGGTGAAGTTGGAAATCTAGCACTCATGGAAAAAGAAGGCAACTCTTCATCTTCTAAGTCTGAGGTAAAGTTCACTGACTCTAAAATGATTTATCATCTTAGTAGTACATTATCTTCTGCACGTAGTGAAAATGATAGAATAATTCTTCAGAACACTTCTCTTGAAAAGGAAGTTAAAGAATTGAGACTAGTGTATGTTAATCAAGATGAACTTACTAAGAAGGTAGCTTTTCTTGAGAATAGGGTTAATTGTTATAAATAGTTAGAAACCATTCTTAAAGACAAGATCACTGAACTTGAGACAAAGGTTAGAGCGTACTATAATTCTTGCAAAACAGCAAAAGAGATTTTCAACAAGCAAGCTATTAGTCAAACTGTTGGTATAGGTTTTGGCTATAATGAGGCTGTTGGAATGTTAGGCATTAATACCCCTAATAGAATTAGTGCTGAAGAAAAGGGCATACCACATGTGCTTAAGGATGTTAAAGACCCTCTCTTTAAAGAATCTATAGCAGAACCTTTGATTGAATCTTCTATCATCATTCAAGAAGAGATGCGTATTGAGGACATTGCCAATGGGATTGTCCAATCCAAAAAGTGTGTGCCTAAGAGTTCTATCAAAGTTGTTCATACAACGGAGACAAAATTAGACATTCATAAGTTGGAACAAAACAACATGTCTAACATGCATAACATGTCTAGTGTAGATTTATCTTATAAAGCATGTGGTGTTGCTAATTGCATGTCTTGTGCTTTCAATGTAATGTATGTTTTTTAAAATAGTAAGCATGCATCAAATGATAAGACTGCTCCTCGTCAACATGTTAATAACAAGAAGCATGTTAGATCAAAGACTGTTAGTCCTCCTAAAGTTAGAGTGGACACATTTATACCTAAGCCTACTCAGAAATTTGTTAAGGCTGGTAATAAGTGGAAATGCTCTTTCATTAAGGAGGTTGAAGTGGTGAAAATCAAGAATGTTGTTTTGCCTGACAAAGGCCAGTTCTTTAAGTATGCCAGACCCAATCAAGTTTGGGTTCTGAAAAAGGTCTAATCAGTTTGATATTGCAGGGTGTGGAACAGGTGAACCGAGTTTTGTGGATTCTGGACAGTGGATGTTCAAGGCATATGACCGGAGATAGAGCCCTACTATCAAATGTAGTTGAGAAATCTGGCCCAGTGGTTACCTTTGGAGATAACAACAAAGGTATAACTGAAGGATATGGCAGTCTGGAAGCTGGAAATGTTATAATTGAGGATGTATCTGTTATGGAAGGTCTTAAGCACAATCTTCTCAGCATCAGTCAATTCTGTGATAGAGGATATGCTGTTTCGTTTTATAAGGAGAAGTTCCAGATCCTTCACAAGAAGAATGGAAAGCCTTCTCTTCAAGGAGTAAGGAAAGGAAACTTGTTCATAGCTTATTTGTATTCTGGATGCAAAGATGAAGTTAATTGTTTTTATGCTAAAGCTTCGTCAGATGAAAGTTGACTATGGCACAAGAAGATGTCTCACCTCAACTTCAAAACAATGAACTCCCTAGTCAAGAGGGAATTGGTGAGAGGTCAGCCTCAAATGGAATTTACACAGGAAGGACTGTGTGAGGCATGTCAGAAAGGAAAGTCAAAGAAAGCATCTCACAAGGGCACTGACACATCTTCAATAACTAAAACTCATCAGTTACTGCACATGGATTTGTTTGGTCCAGTTAATGTGATGTCTATGTCAAAGAAGCAATATGCTCTTGTGATCGTCGATGACTATTATAAATACACATGGGTTTTATTCCTACATTCCAAGGATGAAACTCCACAGATGGTGATTGATCATGTAAATTTAATTGAGTTGGATTCTAAGTTTCCAGTTAGAGCTATAAGGTCAGACAATGGAACTGAATTCAAGAATGCAGTTCTGAATGACTTCTGTGCAGACAAAGGAATAACAAGACAACACTCAGTCCCTAGAACTCCTCAACAAAATGGAGTGGTAGAAAGGAAGAATCGTACCTTGATTGAAGCTGCAAGGACAATGCTAAGTGAATCAAGACTTCTTATGTACTTCTGGGCTGAAGTTGTGAACACTGCTTGTTATACTCAGAATCGAACTTTAATCAACAAGGACTTAATGAAGACACCTTATGAGATCATGATTGACAAGAAACCAAACCTCAAATACTTTCATGTATTTGGTGCTAAATGCTTTGTGCTTAAAGATGGAGATGTTCGACGTGGCAAGTTCGAGGACAAAACATATGAAGCTATTTTTGTTGGTTGCTCCAGAAGATCTTACAAGGTGTACATAATTGACAGTCACCAGGTGAAAGAAAGTGTCAATGTTACTTTTGATGACACTAAACTCCCAAGTATCCGAACATAAAATCCATCTGAGAAACTGAAATTTGATAACTTCCCAGATTCAGAATCAGATGATGAGACTCCACCTGAGATTGCTGCTGCTGATAACAATGACAATGATGATAATGATCATGGCGGTGGCGGTGGAAACACTGGTAACGATGGAGATACCTTTTTTTTTTGCTAAATAAAAATTTTATACCACGAAAAGAAAGAATACAAATCTAGGGGCATACCCCGCGAAAACAGAAAGGACACAACTAGAACAAAGAAAGCAAAAGTAGCACCCTACAAACAAACCCTACACTCTAGAACAAAGCAACAAGCCACAAACAATAAAGCCTACTCATTAGTATAAAAGCAATTGAAAAGAGATATCACTCCTAATACTATGAGAAAAATTAATACAAGTGGATAATTTATCTCTGATTTTTAATTTAATATCAAAGAGAACTTCATCAATTGGCCGGGAATGTCCTACATTATGAATTCGATAGTTCCTTTCCATCCAAACCGCATAGAAGGTGGTAGCCACATACAGAGAAGCAACCTGTTTCCTAGTGTTTCCGGTTGAACTTGGGACAAGAGTCCCGGAAATATAGTTCGCCCAATTAAGGTTTAGAGAGACCGGACATTCCATCAAGATTGCCCTAGTGAATGGGCACTCACAGAAAAGATGTTCGTGAGATTCTATACCACTGCATAAGCTACAACTTAGGTTTGTATTCATGCCTAATCTACCCATTCTGTCCTTTGTCATTAATCGTTTCTTCAACACCAGCCATAGAAGCAAGGAGAATCTGGGAACAACGAAACTATGCCAAACCATTTTAAGCCAATCTGGGGCAGTACCCTGCACTCTAATAGTGTTCCACACAGTTTTCATGGATATAGGGCCTATATCCCCATCCCACAGAATTTTATCTTCCCTCCCAATCCTTATGCAAGCACATAAATGACGCATATCCATAGCAAGCACATGATTCGAGGGACAGAAATTCCAGAACTTATAAGAGATAATTGTGTTAACCTGAGCAAGAGAGGTTGACTCAGCAATGGAAATGATTATCTGCCTAAGAGTATCCACAATAGAGCAATGTTGAACCCAAAGATCATGCCACAGAAGGAAACTGGAGTTCCGACCCACTTGATAACTAATGTGGCGAAGAGCATCACTACGAACCTGCAATATTTTCCGAAGACCCCATGGACATTTAGATGGGATGTTCATGGTCCAGAAAGCCTTCCTGTCTAGAACAACCGAGTGCACCCAAGCTATCCAAAGGGATTCAACTTTATTAATAATACGCCATAGTTGTAGAGTTGCAGCACACCTATTCCAAAGAAAAAGATCCCTGAACCCTAAACCTCTTTCTTCCTTGGGATAACAGCAGTCCGCCCAGGCTACTTTAAATTGGCAAGGCCCCTGGTATGTCCCACTCCATAAGAACCGGGAGAGAATGCTTTGAACTTTCTTCAGAACGGGCTTTGGCAAGAATAGAAATGCAGCCCAGTAGCCCTGAATACCATAAAGGACCACATTGATGAACTGCATACGACCCGCTTGGCTAATGTACTTACACGTCCAGTGATCAATCCTCTTACAGAGCTTTGTAATCAAGGGAGCACAATCTCTATCTCTGAGTTTACTAGACACCAAGGGGAGCCCAAGATAAGTTATGGGTAATTCACCATGACAGAAACCAGTTAAATTCAAAGCGAAATCTTTCGCATCAATAGGAACATTACCAAAGAAGCATTCACATTTTGCAGGGTTTGGTGAGAGACCTAAAATTTTAGAGAAAGTACTCGCGCCATCCATAAGGAGCTTAATAGAATCAGAGTCCCTTTTACTAAACAGCAGAACATCATCAGCAAAAACCAGATGAGTGATTCCATTGGGTTTTGTGCGCCAATGGTAAAAAAATCCATCAGTAGTAATGGCCTTTTTTATACATAAGGACAGAGCTTCCATTGCAATAACAAATAAATAAGGCGACAGTTGATCACCTTGACGTAATCCAGACTTCGCACCAAAATAACCCTCTATAGAACCATTAATCTTCACCGAGATCATGCAATTGCATACACAGCTTCGAAGCCAAACCATAAATTTATCAGGAAGACCTATAACAGTTAGGGTATGAAACAGAAAAGACCAATTGAGACTGTCAAAAGCCTTCTTAATGTCAAGTTTTCAAGCAAACCTTGGGGTCCCTGAACTGAGATGATAATCCTTGCATAAAGACTGCGCTAAGAGAACATTATCCCCAATCACTCTACCTGGAACAAAAGCAGTTTGGTTAGCCGAAACCAAAGAGGTTAACACTGCACGGATCCTCGAAGCCAGAAGCTTATCTATACATTTATAGAGAACATTACAACATGAAATAGGTCTAAAGTACGACATATGATTAGGGTTCGGAACTTTAGGAACCAGGGATATAGCACTAGAGTTCACCATCCTTGGCATGTAGTTATTATGGAAGAAAAAGAGAATGGCTGCAGTAACTTGTGAACCAACAATACTCCAAGCCTTAAGAACGAATTCAGGCGTAAACCCATCAGGACCCGGGGACCTGTTTTTTGCCATAGACTTTAAGACATTCAGAATATCCTCCTCAGAGAAAGGGGCAACCAAAGACTGAACTTGCTCCTCATTAAGGCGATTAAAGCTGAGATCAGGTGGGAAATCATCCACTACGGAAACAGTACATAGGAGCTCTTTAAAATAGGTGATAACAGTGTGCGAAATGGCTTGGTGCGTGGTGTGAACCATACCAACATCATCCGTTAAGCTCAGGAGTTTATTGGAGTTCCATCGACCTTTACAAGAGTTAAAGAAAAAACCATTATTCTTGTCTCCCTTCTTAAGCCATGTTATGCGAGATTTTTGCTGGAGAAGCACCTCTTCCTCTGCAAGGGCATTGAACAAATTAGTGCACAATAGACTTTCCTCCTTTGGGCCCTGCTAACATTCGTTCCCAAGCTCCTTTAAAACACAGATAATACCTCTCTAGCAGCTATGACTTTAGTGTGAACATTTCCTACCACTTGGTTTAGCTCCTTCACACCAACCTTGACCTTTTTTAATTTCACAGTTAAAATATACCACGAATCCCCTTTAACCTCAGTATTCCAGGCAGCAGTAACTGTGTCCAAGAAGTCTATATGCTCCAATAGGTGATTAAAGATTTGGAAAGGCTTGAAAACCTTAGCTTGGTGAACCCCCAACGTAACAACAACGGGGCTATGAACAGAGAGACCACGAGGAATGAAAGAAGCCATAGAAAGATTAAAGGAATTCAACCATTCCCCATTAACCAAAACACGGTCTAATTTACGCATGACAGGATCATCTAGATTACTATCCCACCAAGTAAGTAACTGCCCTGTGAAGCGAAGATCTGTAACCCCAAGATGATTCAGGCAGTCCCGAAATTCAGTTATAGCAGCAGTACGTCTAGGAAGACCCATATTAGATTCAGCAGCATGAAGGAAGATGTTAAAGTCACCCATGAGGCACCAAGGAGGACACTCACCATTAGCAGTAATGTCGTTCTGAAGATTTATGAGATTAGACCAAAGGGATCTCCTATCCACTTGATCATTATAAGCATAAATAACTGACAGAATACAGTTACACATTCCATCTGTTCTCGAAATACTGCAAGTAATGTGCTGAGCAGTAGTACTTATTAGATCCACTTTCCAAATCACAGGATCCTACCCAAACCAAATTCTGCCATTGGAGTGGTGGTCATAGTTAAACAACCAGTTATATCTAGCTGCAACTTTGAAAGAAATAAATCCAGAATTTTCCTTTTTAACATGAGTTTCCAGGAGGGCACAAACACTGAGGAAGAATCACCAAGACAATCTAGTCATTCACAACACCGTAATGAATTTCAAGGCGAATCATCAAGATCAAATCTTCCAAGACAAACTGTTTGGAATAGAGCTCATCATTTTGAGCTGATTATTGGTGATCCAGGTGTTGGAGTTCAAACTAGAACTGCTACTCAGAATGAATGTCATTATTCAGGGGTTCTTTCTGAATGGAACCAAAGAAGACTGAGGAAGCACTGGGTGATCCTGATTGGGTGATTGTTATGCAAGATGAACCCAATCAATTTGAACAACAGAAAGTCTAGAAGTTGGTACCTAGACCAAAGAACAGGAAAGTAGTTGTACACAGTGGGTATTCAGAAACAAATTAGATGAAGATGGCATAGTGACAAGAAATAAAGGAAGACTGGTTGCTCAAGGTTATTCAAAAGCTGAAGGCATTGATTATGATGAAACCTATGCACCAGTAGCTAGGCTTGAGACCATCAGGATGTTCTTAGCATTTGCAGCTTACTCTAATTTCAAAGTATATCAAATGGATGTTAAGAGTGCATTCCTGAATGGTGAGCTGGATGAAGAAGTGTATGTAGAACAACCCCTGGCTTTGGAAATCAGGAGTTACTGGACTTTGTTTACTTCCTTTTCAAGGCTATCTTTCGTCTCAAAAAAGCCCTGAGAAAATGGTATGACACTCTTTCTGGTTTTCTTATTGAAAATTGTTTTGTTAGAGGTATCATAGACAAAACTCTTTTTTTTGCTAAGTTAATAAGCAAGCGGGATTTCTCCCTCTTTCGAAGGCCACTATGACAAAACTCTTTTTTCTAAGAAACATAAAAATGATATGATATTAGTCCAAGTCTATGTGGATGACATCATATTTGGGTCTACTAATGATGATCTCTGTAAGAGATTTGCTAAGCTAATGCAGAGTAAGTTTGAAATGAGTATGATGGGTGAGCTAAAAGTTCTTTGTTGGATTGCAAGTAAGTCAAAGGTTAGATGGTTTATTTATTTGTCAATCCAATTATCTCAAAGAATGAAGGGTTTAGAGCACATAAACGCAACGAAAAACGTAAAAATAAATCAAAATTCGAAACCCCTCCGCATGATCCATGCGAAAACAAAAGATTTAATTCGGAGATTAAGAACAAATACCTTAAGAAGCTTTAACAGTTCATTAATGGAAGATTAATGGAGATCCAAAGCTTGTTCAATCACCATGTATCCCGCTCTCGCGATCTACACTCTACGTTATCCACACGAACGCTTTTCTTGAAGGATTGATGTGTATTGGCACCCGAAAACTGCTTCTTTCTCTCTCTCTCTCTCTCTCTTTTCTTTGCTCTCATAAGCGGCTAGGGTTTTAATATAAAAATGTTTTTCCACACTAAAATCAGCCCTCTTTGAGAGTTTATATAGAGAGGAAAATAAGTTTTCTAATTATAATCCAATTATAATAAAATACTAATCCAAAATTCCAATTTATTATTTAATTAAGTCGCACTTAATTAATTAATAATTAATTTCAGAATTAGTTTAAGTAATTCCATTTTATATTTAAATAATTATTCAAGTCATACTTAATTAATATTATAAATAGAATAAATTACCTATTTAAATTTAAATTCATAATTTAAATTATTTCTCCTTCAAGCGTTCTTTGTGTGTGACCATGTAGGTTATTATTATGTTGGTAACAATTTTAATAACTAATTAAAATTGTAAACAATGAGCGGCATCTAGTAATACATCATCGCCACCCAAGTAATAATAATTAAATCGGTGATTCGATTAAGCCTTTCGTGAATAATGTTCCATGTAATATAATCCCTTTAACCTTAATATTATAGATTAAACTCGAGGCATGTAATGTGTCATCCTCTTCATAATTTAATCTTAGTTTTCTTGATCGATGAGTAGACTAATAAATCAAATCAACATTTGAGCACATCCGTGCATTTCTTAGTCTCACTCAAACAAGAGGCCAATAATATCGCTCCTAAAATTAGGAGGGTTAAATCCCATCTAGATCATTCATATTTCTCATACAATTCATAATATACCCAATATCCACTTTTATCATCACCCGGTCAAAGGTAACTTTTAATGTAATCAAAGTATATTAATTCTCGTATAAAAATATAATGATTTCAGGTCTAAGGATCATTACACCATTATCACAGTGAGAATTACTTATGACACTGTTAACATGTGTAATCTCACGGCGGGTCAATCCAGTGTCATGTACTCTTACATGCACCTATGTGTTGACTTTAGTATCACCATACCTATGACCAATGAGATGTGGTCATCAGTCAACAAACATACTAGTCTTTGTGTATTATTATTGTCCTTAAATAATAACACTCGACTAGGGATATTTAGGAATAAAGATACTATTCATATAGTCTCATTTTTAAGTCACATACTTAAAGATATTGAATACGTATCATAATACCAAGGACATTTATTATGCTAACATTTATAACGCAGTATATAAAGACATAATAAAATAATAACAATAATCAATAAAACATAATTTATAATAATAATATGTTTTCTTTAAAACATAAAAGTATTGTCTCTAGAGCACTAATACTAACAATCTCCCACTTGCACTAGAGCCAATATCCCATGTATCCAATACATTTGGAACTAGTGTGACTTACATGCTTCTGCTGCGACAAAGCCTTAGTCAGTGGTTCTGAAATATTATCAATAGTATGCACTTTACATATAAGTATATCTCCTTGATCATTAATCTCATTAATAAGGTGATATCGCCTTAGTAAATTCCCAAAACATCCTTTTTGGCTACTTCGCTAGTATCAATATACTAAGCCTCGATTGTAGAATCATTTACGGTTCTTGTTGTGAACTATTCTAGCTTACAACACATCTTTTTAGACAAAACACAAATCCAGACTAAGACACAAAACCGTCCTGTATGTCTTGAAACTAACATCCATGTAACATTTTAGAGCCAACTTCCCATCTCCTTCATATACCAAGAATGAGTCTTTAGTCCTCTTCAGGCACTTAAGAATATTCTTGATTCCAACAAGTGACCATCACTTGGATTAGACTGGTACCTGCTCGTCATGCTTAAAGCATATGAGACATCATGACGAGTACATATCATCACATACATTATGAAACCAATTTCTGAAGCATATAGAACTATACTAATGTGGTCCATATCATCCAATGATTTTAGACCATTTATTTTGAGATCACTATCTCATAGACATGGGAACATTTCCCTTTTAGCCTCTTTGCATCCCTAATTGGTGCAATACATTGTCAATGTATGTACTCTGACTTAAGCCGAATAATCTTCGTGATCTATCTCTATAGATCCTGATCCCTAAGATATAGGACACATCTCCTAAGTCTTTCATCAAGAAACTATTTCTTTACCAAGTCTTAACAGTCTGTTGAGAAAGTATGTGAATCCTTATTTATAATATATCATCTACCTATGATACTAGGAATGCCACATGGCTGCCACTAACCTTCTTGTAAACACACGGTTCATCTTCATTTTGAATAGAGCCAAACTATTTGACTGTTTCATCAAAAAGTATATTCCATCTCCTCGAGGCTTACTTTAATCCATAAATGGATCGACTTATCTTATAAACCATTCTAGCAAAACTTGGATCTACAAAACCTTCAGGTTGTGTCATGTAAACATCCTCTTCAACGCTCCCAATTAAGAAAGTAGTTTTGACATCCATTTTCCAGATTTCGTAGTCATAGTAAGCAAGCAAAATCCTAATGGACTTGACCAGTGCCACTGGTGAGAAAGTTTCAACATAGTCAATACCATGAATTTACTTGAAACATTTTGCCACCAGTCGTGCCTTATAGGTCTGTACATTACTATCCATGTCAGTTTTCTTCTTGAAAACGCACTTGCACCTTATAGGTTTTACCCATTTAGGCGGATCAACCAAAGTCCATACTTGGTTTTTCATACATGGAATCCATCTTAGATTTCATGGCCTCCTGCCAACTTTTAGATCTTGGAATTTTCATAGCGTCTTGGTGGGTAAGAGGCTCATTATCATTATTCACAAGCATTACATCACCATCCTGAGTCAAGAGAAATTCATAATATCTCTCAGACTCATGGTGAATCCTACCAGACCTACGAACAACCTGTGTTTCTTGAGCAGTATTGTCATTAACATTTTCTTGTACATTCTGCTCTTGTTCCAACTTTGGTTCAATGTTATCTCGTAGTTCTCGATCCTCATCGAGATCTATTTTCCTCCCACTATTTCTTTTAGAAAGAAATTCTCTCTCAAAAAAATACAGCAGTCCGAGCAACAAACACTTTGTTCTCTGGAGGATTAAAGAAGTAATACTCCTTTTGTTTTAATTTGGTATCCCACAAAATTATATTTATCTGATTTTGGTCCTAGCTTGTCAGAGGTTAAACGTTTCACAAACGCTTTGCATCCCCTAATTTTCATAAATGACATGCTATAACTTTTCTCAGTCCACATCTTATATGGTGTCTCCTGAACCATTTTAGTAGGAACACGTTTAGTGTATATGCACTTGTCTCTAGGGTATAACCCCAGAAACTTATTGGAAGATCCACTTGACTCATCATCCATCGCACTATGTCCAACATAATGTGATTTCAGCTCTTAGAAACTCTTTTCATTGAACCTTTTTTTTTTACTTTAGCTTAATATTCTTTGAACTTTTCAAACAATTCGGATTTGTTCATCAAAAGATATCTATATCCGTATCTACTGACATCATCAGTGAGCATTATGAAGTAGTAAAATCTACCTCCTGCCATCGTATGTATATGACCACATACATTACCATATATAAGTCCTAATCGTTCGATGGTCCTTTCACCTTTTCAGTAAAAGGGGCTTTTGTCCTTTTGCCAAATAAACCAAGATTCACATTCTTCGTATGATTCATAATCAAACTTATCCAATCATCCATCATTATGTAAATTGGAAATGTGTTTCTTATAATATGGCCTTAATTACAGTGCCAAAGGTAATGTTTCATTTGAGTCATTTTAGAACATATAAATTGTTAACTAATTGTGCAACATCATTAACCTTTTCATTGAAATGTAATAAACAATAATTGTTATGTATACAATTAAAATGAAAAACCTTTCTTGTCCATACAAGAAACCAATATAATGTCTCTACTCTTAGAGGCACGTATTTACAATTATCAAGTTCTAAACTTAGCCTTATAGGCAAAATTAAGTAACGAGTTACTTCAACTAGAGCAACAACTTTTGCTCCAATTCTAACCCGTAACCTGAAGCTTGACCCTCACCGGTCTTCTTTTTAGATCTTCCAAATAAGCATGACAGTTTAACTTTCAGTCTTTCGGTTTTCCACAGAAGCGACAATTGTCTTCTTTAATTAGCAACACTTCCTTTAGGTGACAAAACCTCTTTGGGATTGGACTTTAATATGGCTATAGAATTAGATCAAATCTTCTTCTTTCCATTCCATTTTCCTTTCCCATTCACATTCCTACATTCACCATCATTATGGGAGTAGTCCATGCATTTATCATGTTGCTTACAACAGTTCTCAACGTGCTTCACAACTTAGTGGGTGCTATGTCTATCTCATTTATTTCGTTGTTCACTAACTAATTGAGAATAGTTATTGTTCAAAGATTTGTATGATCAAATCATTCTGAGTCTCTAGACCAATCTTGAAACCCAAAAAATAATAATCAAGGTACTCATTATACCCTATCATCTTTAGAACATTTGGACCAACCGAATCTCACTTTCCCTACTTGTAGGTGTATGGTGTCTTTCTATTATCAAATCCCTTTTGACGAGCCTTTTCCTCAAACATCTTTTAAGGTGCTCAAATATCTCATAAGCATCCATATGCTCATATTGTTTCTTAAGCTCAACACTCATAGTTGCAAGCATGAGACATGAAGCATCATCAGTCGAATCATCAATTTGCTTCCAATAAGCATTATGTTCGGCACATGTTACATTCTCAGCAAAAAGGTAATAATAATTTGACTAACATCGTGGTGCCTGAGGACGATCCTCAAGCTCCTATATCAGTCGAGGAAATTTGTTCCTGTCAGCTTGTCCTTCTCAAGGAGTGATCACATAGAGAAGTTGTTTGTGTTATTTGTCATTTGATAGCTACAATATTAAAGTGCATAAAATTAATCTAGGTTGCAAATTTATTAATTATTATGTTTAAGTGATTATGGTATATCATTATCTACCTCCCACTATTTTTATCAAATAAATAGCCCTAACTATTAATTCGGAAAGTATTTCTCTTAAATCTTTCTAGTGAGCCAAGATCCATATTTCGTCATGCTTAAGGTCAGCTTTGGCTTTACTCCCAAAACATGATTTATTTAGGTAGACAACTCTTGTCAATTATATCATATATAACTCTTGGAAAGTTTGGTAGAACAACATTTGTTCACATTTATCTAATAAATCATACCAAGCTCCATGCCTCTAAGTTCACAATCCTATTGTGGTAACTTAGTTAAGTCTAACCCAATGGTCTAACAGTTAAGTATCACGTTTACTTCATCGCGTCTTACCACAATAGATTAGAGTGCTTCGCTTTGGCGAACCCACTCTTTCTCGATCTAGGTCTTGACGAGTGTTGCCCATTGGAAGGCATCTAATTGACTTAATATTTTAACTTTAGGGATTTGTTATTATTAAAACGACCATGATCCCATCATCAAGAGATTCCCAATTTTTCCTTGAACTAAGTACTTCAAATCAAAATTCATCAATGGTTTGATTTCCAGTCCGTCGGAGGAGTCACAGTGGTCTCACTTAAAACCCGCCTTTCTTACAAGCGCTGCTTGTATTTTTGTCAAAATCGCCCAATATCAAAATTTGAAATTCATACTTATTTCCGTGTTTCATAAACACAGGAATCTCATGTTCATTTTTGTTCAATTTTAAAATCTTGAATCGTTACAGATTTTATCTTGTTTAGCAAACATGGCATGGGTGACGTATCTAATACATACATTTTTAATCTAATTAAAACATGCATCATTATCTACGCATACATATCTACATCACATGCATCATATATGTAAAGTGCGTTAAGTAAACGTGTTTGGTTATATCCGTGATGTTAGCTCCAATAGTTAGGGCTAATGTTGTATCCGTGAAGGCACGGTCGTGGTTGAGCCTTGGGGTCATCGTCTAGGCTTCATCGTATGGGCTCTCCTTAGTGGGCTTGGATATGCATTTTATGACTAGTTAAGAGTTCTAGTCCGACATGGACTATGCTTGACACTTATCTTAAAGGAGACCTATCTCTAGTAGACTTAGGACCCTTGTAGTCCGGCCAAGGAGTTCTATCTCTAGTGGACTTAGTATCCTTGTTCTATTAGAACTACGTGAAGCTTGATCCCTATAAATATAGGGTACGTAGGCACATTAAAGGGGTTGGACGTTTAGAGCCCAGAGAGACCACCATAACTCCTTTGATCTCAGCTTCTTAAAAACATAACTACCACCACTCTCCGGCGATTATTCCGTCATAGAACCACCATCATAGATCTTAGTTTTGGCTTATAACCTCAAATTTTGTTATCACAAATTCCTTCGTTAACAAATTGGCGCTAGAAGGAGGGGCTGAATAAGATCATCATCTAGGAGGAAAGATGTCTCAAAACCGTGATGAAAACACTCATGAAGAAGGAAGCTTTTACTCGGAGGGTTACGGAGAAGATGAACCCTATGTTCCGGTAACTACAACGGATCCGGCCCATGCTTCTGGAAGTCGACCTCCGGTGTTGATCAGTAACACGGATCTTATGGAAGAGCTTCACCGTATGGGCGCAACTGTAAGAAGTTTTGATGCTAGGTTGAAGGCGGTCAAATATCGAAGGACTCGACATGGTTCATATGGCCGAGGAGGACGACGCATGGAAGTAGAGCCTGTTGGGCGTACTACAGCCGCCGGAGTGGGAAAAGGCGCGAACTATCCCGGTGTTGGGAGGCGACCACCCATCACTCCACGAAGGTTAGACTTTGGAGAGACTGAACCTATTGTTGAATTCCCGGAGGATAGTCAAATGATACCTGAAACCCTCGAGTCACCACAAGCTCCCCCGGTGTTGGATAATACTGCGCGTCCGAGTAGTATGCAAGGTAATCAACTCAATATTGGGCAAAGGTTATCGGCTATGATGGACCTCATGGGTGTGAAGCTGACTTGTGAGGAGATAAAAGAGTTACTTTTGGAAAAGGAGAAGGAGCAGTAGGGGCCAAACTAATGTTTCCGAGCCGGATGGAAGGAGGGAGATACCTGTAGGAGGGCAAATTGTACGTGGAGGATATCATGGTCGAGGTTCTCGGGGAGGGGGCAACCGAGGACGAGGGCGTGAGAATTCAGGAAGACAGACTGACAATTTTCTGTCAAAGCCAGAATCATCAAGACGCTTTGGAAGTTCCAAATCTAACGCTGCCACAAGTAAGTCAACCTATCCCAGGTAATACTCGAACTCCTCTATTGCATAATAATCAAACTATTGCTATGCCTACCCCCCCCCCCACAAGTTTCTGTGCAACTCACACCTCCTATCATGACACAAACACCCCCGATCGTGAGTATACCATCTTCTGTGCTGGTAAGCTTTGGCACGCCTACTCCACCCGTGGCGAGCACCTTCCTGGGAGGAGGGCTGTCCGGTGGTATTCAGAATGTTCCAGGGCTAGGTGATGTCAATGTTGGAGATATAAGGAAGCTGTTAGCACACCTGGAGGGTGAAGCTGGTTCTTTTTCCACAAAAGTAACATCTCCATTCTCTGTTGCTGTGAAGGATGCTCTATTACCAATGGGATATCGAAACACGACAGCCGACCTTCGTTTTCATGGAAATTCTGACCCGAAGGAATTTTTGGGGCGCTTCAATATTGAGATGGACGTATATCAGGTTCCAAGCTTGGCCAGGTGTCGTCTGCTAGCTGCGACTTTCAGAGATAGTGCTCAACAATGGTTTCAGAAGTTGGGAAGTGAGGTGATAACCTCTTGGGAACAAATGCAGGCGATGTTTTTGACGCAGTTCCAAGCAGCCGTCAAGTATTCTCCTCCAGTTACCTCCTTGGCAAACATTAAGCAGCGAGAGGGAGAAACCTTGAATGCATATTTTAAGAGGTTTAGTGCAGAAGCGGCAGGAGTTAGAGGGGCAACAGATGAGACTTTAAAGAATTTCTTAATTGTTGGCTTGAGAGTGGGAACTGACTTCTGGAAGCATCTACAAGGCAAGGATCCGGCTACATTGGCAGAATTATTTTCTCAGGCAGAGTCGTATAAGAGGGTAGAACAGTCATTGGCCGACAACAAAAAAGGAGAGGTATATGGAACTAATAAGGGCAGAAACAAAAGGAAAGATCGATCGCCAAGTCCAGACTACAAAGCACGAGGACGAAGCCCGAACCGGGTAAATATTACTAATGAGAAGAGAGGACGGGAACCCTTCCTAGGTCAAGACAAAAGGTCAGGTTCTTATACGCCGCTTGTTGCGTCTATTGAACACATATATGAAGTGACCAAGGACAGGGTGATATACAGGAAGCCAGCACCTTTGAATTCTTTCCAAAGCAAGGACAAAGTTAGATATTGTGAGTATCATCAATTTACCGGTCATAACACCCATGAATGTAGACAGCTCAAGGATGAAATCGAACTCTTAATCAAAGATGGGTACTTAACGGAGTGGGTAAAAAAGTACCGGGCTGATCATCCCATGGAAAGAAGGGGTATAGGTCGTACTTCGGCCGACGATGACAAGGAAAGGCAAGAGGGGTCAAAATTTGTTAGAGAAGGAAGTATCCGCACCATAGTAGGAGGACCACACATTGCAGGTGATAGCAATAAGGCGATGGAAAGATATGCAAAGGAGGCCAAAACCGCCCCTATGACGAATGTGAATCGGTTGGATCAGCGTTCGCCTAAGCTGTTTCGTGGAGAGGCGGCAGATATAACGTTCTATGAGGAAGATGCAAGATGGGTTCATCATCCCCATAATAATGCGTTGGTGGTCACGGTGGGGATTGGAAATCAGAATGTACATCGGGTGTTCATAGACAATGGAAGTTCAGTTAACATCCTATATTATGACACGTATAAGAAGATGGGTCTACCAGACAAGGACATGAAAATTGAGAATATTTATATTTATGGTTTTGGGGGAGAATCTATCAGAGTAAAGGGGACTATCCGGTTGCCCGTGACATTGGGGAGTGGGGTCCTCTCTGCTACCCAGATTGCGGATTTCATGGTAATTGATCAAGACTCATCTCATAAGGCATTGGTTGGAAGACCATTGTTGAAGGAAATGCGAGTAGTTACCTCAATCTATCATTTATCCATGAAGTTTCCAACCCCAAGAGGGATTGGGTGTGTTCGGGGAAGTCAATACGATTCTAGGGAATGTTACAACAAGTCGGTAAAAGGATTTCGAAAAAATAATAAAACAGGGGTGAATGAGGTGCAAGTAGAAGCAGAAAGGGTGGTTAATGTCGTGTACACAGTTCAGTTTCCAGAGAACACAGACGATGAAAAAGGCGAGGAAGAAGGTGAGGAAGGGATGAAGGAAGAACGGATGAGCGCTCCAACTATGGAGATACCAAGGATTGGCGCTCCAACTGGCCCTTTCTCTACTGTTGGCGCTCCAAGTGGCCCCTTCTCTACTATTGGCGCTCCAACTGGCCCTTTCTCTGCTGTTGACGCGCCAGGTTGGCAGAATGCGCAGGGGGGAACATCTCGAAGTTTGTCACAATTTCTGCTATCCTATGGGTCTGGTACAGAGGCAGAGGAAGAAACCTGGAGGGTGGATGATTCAAGGGAAATTCGTAAGGTCAGGAGATTAGATGGTGAAAAAACATTGGTTGTAGGGACACGACCAATTGTAGAGTTGGAAGAGACAGATTCCTCCATAAGGAATGAGGACCATGAGGGAAATAAACTCGAAAAAAATAACGACGTCGACCTCGATCCCCGAATGCCATTACCGGTAGCTAATACTGGATCAGCGGAGGAAATGATAACAATCAAGGTGGATGCTCGTTACCCGGAACGGGAGTTGAAGATTGGATCACATTTGAATCCAGAGTTAGCCGAGCAACTCATCTCATTTTTGAAGGCAAACTTGGATGTTTTTGCTTGGAGTCATGCTGATATGGTGGGAATTGATCCAAATGTGATGTGTCATCGTTTGAATATAGATCCATCCAAAAAAGGAACCCGGCAGAAAAGAAGGCCGGTGAGCGGGGAACGTGCTGTGGCTTTACAGGAAGAAGTAGATAGATTATTGGAGGTCGGGTTAATAAAGGAGTATTTCTATCCGACTTGGTTGGCAAACCCTGTGCTGGTAAAGAAGCCAAATGGAAGATGGAGGACGTGCGTTGATTTCACTGATTTAAATAAGGCATGTCCAAAGGATAGCTTTCCATTGCCAAGGATATATCAGTTGGTGGACGCGACTGCGGGACATGCACTGTTGAGCTTCATGGACGCCTACTCTGGATATAACCAAATCCCTATGTACGGGTCGGATCAAGAGCATACATCTTTCATCACTGATAGGGGACTTTATTGTTATATTGGGATGCCTTTTGGCCTAATCAATGCCGGAGCGACATATCAGAGGTTGGTCAATATGATGTTTAAAGATCAAATTGGGAAAACAATGGAAGTATATGTAGATGATATGTTGGTGAAGTCTAGGGAAGCTGTGGAACATGTCACGCACTTGAAGGAGATGTTCGGCATACTGCGGAGGTATCGAATAAAGTTGAACCCTCAAAAGTGCGTGTTTGGTGTCGAGTCAGGAAATTTTTTGGGTTTTATAGTCAATCATCGGGGTATAGAGGCGAATCCAGCAAAAATCAGGGCCCTTTTAGACATGAAATCTCCAACATGTGTGAAGCAGGTACAAAGTTTAACGGGTAGGATTGCAGCTTTAAATAGATTTGTCTCAAGGTCGTCAGATAAATGTCAGGAGTTTTTCAAAGCCATCAAAAAGGTGGGAAAGGATTTTTTGTGGACAACAGAATGTGAGCGGGCATTTCAGAAGATCAAAGAGCATTTGGGGTCGCCTCCTATGCTTGCGAAGCCAAGCGAAGGCGAGGTGTTAATCGTGTACTTGGCTGTTTCAGGGTACTCTGTTAGTGCGGTATTAGTCAAGGAAGAAGGGATATATCAATCTCCCGTATATTATGTGAGTAAGAGGTTACACGACGCTGAAACCCGTTACACGAACATGGAAAAATTGGTATATGCTCTTGTCTTGGCTTCTCGAAAGTTACGTCCGTACTTTCAAGCTCATAGGATGGAAATTAGGACTTCTTTCCCGCTTCGACAAATTATGCATAAGCCAGAGGTAACAGGTCGGATGATGAAGTGGGCTGTAGAACTGGGGCAGTTTGATTTGGATTACAAACCAAGGACATCTATCAAGGGTCAAGTGCTGGCAGATTTCATACATGAGTTTTCTCCTGAGCTTGAAGGGGGTGCAATGGCGATGGTTCCTTTTCAACCTTTGTCACAGTCAGACGTCGCAGAACCTGAGGAATCTGGAGGATGGTGGACTCTGAGTGTAGATGGAGCGGTCAATAATGAGGGCGCCGGTGCAGGCATAGTCTTAATAAGTCCTGAGGGACATATGCTTATGAGTGCTATCAATTTTGCATTTCGGGCAACAAACAATGATGCGGAGTATGAGGCATTGCTTGGAGGTTTGAGGCTTGCTTTAGAAATGAGGGTTGAAAATTTGTTGATACGTAGTGACTCTATGATTGTAGTGTATCAAGTGAACGGGGGTTTTCAAGCCCGAGGACCGAGGACAGAGTTGTACATGAGGAGTGTTTTGCATCTTATGTCTAAGTTAACTGAAGTAAAGCTGGTAAAAATCCCACGGGGAGAAAATGAGCAGGCTGATGCATTGGCAAAATGGGGGTCACAAAAGGATATGAGTTTGTTGGGCGTCATCCCTTTGGAAGTGTTACAGGAGCCTAGTGTTAGTGAAGTTGATGTGATGCAGGTAGAGGAGGATGAGCAGGTGACATGGATGACACCCATATGGAGGTACATCAAGGAGGGTTGGTTGCCAGAAAATATAATAGAGGCAAGAAAACTCAGGTATAAGGCAGCGAGGTATGTGGAGTACGATGGGGTGTTATATAAAAGGGGTTTTAACCAACCACTGCTGAAATGTATTGATGGTGCGGAATGCGACTACATCCTTAGGGAAGTTCATGAAGGAATTTGTGGCAATCACTCGGGGGGTGGATCTTTGGCATTGAAAATTTTGAAGCAGGGATATTATTGGCCTACCATGAAGAAGGATGCTTATGAATTTTCTCGGGCATGTGACAAGTGTCAGAAATTTCCTAACTATACTCACAGCCCTGCTGCATCTCTAACACCTTTAATGAGTCCATGGCCATTCGCTATGTGGGGAATTGATTTGATTGGAGAACTCCCGACAGCTAAGGGGGGAGTGAAGTATGCGGTGGTAGCTGTGGATTATTTTACCAAGTGGGCGGAAGCTGCCCCATTGGCTACCATAACAGCAAAGAAACTAAGGGATTTTGTTTTTAACTCTATTGTGTGCAGGTTTGGAGTTCCTTACAAGTTGATTTCTGACAATGGGAAACAATTTGATAGCAAGGAGTTAAGGGGTCTCTGTGAGGAGTTGCACATCAAGAAAGATTTTGCAGCGGTATATCACCCACAAAGCAATGGACAGACAGAGGCGGTGAATAAAATTATAAAGCATACCTTGAAGACGAAGCTGGAGAACAGAAAGGGGAGCTGGCCAGAGGAATTGCCCATGGTGCTTTGGTCTTATAATACAACTCCAAGAACGACAACAGGAGAATCTCCGTTCATGCTTGCTTATGGTTTTGAGGCTATGGTTCCGGTGGAAATAGGTGCAGGATCATTCAGACGAGATAATTTTGATGAGGAAGCAAATCAGGTCAATCAAAGGTTGTCTCTCGACCTGTTGGAAGAAGAAAGGGAGAATTCACAAGTCAAGCTTGCAGCTTACTAGCGACGGGCGGCAAGGTTCTACAATGGAAAGGTAAAGGCTCGTTCATTCAAGGTTGGTGATCTAGTTCTCAGAAAAGTAATGCCAAATACCAAAGTTGCAGCTCATGGGGTATTTGGAGCAAATTTGGAAGGTCCCTACAAGGTCAGAGTCATCTTATGGGGAGGAGCTTATTATCTTTCAGATTTGGACGACAAACCAATCCCAAAAGCTTGGAATGTCATTCATTTAAAGAAGTACTATCAATAAAGAGAGCTTTTAAGCCTCATGCAGTTATTAAAACTAGCAACAAATAAATTTGCTCCTAGTCTTGGGGGGTAGTGATTAACACGCCTCTTTGAGCTAGTGATTGCCCTTTTCTTTATTTTTTGTTCCTGTTTTGGATATCAGCCTTTATACCGGCAATGCCGAGGAAAATTTATTGTTAGTACTCATCGTGCTATAAGTCGTGGGGGTTTTATTTTCAAGATTATAAAAATTTTCAGTTTTTTCTGGATATATTTATTTGTTTATGATTGTTTTGCAATAATTTTGCCGCGTCACCATTATTGGCGCGCCAAGTATGCAGTTTTGCTATCATGCATAAATGTGAAGATTCGTAACAAAGAAATAATAGTGTTACCTATCAAAAGAGCAAAGCAAGTTAGGGATACAGCTTTGCAAAGTCAAAAGACTTGCGGATAAAAAGTTTGAAATGTTTATGGTAAATTGAAAAATTAAGCAGCTTGATCTCCAGGATGGTCGGATGGTGGCGCGTCTGTGGAGGTGTGTTCAACGTTATCCTCAGGAGCACTTTTTCCGGGATTGGCATTTTCACCAGGTTGGCGCGCCACGTCCTCTGTGGAAAGAACTTCCTCAAGGGCTATTCTTTTTTCAGCAATGGCTTGGGCTTCCTTCTGAGAGAGGTCAGCCAAGAAATCAGCCATTCCCGCGCCAAACTTGGGACGCCAGTCATAATTAGGCTCGCCAGCAAGGAAAGTGATGCAGTAGGCTTTGATTCCTTCATCAAAGGATTCCTTGGATAATTTCTCCTTTTCAGCAGCCCAGCCAGAATCTTTCTCCTCTTCAAGTTCATCTAATTTCAACTCAAGATCAGTAGTCTTTTCCTCGAGGGTTTGTATAAAGGCATCTTTTTCCTTCGCCAGTTCAACTTGGCACGTCAACTGGGTTTCTAGAGTGAAGATGGATGAGATTGCAGCTTTCTTTTCTGTTTCAGACTTATTTAGCTTAGAGTTAAGGGACTTCACATCTGCTTTGAGTTTCCCAACCTCAGCTTCCAGTTCCTTCATACGTTTAACGTTTTCTTCTTTATTCTTCTCACACTTGGAGTTGAACATGAATAGATCAAGAGGCACGGGTGGCAATTTTTTGTTTATCACTGTCCGACCTGGCCATCCACCTTTTATATTCATTTTCGGAGATAAGAGAATCCCCAAGGTGGCCGAAAGCATTAAACACTCTTAGGGAGGAGCAATTTGGCACGGCAACACTGGTGGGCGCGCCAGCTTCATCAGTTTGAGCATCCACCCCGCTCTTTCCAGCTTTGCCTATGTTTTGCTTCTTGGGAGGAGGTTGAACATCCTGGTTTGAATCCTGATTTTTGTTTTTCTTGGCCGCATATTTTTTTGTAGAGACGGGAATGGTAACTGTGGAGCCTTTTTGTTGTGAAGCAGATGAATTTCTTGGCGCGCCGAAAAGGTTGGGAACCCCAGTCATATCTGTGACAAGAAAAGTCAATATAGAGACAAAAGAAAAAGTGCTATAAAATTTCCATTTATTTAACTTAGAAGTAAAATTGGCATTGTTAAGTCATTCAACGAATATGCATGTGTTAAGCAATTAGTAGCGTCAAAAAAGAAAAGTGGCGCGCCAATATTATTAAAACCTTACTTTCGTCTTCACTATCTGAGATTACTTGTTTCCTTTTGTATTTTTTGGTTTTTCCCTGTTGAGGAGAATCAGGATGACCAGCTAGGGTGGGAATAAACCCATATTTTTTCAAGTTATCAAAGGTAACCAAAGCATTAAGTTTTTTGCCCGATTCTAATAAGGCAAGGATCTTAGAGCATTGAGTTGAAAACGGGGCCACCAGTGAAGGTTTTGGGTGCTTTACTGAAAAAAGAAATTATAAGATGAAGGTAAGCATACTACGATATTAAAAGAAGGAAAGAAAGGTTGGAACGCCAACTTTGTTTGGCGCGTCAATAAAGTTTACTTACCACCAATTTTAAATTCAATTGGTTGTCTAATAGTGTTATAAAGGTAGAAGAATCTTTCTTTCCAGTCCTTTATATTACTGACTTTGCCATCATTTATGCCTTTGCCCATATAGTCCCTCCAAGGTACTAAGAAGTAATAACCGGGAATGTTGGATTGGAGGCTAAAAAACCAACTTAACTCCAGCATGGTTGGATCAGGGTATTTAAGTTCTTTATACATTATAAAAAGTCCCAGGGCCATCCTGTAGCTATTAGGAGATAATTGAATAGGAGCAATTTGGTACCAATCAACAATTTGACGCAGCCAAGGATGGAGTGGCGCGCCAACCCCAAGGGGAATGTGTCTATCTGTGACTACAACCCTTGGAACTCTGATATTATCAATATCGAATCTATGGGGACGCATGTCAGGATGAGGTTTTGCATAACTTCCTTCTTGGGAGTAAAAATGCATGATCTTTTTTATGTCTCTCTCAGGAATTGTGGAAGACATGTTCACACAAGCAAAAGTCCCAGCATTCTTTCTAGCTACATCCATCTCTCTTTTGGATAAGGGACCATGCTGGGACCAATCAATGTCTATATCCTGTGGTTTCAATGGAAAGGGTAGTGTTTCTTCAGGAGAGGATTCAGGGGAGGTGAATTCATCATCCTCTTGGGTACCTTCAGCAGTTGGCGCGCCACGATTGGCACTTTCAGTTTTGTCAGAATCTGCCAAATCTTCGACAGCAGAAGGATTAGCATGTAGCTCCTCGAGTAACTCATCTTCATAATCACTCTCCTCCACAATAATTTTCTTTCTTTTTCTACGTTGGCGCGCCGGCATGGGATTTGAGGATGAAGGTTCTGCCCAAGTCTCAAACTCAGAATCATAGTCCATTGGGCGAAGAATGGGTGATTGGTTTGTAACGTTTTCAGTAGAAGATTCAGGGGTCTGGTTAAGGCTGGAAGATGAGGACATTGTAAAAAAGGATGGGTTATCTTTTTTAAATGATAGTAGGCGCGCCAAATCAGAGGGTTTGGTGTAGGAATATTGATAGGAAGGATAGTGAAGGGGTGTTGAAGAAAGACCAATTCTTCTGTTGAAGTCTTTGAAAGGATGAAAGGGAGATGGTGTGGACGCGTTCCCCCTTTTAGCCATCTGCATGCCAAGAAGAAAAGAAGGTAAGCGGGGGAACACATCTTTCTTATCAAGGGTTGCCGCGCCAACGATGGTTACCTAAAAAAATACTTGCTCTACAAGTTGGCGTGCCAATCAAGCTTTTGCCGTGCCAAAATAACGTGGCGCGCCAATAAGTTAATTGATAAGTTATTAAGTTAGAAACATGTTTTCAAAGAAGGTATGGCATATATATGGATTAAACAGATATACATACAATTACATACGATTGAGTTTACGAAGAACACAAAAAATTTAAAATTTAAAACTCTTGGATCTAACAGAATACATGGTGAAAATCTGTGAAATAAGATTCAAAACGTACCTTGAATGATAGGGATTGATGGGTAGTAATTGATTTGCTGAATGATGGCGATTTGAGGCCGTTCTGATTAAAAAGGCGATTAGGGTTTTTCTGAGAGTGTTCTTGGGGAGAATGGCGAATGAAGAAGAAAAGGGGGGAAAAGACGGGTTTAAATACCCCTGGAGCAAACCGTATAAATATACGGTCAGGTGTATACGTATCTCAAACGAATGAGTCATTGGCGCGCTAAATAGCCACTGTTGTAGAAGATCATTGGCGCGCCAAAGGATTGCAAAGTGTGTATAAATTTTTAATTCTAGTCTCTTTGCATTTTAATACAATAGAGACTTGGGGGGTAGTTGTTATATCATAAATTTATACGGAAAATAGGGGTTGACTATCCAAAGATGGTCAAACGGCTAAAAGTACTTGATGATAAATAAACTATTCATAGGGAATGTCCAAGGTGGAACATTAAGGTCGACTTGGAGCGCCAAGATGGAACAAGGAAGAAGTAGGAATGACTGTGCACGAGGAAAGTTGGAGCGCCAGAAGACTACGAAACACCAAGTTGGAGCGCCAACTTGGAGGTGATATGAAAGGTGAATATGATATTTGCTAAGAATCCAGATGTGGCTAAGCTTGTCTATACACTAAGGGTTTTGTTCCTGTATTCTGACAAGTTATCCTTGTTGGGGGAGTGAGATACACCTGGTGCGATGATAACTTTGGAGAACTTACCCTGTAGTCTGGTGGGTTATCCTCATCGGGGGGTAAGGATCAGCTTGTGCATTTGGAGTAAGTCGTGACTTTTCCCTGCAACTAATGACTGGTGTGGTAGTTGGTAGCGGTTGATGTTAGCTCCAATAGTTAGGGCTAATGTTGTATCCGTGAAGGCACGGTCGTGGTTGAGCCTTGGGGTCATCGGCTAGGCTTCATCGTATGGGCTCTCCTTAGTGGGCTTGGATATGCATTTTATGACTAGTTAAGAGTTCTAGTCCGACATGGACTATGCTTGACACTTATCTTAAAGGAGACCTATCTCTAGTAGACTTAGGACCCTTGTAGTCCGGCCAAGGAGTTTTATCTCTAGTGGACTTAGTATCCTTGTTCTATTAGAACTACGTGAAGCTTGATCCCTATAAATATAGGGTACGTACGCACATTAAAGGGGTTGGACGTTGAGAGCTCATAGAGACCATCATAACTCCTTTGATCTCAGCTTCTTAAAAACATAACTACCACCACTCTCCGGCGATTATTCCGTCATAGAACCACCATCATAGATCTTAGTTTTGGCTTATAACCTCAAATTTTGTTATCACAAATTCCTCCGTTAACACATATCATACCATATCATATTTCTCATGATCCAATCATAGAAATCAAATAAAGTGTAAATCAGAAAATAAAAATCAGAATTCTGAAAACATTAAATCGCTGTTTACAGACCGTAAACGACGTCAAAAGCCTTACAGACGAACGAGTGACTATGTCAGTTTTGTTCAGACGCCCGTTTCTCTTTCCGAAAAGGTATTTTCGGCGAAAATCTGACACAGTATGCAAATTTCACCAAATCTGTGCAACGTATTCAGAAATCGTATCGAATACGATTCTCATAATCTGATATAACATGTATCATATACATACAACAATATACACAATCATCTCATGATTATCCAATCCTCATGAATATCATATATTCAAAAACATATACATACATATATATAAATCAACACAAAAACATGGTAGATCGCAAACATATTGGGTTAATCTTAAACTTATTTATTTATCTGTGTTTTTTCTGAATAAATGTAATATGTAATTTGTTTGGTTTTTGCAAACTAGTCGTTAGGTGCTCTGATTTAGTCAATTTAGGAAGTGGAAATCTTTCAGGATCGTGGAGGTGATGGAGTTACTTTAGGAAACCAGTATTTGTTAGTTCCTTATTTTTAGCTGTAGTTTGCTGGAATTTCATATATAATGTACTAGCAGTAAAGTAATAAAAAGGGAGTTGTCCTACAAGACGTGTTTATGCATTTTGTTTTCTCAGTTTACAAATCAAACAGCTATATATATTGTATATCTGTCAAGGTGTAGACAAGAGTTGGTATCAGAGCGAGGTACTCAGAGTGTGCATATTAGTTCATGTCAAAGTCGACAACCATGGATGCGAGTAAAGGCAAAGGAGGATCGTTGGGGCTGACTTATCCAATGTTGACCAAAACCAAGTACACTACTTGGGCGTTAAAGATGAAGGTGATGATGCAAGCACATGGAGTTTGGGAGGCTGTAGAGTCAACTGATCCAAAGTCTACTATCGCTGTTGAAGAAAGAACGGATAAGATAGCACTGGCAATGATCTATCAAGGCGTGCCTGAGGAGATTTTGCTGTCACTAGCAGAGAAGAAACGAGCCAAAGATGCCTGGGAGGCGATTAAGATCCTGTACCAAGGTGCAGAGAAAGTTAAGAATGCAAAAGTACAAACCTTGAAAGCGGAGTTCGAGGTACTGACCATGAAGGATGGTGAACAACTTGATGACTTTTGTATGAAGCTGAATGGACTCGTTACAAACATTAGAGCTCTTGGAGAAGAGATGAAGGAAGCATACGTGGTTAAGAAACTCTTACGTGCTGTTCCCTCAAGGTTCTTACAGATAGCTTCGACTATAGAGCAATTTGGGAATTTGGAGACTATGTCGGTGGAGGAGACTGCTGGATCCCGTAAAGCACATGATGAGAGGTTAAAGGGTCAAAGTGATGGCTCTAGTGGACAGTTGCTACTCACTGAGGAGGAGTGGGCGAAAAGAGAAAATAGAGAGGGAAAGCTGCTCTTGACAAGGGAAGAGTGGTTAAAAAGAACAAAGGGAGGAGGAGCTGAGAATGCTGCAAACTATAAAGTGCGGGGAGTACGTGACAAAAGCAGAGTCAGGTGCTTCAACTGTCACTTATTGGGTCATTTCGCGGCTGAGTGCAGAAAGCCACGTCGAGCGAAGGAAGCACAGCATGAAGCTCATATGGCGATGATTGAAGATGATGAACCGGCTCTTTTACTGGCCAATCATGTGAAGGAAGAAACTGAGATGGTGTTGCTAAATGAAGAAGGTCTCAGTCCAAAACTTGCTATAAACAACAAAGGAAAACAAGTGTTGGAATCAAATGTTTGGTATTTGGACAATGGGGCAAGCAATCATATGACGGGGGTAAAATCGAAGTTTAATGAGTTGGATGAGACGGTGACAGGTCGTGTAAAATTTGGCAATGGTTCTGCTGTGAAGATTGAAGGAAAAGGGTCGATAATTTTTAAGTGTAAGAATGGGGAAGAGAGAATGATTCGGGAGGTTTACTTTATACCAACTCTTTGCAGCAACATACTGAGCCTGGGGCAGCTAGCTGAAGAGGGAAACAACGTGGTAATGAACAAAAATTTCTTATGGGTCTATGAAAAGGAAGGAGGCTTATTGATGAAGGTAAAAAGATCCTATAACAGACTTTATAAGATTATTATTGAGAATGTTGAATCCAAGTGTTTTTTTTCAAAATCAAATGAGTTATCTCGATTGTGGCATATGCGACTGGGGCATGTAAATTTTAAATCGATGGAGTTGATGCATAAAGAGAACATGGTGCACGGACTGCCAAGAGTTGTTCAGACCAAAGAAGTTTGCCCAGGTTGTTTGATGTCAAAGCAGACAAGGAAGCCGTTTTCGTCCAAGACAAATTATAGTGCTGACAAAGTGCTGCAGTTGGTACATGGTGACCTATGTGGACCTATTGAACCTGCGACCACTGGAGGTAATAGGTACTTTTTCTTATTGGATGATTTTAGTCGTTATATGTGGGTATATTTCTTGAAGAATAAAAATGAGGCATTTGGTACATTTAAGAATTTTCGAGCCTTGGTGGAAGATGGTCCAGATAAGAGAGTGAGAGTTTTCAGAACTGACAGGGGGGGTGAATTCGTTTCCAAGGAATTTACATCATATTGTGAGGAAGCTGGGATCGAGAGACATTATACGGCTCCGTATACGCCTCAGCAAAATGGCGTGGTGGAGCGCAGAAATAGAACTATTGTGGAGATGGCAAGAAGCTGTTTGAAGGAGATGAAAATGCCCTCTGTACTGTGGGGAGAGGCAGTGCGTCATTCGGTATATATACTTAACCGTTTGCCTACTCGTGCACTCTCAAACAAAACCCCTTATGAAGCCTGGAAGGGTACCAAACCGAATGTTGATCATATACGTGTGTTTGGCTGTGTAACCCACATGAAGGTTCTGAATGTTCATATGAAGAAACTGGATAATCGAAGCTTGACGGTAATAAACCTTGGAAGGGAGCCTGGTACTAAGGCGTATAGGCTGTACGAACCAACTATTGGTCGTTTGTATGTAAGCCGTGATGTCGTATTCGAAGAAATGAAACACTGGCCGTGGACTGAGTCTGACACTGGAGAAGGAGATTACTCAGAGTCATTTTCAATTCCTGATGTGTATACAACTGAAACAGATGAAAGATCTAATCAGAATGAAGAGACGAATGTTGAAGATCGAAATGAAAGTGAGGATCGAGATTCAGAGGGAGAAACGAAGGGTACACCACCTGACTCACCAACAAATGTGTTGGATCCTGAAAACTATGATGACAGCTGCGAGCCAAGGCGATATAGAAGAATCAGTGATATTTACAACCATACTGAAGAGGTAGAGATGGAGGATGAGCTGATGTTGATGGGCATAGATGAACCTGCGAATTTTAGCCAAGCTGAAAAAGGTCGAGAGTGGAGACAAGCTATGCAGAGGGAAATTGATTCTATTGAAAAGAATGGAACATGGGTCTTGACTGCACTTCCAGAGGGACATAAAGTCATAGATTTAAAGTGGATTTATAAACTAAAAAGGGACGCAGATGGAAACATAGTAAAGTACAAAGCCCGTCTTGTGGCGAAAGGGTATGTTCAAGAGCGTGGGGTTGATTTTGACGAGATTTTCGCACCTGTGACTCGTTTGGAAACTGTTAGGTTACTGTTGGCATTAGCTGCTAAAAGGGGCTGGGAAGTTCATCACATGGACGTTAAAACCGCGTTCTTGAATGGAGAAATCTACGAAGAAGTGTATGTCGCTCAGCCTGTGGGGTACGAGAAGAAGGGTCAAGAAAAGTTGGTGTATAAGCTATTAAAGGCGCTTTATGGATTGCGGCAGGCTCCTCGTGCCTGGTATGCAAAACTCAATGATTGTTTGGAAAATCTGGGATTTAAACGATGTGCATATGAGCATGCAGTGTATACTAGGTGAGAAAAGGGTGAATTTCTGATAGTTGGAGTATATGTGGACGATCTGTTAATTACGGGAACTGACTTGTCGATCATTAAAAAATTTAAGGAGCAGATGAATAGCAAGTTTGAGATGAGCGATATGGGGAAGTTGACATACTACCTGGGAATTGAGGTAAAGCAGGGTGAAGGCTATATAGAACTGAGACAGACGGGTTATGCGAGGAAAATTCTCGAGAAAGCAGGCATGGGCAGTTGCAATCCGACAAAGTATCCGATGGACCCTAAAGAACAGTTAACTAAGGATGAAGATGGAAGAATGGTTGATGCTACTCTCTACAGGAGCATGGTAGGTGGTCTTCGATATCTTGTTCATACCAGGCCGGATATTGCCTATTCTGTAGGCACTGTGAGTAGGTATATGGAGCATCCAACTGTGGTTCACCAGAATGCTGTGAAGAGGATACTTAGATATGTCAAGGGTACTTTGAGTTTTGGTTTGGTTTACTCGAAGAGAGGAGGAAACAATATTTTGAATGGTTACTCAGACAGTGATCTAGCAGGAAGTCTCGATGACAGAAAAAGCACGGGGGGCATGGTGTTTTACTTGAACGAAAGCATCATCACTTGGGTGTCTCAGAAGCAAAAATGTGTGGCGTTGTCATCTTGTGAAGCAGAGTTCATGGCTGCTGCTGCGGCGGCTTGTCAGAGTATTTGGCTGAGAAATGTTTTGAGTCAGGTGATGGATGAGTATCCAAGTCCAGTGGTTCTTTACATCGATAACAGATCTGCTATAGACCTTGCCAAGAATCCGGTTTTTCATGGTCGCAGCAAACACATCAACGTTCGATATCATTTTATTCGGGAGTGCGTGGAACGTGGTGAAATTGAGATCAAGCACATTGCTAGTGATCAACAACGAGCTGACATACTGACAAAAGCTTTGAGTGTGGTCAAGTTTGAAAAAATGAGAACTCTCCTGGGTGTTCGTGAATTGGTCTGAGGAGTTTAAGATTAAGGGGGAGATTATTGGGTTAATCTTAAACTTATTTATTTATCTGTGTTTTTTCTGAATAAATGTTATATGTAATTTGTTTGGTTTTTGCAAACTAGTCGTTAGGTGCTCTGATTTAGTCAATTTAGGAAGTGGAGATCTTTCAGGATCGTGGAGGTGATGGAGTTACTTTAGGAAACCAGTATTTGTTAGTTCCTTATTTTTAGTTGTAGTTTGCTGGCATTTCATATATAATGTACTAGCAGTAAAGTAATAAAAAGGGAGTTGTCCAGCAAGACGTGTTTATGCATTTTGTTTTCTCAGTTTACAAATCAAACAGCTATATATATTGTATATCTGTCAAGGTGTAGACAAGAAAACATGCATATATATCGAAAACTGTTAAACACACAACCGAATTAAAATGTTTTCGCAAGTAGCTCTGATGCCATTGAAGGGTTTCGAGCACCTAAACGCAACGGAAAACGTAAAAATAAATCAAAATTCGAAACCCCTCCGCAGGATCCATGCGAAAACAAAAGATTTAATTCGGAGATTAAGAACAAATACCTTATGAAGCTTTAGCAGTTCATTAATGGAAGATTAATGGATATCCAAAGCTTGTTCAATCACCACGTATCCCGCTCTCGCGATCTACGCTCTACGGTATCCACACGAACGCTTTTCTTGAAGGATTGATGTGTACTAGCACCCGAAAACTGCTTCTTTCTCTCTCTCTCTCTTTTCTTGCTCTCGTAAGCGGCTAGGGTTTTAATAAAAACGTTTTTCCACATTAAAATCAGCCCTCTTTGAGAGTTTATATAGAGAAGAAAATAAGTTTTCTAATTATAATCCAATTATAATAAAATACTAATCCGAAATTCTAATTTATTATTTAATTAAGTCGCACTTAATTAATTAATAACCAATTTCAGAATTAGTTTAAGTAATTCCATTTTCTATTTAAATAATTAATCAAGTCATACTTAATTAATATTATAAATAGAATAAATTACTTATTTAAATTTAAATTCATAATTTAAATTATTTCTCCTTCAAGCGTTCTTTGTGTGTGACCCTGTAGGTTATTATTACGTTGGTAACAATTTTAATAACTAATTAAAATTGTAAACAATGAGCGGCATCTAGTAATACATCATTGCCACCCAAGTAATAATAATTAAATCGGTGATTCGATTAAGCCTTTCGTGATTAATGTTCCATGTAATATAATCCCTTTAACCTTAATATTATAGATTAAACTCGAGGCATGTAATGTGTCATCCTCTTCATAATTTAATCTTAGTTTTCTTGATCGATGAGTAGACTAATAAATCAAATCAACATTTGAGCACGGCCGTGCATTTCTTAGTCTCACTCAAACAAGAGGCCAATAATATCGCTCCTAAAATTAGGAGGGTTAAATCCCATCTAGATCATTCATATTTCTCATACGATTCATAATATACCCAATGTCCACTTTTATCATCACCCGGTCAAAGGTAACTTTTAATATAATCAAAGTATATTAATTCTCGTATAAAAATATAATGTTTTCAGGTCTAAGGATCATTACACCATTATCACAGTGAGAATTACTTATGACACTATTAACATGTGTAATCTCACGGCGGGTCAATCCAGTGTCATGTACTCTTACATGCACCTATGTTTTGACTTTAGTATCACCATACCTATGACCAATGAGATGTGGTCATCAGTCAACAAACATACTAGTCTTTGTGTATTATTATTGTCCTTAAATAATAACACTCGACTAGGGATATTTAGGAATAAAGATACTATTCATATAATCTCATTTTTAAGTCACATACTTAAAGATATCGAATACGTATCATAATTCCAAGGACATTTATTATGCTAACATTTATAACGCAGTAAATAAAGACATAATAAACTAATAATAATAATCAATAAAACATAATTTATAATAATAAAATGTTTTCTTTAAACATAAAAGTATTGTCTCTAGAGCATTAATACTAACAGTTATATCGGTCACAACGATATCTCCTCGCTTAACAAACTGTCGTGTGAGGTGATACTTACGCTCGATGTGTTTTGTTACCTTATGTTCTCGTGGTTCCTTTGTATTTGCAACATCTCCAGTGTTTTCACAATAAATTGTGATATGTCGTGGCAAATCAGGAACTACATCCAATTCCAGCAGGAAGTTCCTGAACCATTCTACCTCTTTGGCTGCCTCAGAGGCTACCACGTATTCGACTTCCATGGTTGAGTCTACGATGCATTTCTGATTCACACTCCTCCATATTACAGCTCCACCTCCTAAAGTAAAAACACACTGCGAGGTTGACTTCCTCTTATCCCTATCTGTTTGGAAATCTGAATCGGTATATCCCACAGGCAACAAGTCTGAGGCCTTGTAAATTAACATATACTTCTTAGTCCTTCACAGGTACTTAAGTATTGTTTTTACTACACTCCAATGTTCCTGACCTGGATTAGACTAATATCTACTGACCATGCCCACGGCAAAGCAAATATCAGGCCTCGTACATAACATCGCATACATTAAGCTTCCACATGATGAATCATAAGGAACTACTTTCATGTTCTCTATCTCTTTAGGTATCGTAGGACACTACTCTTCGATAGAGAAACTCCATGTCTGAAAGGTAAATTACCCTTCTTAGAGTCCTGCATGTTAAAACGAGCCAATACCTCATCAGTGTAAGGTTCTTGAGATAAAGCCAACATCCTTTTCTTGCGATCTCCTATTACTTTGATCCCAAGGATGTATGCGGCTTCACCTAAGTCCTTCATTTCAAATTGTTTGAACAACCATGCCTTAATTGATGACAACATCTCTACATTGTTTCCAATGAGTAAAATGTCATCTACATATAGCACTAGAATAACCACTGCATTTCCCTCACTCTTCCTATACAGACACGCTTCGCTTGGACTCTGATCATATCCATATGACTGGACTGCTTGATCAAAATGAATGTTCCAATACCTGGAAGCTTGTTTCAGTCCATAAATAGACTTCTTAAGCTTACACACTAGATGCTCTTGGCCTTCTGTAATAACCCGAATTTTTGGTAAAATTTAAAACTTTTCTTATTATGATTAAGTGCAGCAGTGAATAGTGATATTGGTGGATGAATAGTGATTTTGAGGTTAAGAAAAATTTTCATGCCACCTATGTACGAGACGTAGTGTGGATATTCTGAAGTCATATTAGTGATCTACGGAGTAAATAAGTGAATGCAAAGACGATCGGAATTCAGAAATTCCAAATTTTATTTTGGTGTAGTATTTGACCGGGCAGCGAATTATATATTATTATATTCAAGAAATGAGATATTAAAATTGAGGATTTGAGGATTTAATATTTTGGAATTTTATTATTTTATTAAAGTCGATTTAAGGATTCGATTGTTGGAATGAATAGTGAATAGTTACTATTCACTGCGAGAATCGCGTAGAATTTTATTCGCTCTTTTTGGGAAATATTTCGAATCATTTCAAGAGGAACAAGGCAACATTTACAGGATTAAATATAGACATGGAAGTAACATGTAACAAGATTAATTCGAGGGATGCAACATTTGGATCATCCAGGTGAAAAGAAACGAACCAAACACATGCATGCGCGACACGTGTCCCTGCTTTGCCACCATGATACTCCATGGCTTGACACGTGTCCTGATGACAAGGACAAGGTGATGACTCACCCCCTTAACCAATAAATATCAGCACATTTATTAAATTAAACAAGATAAGGAGAAAAGAAAAAGGAAGAGAAAATTTCGGGAGAGAAGAAGAAAGAAAATGGGAGAGAAAGAAATGATCGTAACTTGAGATTCCGTGGTCCGTTTTTGGCATTCTACCACTCAAATCGAAGCTATCGAGAAGCCCGACGTAACCATGGTAAGCAATCACCTCAACCCCGTGATTTACCCCTTCGATTTCAGTGATTAACAGTCGGAGAAGATGATGAATAGTAACTTGTGTTTTGTTTTGTTTTTGGATATTGAGTTGTGGCTTCCAAAGGTTGTATTAAGCAAGGATCTAAGGTTACATAAGGGATATAGCAGCAAGCAAGCTTGGAGAAGATTGTCCGGCATCGTCGCAAACCCCTATCACTTCTCGAGCATCAGGAAAGTTTTCTAAACTTGTACTTTTAAAGTATTAATTATAATACTGCTTTTTCCATGTATAAAGTTGTACAGTTTTGCGACACATCTTATTTTCTGTTGAAATAAAAATTTGACCTTTTGATTATATATGATCTTCTGAGTTAAGTATATATAACCGGTATACCTTGTAGCTCTAGAGATAAGAGCATACTTCTTGTTTTCGACTCTAGACCGGGAGTCGATATTTTGTTATATAGATAGTCGTGGAAACCCGGAGGGATTCTAGCGGCAGAGTACTATTCATCTTGAGGAATATTATTATTAACCATTATTTATGTTCCGGAAAGTATTTATTACTTGGAAATGATTTGATTATGGGCTTCTAAGCTAGATATGGGATATTAGTTAGAAGCCATGTTGTATAAAGGCCCTAGGTTAAGGGCGTAAGATATTTCTTTAGATCAGAAATAATTATATTTTCTGTATATATATTAAAGGTTATTTTCCGATAAAGATATCGGGTACTGTTATTCGAGGATTTACTATTTATATTATTTACGAATATTCATTTGAGGATTATTGACTTAAAGAACATTATTTATGAATATTCATTTGAGGATTATTGACTTAAAGTATATTATTTATGAATATTCATTTGGGGATTATTGACTTGAAGTATATTATTGTGAATATCCATTTAAGGATCATTTACTTAATGAATATTATTTTATTATTCATTCGAAGTTTATTTATTTAATTATTTATTATTCATTCAAGGTTTAATTATTGAATATTTATTTATTCAGAGAGGATTATGTTTGAATAATCATTTATTTGAGGAAATTTCTTCAATACATATTTCCTTATTAATTATTAAATATCTTTTAGTGATTTAAAAATCATATTATTTGTTTAAAAGCATTAGAGGTCTTTGAGAATTATATTTTTTTATATTCTTGACCTTTAATAATATTTCCGAGAATTATAAGGATTCCCCAATATTATTCCCGATCATTATCACCTCACTTGAGCCATCTAAATGCTTTCGTACATATTGAGAACTGAAAATCCAGAGTTGGGAGAAAATCTTGTTTCCTTCCTTTGTTTATATAAGAGATATTATTTTGGGATTATAGCCCTACTACTAAGGGTTCCCCTTTCACAAAAAGAGTAAAAGATTCAATCTCGATTTCATGAAGACTATTTGTCGCTCAACCTGAGTTTCCGGCTATAGGCCAGTATGTACTTATGGGTTAGCTTCCCATTGTTCGGGAGTAACCAGGGATTGTGAAAGTCCGGCTAAAAGCCAATATGGGTTAATGGGTTAACTTCCGATTGATTATGGGAGTAACCAAAGGATCCCAGTGCGATCTTTGAACGGGCATTTGCCCGGGGAACTAGAATTTGGCCCAACTTGCGCCAGAATGATTGCGGATGGAGCTTTCATTCAGGATGATTGCGGATGGAGCTTTCATCCAAGGTAATTGCGGATGGAGCTTTTACCTGAGGGTAATTACGGATGGAGTTTTTATCCTTCTACTAGTAGAGAAGACCCGCGGTGAACCTGGAAGCGGCGACTGATCATCGTCGATCCACGTCTGGAATTATTGAAATCTCAATACAGAGTTCAAATGAAATTTCTCCTACATACGGAGTTCAGTGTTCCCATCTGACAGTATCTTGAACTGCTGAGTGTTATAGTATCCACAACTGCTGAGTGCTACGTCACTGGAGCAGGGTGTCAGCATCCAAATTTCTATCATATCCCGATTAGGGAAAATATTCGAGTTTTCAGTACAGGATACTTATCTTGATAAATTGCTACGGCAAGTACGAATTTCACTTATCTTTCGTATAAAGACGATAATTGATATTTGAAGTATTGTTGTGGTATATATTCCGATAAGGAAATAATTTCAGTATGGAGATATTATGACAATTATTGTCTTATACCCGCTTTATTTCTGGGTTGAATTAAAGGCAGAATTATGCCATAATTTCATTACCTTGCTGAGCTATCGCTCACTCTTGCTATTATTTTATATATATTATATAGCAGCGAAGCAGGATGCCTATGGGACGGCACATACCTCGCAAGGCGCTCCCATAAACAGTTTCTAGCAGTGATCCCGGGAGTAGTACGAACCGATCGAATCAGGCTACGGTTTTGGTATTCAACTTATGTATAGACATGAATGGTATTAGAGGATTGTGAGCATCAGAAGGCTAAGCTGGTAATGTACCAATACTTAGAAATTGTATCAGTAACAGATTCAAAAGACATTTGGGTATTGTAATAAAACTTAGTTATTCCGCAGTTGTTGTATTGTGTCGTTTCTGAGACTCTAACCTGTGTGTGTGTGTGTGAGAGACATATGTTGTGGGGTCATGAGCAGGTAAATTATGAATGGTGTGAGTATTACAGGTAAGGCAAGGAGTACATGGATTGTGACAACCCTAAATCCCTGACCCCGGATTTGGGGCTGTTACAGAGATGGTATCAGAGCGTTAGGTTACAGTCCTCAGAAACGATAGGAGATCGAGTCTTACAATACCCTTAAGAATGATAAGAACATCTAGAGCCCAAATTAAGTTCGTAGTTGGGTTAGAGGACATGACCCTGACTGTTTAAGATAAAGCCCGAGAGGGGACTTCTTCTGGGAAACCGTACTTAGGACTTCGTGATTAGTCACCTCGATTCGTATGAGTTATAGATTGATGGGATTCTGAGATACCAGACCCCGAGGCCTTCGAGTAGGCATTTGATGATGCGCTCCTTGAAATGGACGGAGACCCGATAAAGAAAGATCCATAGGAGGATCTAGAGGAAGACCCCATAGTGGGTCAAGGAAAGAATCTTGTAGAGGACGTGTTGATTGATAAAGATGTGGTGTGTTACTTGAGGTCTAATAATAAGACCGGACGAACCTTCGAGGGATAAATAAGTGACGAGACGAGAGTTTAAGGATCGTTCATGATTCATCAAGAGGTATGACAAAGAAAATGGAGTAGAGTCTCCAAGGCAGAAGAGGTAGAGGCAGTATAGCCAGTATCAGTGGATTGATTCGACTTGAACGAAACCTGTTACTCGTAGTCAGTTATAGTTGCCCATAAGGAGGCGACATACGTAAGAACCAAGGTGTTCAGATTTTCACGAACAATCAAGGGTACTTAGTTGCCTAGAATAGTGTAAGGAATTGTTTTGACTATGAGGTTTCAATCCCCCACGACCAGCGATCCCACTGGAAATAGTGTCTATTACATCATTGAGGGATTTTATTATCTCAAGGAGAATTTTGGGTATATGTACCATGCAAATGATATTTTAAGACAAGCACGCTAAGACGGAATCGAGAACGAGATTTACCACCCTCAGGAAACCAGGAAGGAATTATGAGGATAGAACAGAAAGGTCGGAAATCAGATCCGAGCATTACTAGTAGGTAAATAGATTGATCAAATTTCCCTGATTTTGGAAAGGAATTCAGCAAATTTTGGCAAACCTTGTCTTTCTAATTACCAGAGGATGTCACCAAAGAGAGTGGGAATTAGAGCGAACCCTGTGGATTGGGTAAGATAGCCGTTATATGGGTTGGTGGACAGACCCTGATTGCTATAATTGATTGTAGGGATAAAATGATGAAGTTGAGATTGGACGGTAAAGGCGAAATATATTTAAGGACCAAGACGGACTGAGAAGTTCCGGGATTGACTTAAATGAGAAGGCTATTGTGCCAAAAGTGTTAAGCTTATGTAGCGCACAGGATTGATATGGGAGAAGGAATATTGGATATAAGGATGATTGAAATAGAGACCAGATTTAATCTTGTAGTTTCTAACGATCTTCCGAAGTACCGCCCAGTTGACATGTGGAATTGTCATTGCTACGGGCAACAACGGTATCGAAGTCTTCTTATAGAACAGAACGCTTACTTGGGATGTTTGCGCCTAGTCGAATAGAATTCCCTGCGATTGCAAAGGTTGATGGTTGAATTCTTAGTGACTATTATAAGTCGGCAATGACGTAAGTATCGAACACCTTAGGGTGCGTGAAAAAGAAAAGCTTTGGAATTGAACGATTATCCATTAGAGGAGCCGACGTAAAAGGCATCCGTAGAGACCTTGGTAATACCCTCCCCATTTTCAAATTATGTGGGATATATCCCCAATCTATGATCTATCGTGACCTCTCTCCAGGAAAGAATTTTGATAAAGGGTATATTCCCTCTTCGAAGTTGTTTTATAACACTTGTGCTAAACCATATTCAGTTTCACTTGTGCCAGAGGCTGTCACAATGCCTACTTTCAGGATTTCGTAGCCCTGTCAAATGATGTTATTTAAGCTTTCACTTTTCTTCAAATAATGAATGACCCTATGGTGATACATCACCACTTGTTTGTTAAGTACCAGTATCTTTTTGGTTATTCTTTTCTTTGTATTTTCTTTGTAAAACCGCACCTTTGGAATCTGTTCAATTTTAATCCAAGGTGTTCCTTTGAGAAATATTGTCGAAAGGCGATAATCATTAAATTGATCTCGAATTGCTTTCATACTTTTCAACTTCCACTGAGACGAACAACCCTATACTTATAGGGGCTACAAGGACTATCTGTCTGTGTGATAGAAGTCGGATGGGACGCCATCACTTGTAAGTTGTGAAATACAAGAAGGCTAATTACCTTTAGTAATGTCTCAATTGGGGCACACAACATTGAGTTCTTATGATCATATTGATCTCTCGGTAAAATTCTTTTACCTCCAATAAGATTACCTTAAAACTCATAACCTTATGATCACCAGTGTGTGACATTTTCTTTGATATGGGAGCTATCTTTCAAGGCCCCATAATTTTTGTTATCCTAATGGAATTTCAAGGGGAGGCCAACCAGGTCAAATAAGTCAAAAATTCGCTGATAAGAATTAGATTCGCAACGAAATCGCCTATGACAGGAGCGAATCCCTAAGACGAATAGAATGTTAGTAACACATCAATGAAATTGGTTTATTCTCCCAAGGATATTATGATAATGGAAAGCGTGTCAATCGATATATGTGAAAGAATAGCGATGTGCCGTGAACTCCAGTGACAACGGTGTTAGACAGATGCCCTATAGTGGAATTGAGATTTTGGAGGAGTTGTTTACGAATGTACACTACCTCTGGGTTAGCAAGATAAGTACTAACGATGGAGTCAGAGGGAGCTGGTATTGTGACTTGGGAGAGGTGCAGCGTGTGTTGTTTTAGAGGAATAATTTTCGGAAATATATGGAGACCCGGATGAAAATGAAAGTTAAAGAGTTAAAACAAGAAACCATGACTGTGACCAAGTATGAGGCCAAGTTTTCTGAATTATTGAGGTTTGTTCCGGAGTTTGTGAACACAGAGTAAAAGAAAGCCAGTAGGTTTCAACCAGGGCTACCTCCAACCAGCAGCCCACTGTCAGGACCTTTAAATAGCAGGTGCCCTTCTATACTATTTAGACAGAGCTAATATATCGTTGTATATCAAGAAGTTGCATGATAATTAAACCTTAAGGCCGAGCCACTAAGGGATTAATTACAAGTAGAAATAGTCAATCGAGGGATTTTCCCATAAGGCTGGTACATACATCCAGGTTGTAAACTAGAAATATGAGGTCGACACTTTTGATAGACCTGATCCCTTTCAAGTTGGGAGAAGTTGATATTATAATAAGGAGGGGTTGGTTGACACCCAATGGAGCCAATTGATTGCAAAAAAAAAAAAAAAAAAAAAAAGAGTAATAAATAAAGGATGGAGACAGATTCAGAGATTCTTGAGTATAGTTCAGACTAAGAAATTATTATGCCAGAGATATGAGGCATAATTAGCTCTTATGGTTGACGCCAAGAAAAGAGACACGAAGTATAAAGGAAACTACAATGGTTTTGGGAGATTGTACAAGGTTTTAATGAGCTACCAGATATCGAATTGGATGACATGAGAATGAATACTGAGTATTCAGGGTATAGTGGGAATGAAAGGGTTAGTGACTCAGTTACAAGAGTTGTTGTATAAGGATATGATAAGACCCAGTGTACCACCGTGGAGAGCCCGGTGTTGTTGTAAGAGAGAAAGATTTTAGCACGAGATTATATATCGAACCTCGAGAGTTGTATGAGTTCGACATGGAGAATAGGTACCCTTGTAAATGATTGTTTGATCAGCGGAAGAACGCTGTGTATTTCCAAATTTATTTAAGAACTGGGTATCACCAGTTGGAAGTTAAATCAGAGAATATACCCAAGACTGCGATTCGTACTAGGAATAGACACTTCGAGTTTTCAGCGAAGTTATTTTGGGTTGACTAATGCACCCACAAATTTTTATGGAATGTAATGAATGGACTTCGAGTTACCCGTGATAGTAGATAACATGAGATGGAGAAATGGCTAGAATTGACCCAGAATTATGACTGTGAGATACACTACTATCCGGGGAAGGCCAATGTGGTGGCCGATACCCTTAATTAAAATGAGACAGAGATGGATTCCGAATGATCGGGAATTAAAGGATGAGATTTTACACAAAACTCAAGTTAGTCCAACAAACTAGAAAGACAAAAGATTTCACCAACAAGCGGCTAGTGACAACCAAGACAGGCAGAGAAAGTATGCGGACTAAGCCCCCGAGTATAGAGATAGTACTGCTATTGATAAGCTAAATGGCATGTTGATGGATGACAAGCAAGTTTATGTTGGTGTATTTTCTGTACAAACAAGATAGAGAATATGAGGTTAGAGATTCGTGATTCTAAAAGATATCCATGGAAAGAATTAATGAGATTTGGAAAGAAAGGGAAGTTGAGCCCGAGATTCATTGGGCCATCTGAGATTTTAAAATGCGTCAGGAAGGTGGCCTACGAGCCAGCCTTACCTCCCAAACTTGTAGAATGGTCATAACGGGGTTCATGTGTCAATGCTACGTCAGTATACTATAGATGCCCGGCATATGTAGAGTACGAGCAGGTAGACATACAACCTGGTCTGACTTACAAAGAACAACCTGTGGAAATCACAGATAGAAAAGAGCAAGTGCTAAGTGACGAGGTTGCCAAGCTAGTGAGAGGTTTGTGGAGAATCAAGAAGTGGAAGAATCCACTTGGGAGTTAGAAAGTGCAATGGAAGAGAAGTACCTCAGTTACTCCTAAGTTGATTCCGGGACGAAATCCTTTTAAGGAGGGGAGACTGTAATAACCCGAATTTTTGGTAAAATTTAAAACTTTTCTTATTATGATTAAGTGCAGCAGTGAATAGTGATATTGGTGGATGAATAGTGATTTTGAGGTTAAGAAAAATTTTCATGCCACCTATGTACGAGACGTAGTGTGGATATTCCGAAGTCATATTAGTGATCTACGGAGTAAATAAGTGAATGCAAAGACGATCGGAATTCAGAAATTCCAAATTTTATTTTGGTGTAGTATTTGATCGGGCAGCGAATTATATATTATTATATTCAAGAAATGAGATATTAAAATTGAGGATTTGAGGATTTAATATTTTGGAATTTTATTATTTTATTAAAGTCGATTTAAGGATTTGATTGTTGGAATGAATAGTGAATAGTTACTATTCACTGCGAGAATCGCGTAGAATTTTATTCGCTCTTTTTGGGAAATATTTCGAATCATTTCAAGAGGAACAAGGCAACATTTACAGGATTAAATATAGACATGGAAGTAACATGTAACAAGATTAATTCGAGGGATGCAACATTTGGATCATCCAGGTGAAAAGAAACGAACCAAACACATGCATGCGCGACACGTGTCCCTGCTTTGCCACCATGATACTCCATGGCTTGACACGTGTCCTGATGACAAGGACAAGGTGATGACTCACCCCCTTAACCAATAAATATCAGCACATTTATTAAATTAAACAAGATAAGGAGAAAAGAAAAAGGAAGAGAAAATTTCGGGAGAGAAGAAGAAAGAAAATGGGAGAGAAAGAAATGATCGTAACTTGAGATTCTGTGGTCCGTTTTTGGCGTTCTACCACTCAAATCGAAGCTCTCGAGAAGCCCGACGTAACCATGGTAAGCAATCACCTGAACCCCGTGATTTACCCCTTCGATTTCAGTGATTAACAGTCGGAGAAGATGATGAATAGTAACTTGTGTTTTGTTTTGTTTTTGGATATTGAGTTGTGGCTTCCAAAGGTTGTATTAAGCAAGGATCTAAGGTTACATAAGGGATATAGCAGCAAGCAAGCTTGGAGAAGATTGTCCGGCATCGTCGCGAACCCCTATCACTTCTCGAGCATCAGGCAAGTTTTCTAAACTTGTACTTTTAAAGTATTAATTATAATACTGCTTTTTCCATGTATAAAGTTGTACAGTTTTGCGACACATCTTATTTCCTGTTGAAATAAAAATTTGACGTTTTGATTATATATGATCTTCTGAGTTAAGTATATATAACCGGTATACCTTGTAGCTCTAGAGATAAGAGCATACTTCTTGTTTTCGACTCTAGATCGGGAGTCGATATTTTGTTATATAGATAGTCGTGGAAACCCGGAGGGATTCAAGCGGCAGAGTACTATTCATCTTGAGGAATATTATTATTAACCATTATTTATGTTCCGGAAAGTATTTATTACTTGGAAATGATTTGATTATGGGCTTCTAAGCTAGATATGGGATATTAGTTAGAAGCCAGGTTGTATAAAGGCCCTAGGTTAAGGGCGTAAGATATTTCTTTAGATCAGAAATAATTATATTTTCTGTATATATATTAAAGGTTATTTTCCGATAAAGATATCGGGTACTGTTATTCGAGGATTTACTATTTATATTATTTACGAATATTCATTTGAGGATTATTGACTTAAAGTACATTATTTATGAATATTCATTTGAGGATTATTGACTTAAAGTATATTATTTATGAATATTCATTTGGGGATTATTGACTTGAAGTATATTATTGTGAATATCCATTTAAGGATCATTTACTTAATGAATAGTATTTTATTATTCATTCGAAGTTTATTTATTTAATTATTTATTATTCATTCAAGGTTTAATTATTGAATATTTATTTATTCAGAGAGGATTATGTTTGAATAATCATTTATTTGAGGAAATTTCTTCAATACATATTTCCTTATTAATTATTAAATATCTTTTAGTGATTTAAAAATCATATTATTTGTTTAAAAGCATTAGAGGTCTTTGAGAATTATATTTTTTTATATTCTTGACCTTTAATAATATTTCCGAGAATTATAAGGATTCCCCAATATTATTCCCGATCATTATCACCTCACTTGAGCCATCTAAATGCTTTCGTACATATTGAGAATTGAAAATCCAGAGTTGGGAGAAAATCTTGTTTCCTTCCTTTGTTTATATAAGAGATATTATTTTGGGATTATAGCCCTACTACTAAGGGTTCCCCTTTCACAAAAAGAGTAAAAGATTCAATCTCGATTTCATGAAGACTATTTGTCGCTCAACCTGAGTTTCCGGCTATAGGCCAGTATGTACTTATGGGTTAGCTTCCCATTGTTCGGGAGTAACCAGGGATTGTGAAAGTCCGGCTAAAAGCCAATATGGGTTAATGGGTTAACTTCCGATTGATTATGGGAGTAACCAAAGGATCCCAGTGCGATCTTTGAACGGGCATTTGCCCGGGGAACTAGAATTTGGCCCAACTTGCGCCAGAATGATTGCGGATGGAGCTTTCATTCAGGATGATTGCGGATGGAGCTTTCATCCAAGGTAATTGCGGATGGAGCTTTTACCTGAGGGTAATTACGGATGGAGTTTTTATCCTTCTACTAGTAGAGAAGACCCGCGGTGGACCTGGAAGCGGCGACTGATCATCGTCGATCCACGTCTGGAATTATTGAAATCTCAATACAGAGTTCAAATGAAATTTCTCCTACATACGGAGTTCAGTGTTCCCATCTGACAGTATCTTGAACTGCCGAGTGTTATAGTATCCACAACTGCTGAGTGCTACGTCACTGGAGCAGGGTGTCAGCATCCAAATTTCTATCATATCCCGATTAGGGAAAATATTCGAGTTTTCAGTACAGGATACTTATCTTGATAAATTGCTACGGCAAGTACGAATTTCACTTATCTTTCGTATAAAGACGATAATTGATATTTGAAGTACTGTTGTGGTATATATTCCAATAAGGAAATAATTTCAGTATGGAGATATTATGACAATTATTGTCTTATACCCGCTTTATTTCTGGGTTGAATTAAAGGCAGAATTATGCCATACTTTCATTACCTTGCTGAGCTATCGCTCACTCTTGCTATTATTTTATATATATTATATAGCAGCGAAGCAGGATGCCTATGGGACGACACATACCTCGCAAGGCTCTCCCATAAAAAGTTTCTAGCAGTGATCCCGGGAGTAGTACGAACCGATCGAATCAGGCTACGGTTTTGGTATTCAACTTATGTATAGACATGAATGGTATTAGAGGATTGTGAGCATCAGAAGGCTAAGCTGGTAATGTACCAATACTTAGAAATTGTATCAGCAACAGATTCAACAGACATTTGGGTATTGTAATAAAAGTTAGTTATTCCGCAGTTGTTGTATTGTGTCGTTTCTGAGACTCTAACATGTGTGTGTGTGTGTGTGTGTGAGAGACATATGTTGTGGGGTCATGAGCAGGTAAATTATGAATGGTGTGAGTATTACAGGTAAGGCAAGGAGTACATGGATTGTGACAACCCTAAATCCCTGACCCCGGATTTGGGGCTGTTACACCTTCCTTAATGAATCCCTCTGTTTGCTGCATATAGATGGTTTCCTCAAGACTTCCATTAAGGAAAGCTGTCTTGACATCCATTTGCCAAATATCATAATCGAGATGAGCTGCTATAGACAAAAGAATCCGGATTGACTTAAGAATAACTACCGGCGAAAGGTTTCCTCATAATCGATCCCTTCTTTCTGAGTATACCCTTTCACAACAAGTCTTGCCTTCTAGGCTTTCACCTTTTTATCAGATCCTCTTTTTCTCTTGTAGATCCACTTACATCCAATGGGTTTTACACCTTTGGGTGGTTCCACGAGCTTCCAGACTTGATTGGAATACATAGATTCCATCTCAGATTGCATAGCCTTATGCCATAGATCTGCATCCTTATCTTGTAGTGTTTCTTCGTATGTCATGGGATCCTCATCATGTTCACCAGAAACTAAGTCCGAAGACTCTCCCAAAAACATGAATCTCTCAGGTTGTTGAACAACCCTCCCACTACGACGAAGCACTGGTGCGGTATTAGTGATAGGCTGTGCATTTACTTGTGGTTGTTCTACTTGTACTATTGGCACATTAGGATTATCTGTTCCTCCCACTAATTCCTCTAAAAAACAGTACTCATGGGTTTGTGGTTCATTATATAGTCTTCCTCTAAGAATCTAGCATTGGTACTAACAATGACATCCCGATCCTTAGGACTATAAAACAAATAGCCTTTCGTTCCTATGAGATAGCCCACAAACAGCCTCACTTCTGTACGAGAATCTAACTTAGTCGCGTTCTTATTCAGCACATGTGCTGGACAACCCCAAATCCGAATGTGTCTTAGACTTGGCTTGTCACCAGTCCACAATCTATCGGAGTTTTAGGAACCGACTTAGAAGGTACTATGTTCAGAAGGTAAGCTGCTATTTCTAAAGCATATCCCCAAAACGACTTGGGTAAATCCGAATAACTCATCATCGATCTAACACTCTCCAATAGAGTCCGGTTCCTTCTCTATGCTACACCGTTCTATTGGGGTGTGACAGGTCCAGACAACTGGGATATGATCCCATGTTCTGATAAATATTCCCTAAATTCTCCAAGCAGGTATTCGCCACCACGATCTGATCGTAGTGACTTGATACTTTTACCAAGTCGTTTCTCCGTTTTAGCTTTGTACTCCTTGAATTTATCAAAGCACTCAGACTTACATCGCAACAAGTAAATGTACCCATATCTTGAATAATCGTCAATGAAAGTGACGAAATACTCATAACCACCTCTTGCTTGGATATTCATAGGTCCACATAAATCAGTATGAACCAACTCTAACAATTCTTTAGCTCTATTCCCCTTTGCCTTAAAAGGCATGTTAGTCATTTTACCTTCCAAGCAGGATTCACATACAGGAAATGGCTCCACTGCCAATGAGCTTAAAGGCCCATCTACTACCAGTCTTTGAATCCTCCTCAAGTTAATATGACCTAATCTTAAGTGCCAAAGAAGTGTTTGGTTCAAACTAGAAGGTTCCTTTGTTTTATTAGTGATAAAAATGTGTTATTTAATACCCTATGTCGCAGTTGCAGTTAGGGGTGAGCGCGGGTCGGATCGGTTCGATTTTAGGTTAAAACCGAAACCGAACCTGCATATCCTCGGTTTTTAAAATCAAAAACTGAAACCGCAACCAAAACCGTCGGTTCAGTTTCGGTTTTAAAATGATCGGATCGGTTACAATCGGTTCAGTTTCGGTTTTAAAACCGCCTCAAATAAACATAACAAAATAAATAAAATGACTTCGAATTTTTAAGCTTGCAAAGTTACAAATTATTTTTTCATCCAAAATAAACATACAAAGTTTTCCTAATAAATTATTTAAGTCCAACATGATCCGATAATAATGAAAATTTAACATGATCTTCAAAAATATTTTCTTTGAAATGTATATAATATAATGTAGAAATTCAACAATGTCGAGTCTATCTGAAGTCTTTGTATAAGTAAAGAGTTTTTCCAGGAAAGCCAAGAAAAATCGTCACATCCTAAAATAAAGCAACATATAAAACACCTAGATATAGAAGTTTATTAAACTACATTTATTAATCAACTATTACAAATTAAAACTTCAAAAACAAGAACAAAATAATATAATTATTAAAAGGAATGTCAGGATCTTTATTAATCTATTCCCACTACTCATAAAAATTGGTCTAGTAGAATATATAATATATTTATTTCTTTATTTTTATTAATCAGATCGGTTCGGTTTGGACCTAAAACCGAAACCGAAACCTCAAGAACGGTTCGGTTTTTAAATTTTCGGTTTCGGTTCGGTTTCAACTCGGTTTCGGTTTTTTACGGTTCGGTTTTTATCAGTTTCGGTTCGGTTTCAGTTTTAATTCGGTTTGTTGCTCACCCCTAGTTGTAGTGCAGGTTGTCTAAGATTAATAATGTACAAATTGTCTTGCAATGTACCAGAACATATAACTTGTCTATTCATCATAATAGAAACATTACGATCCAAACAAACATTATAACCATACAAAGCAAGTTTAGAAACCGAAATCAAATTCCTTCTAAAAGAAGGTACATAAAGACAATTGTTCAAAACCAAAATCTTATTACAACCAAAAGGTAAAGTAACGTCTCCCACTGCAACTACTACTACTTTCGTAGCATCACCCATGAACACATATATCTCGCCATCTCTAAGCATTCTGGATTGCTGGAACCCCTGCATAGAATTACAAACATGGTCAGTGGCTCCTGTATCTACACACCAAGTGCTCGTAGATATAGCCGCTATATATGTTTCCGTAACTAGAGAAAGAGACATACCAATTTTGTTCTTCTTAGAAAAAATCAATCCTTTTTCCAGTGACCCGACTGCTTGCACCTGGAGCACTTGCCCTTAGGCTTCTTCACAGAATTCTGAACTCCCAATGGTTTCACAATTTTCTGTTCCTGAGCCTTTTTCTTCTTCTTCTTGCCTTTCGGTTTAGAAGAAGAACCTTTCTCAGCCACATTCACTTGAACATTTTGCTGAAACAATCCTTCAGCTGCCTGAAGCTCTGTCAAAAGTTCCGCAAGACTATACGACCTCTTGTTCATGTTGTAATTCAAGCGGAACTGCTTAAAACCTTTGGGTAGACTCATAAGGATGATATCGATTTGCGTTTCCGCATCAATCTCAGCACCAAGGACCTCCAGTTCATTTATATGAGACATCATTAAAAGAACATGGTCCCTTACAGGTGTTCCTTCAGCCATTTGAGTGTTCATTAGAGATTTCATTGCTACTTGCCTAGCAGCCCTATTCTGATCTCCAAAAAGTTCCTTGAGATTAAAAAGCATATCCCCAGCAGTGGCCATGGCCTGATGCTAATTCTGCAAAACACCCGACATTGCTGCTAGAATGTAACATCGCGACATCTCATCTGCCTTAATCCACTTCTTATAATACTCCTTATCCTCATCCAGAGCATCGGCAGTAGGCTGATCCGGTTTGGGTTTAATAGTACAAAATTTGTACTCCTCAGTAGTCAACACTATGTCCAAATTGCGTTTCCATTCAATATAGTTAAATCCGGTAAGTTTGTTATCCTTAAGTATGGTGAAAAGTGGATTGAAGTCCATTATATCCTGAGAATCATACATATAACACATAATTAGAATGTTGCACATAAAAACTTAACACCTATAAACTCCTCTAACTATTAATTAAGATTAATGTAGTAACACTTTAACACCATAAGTATCTGGTACGCCACGATGGGTGACATATATACCACCTATATTTGTTTAAATGTTACTTCGGTCCTATTACTAAATAGTATGCCACGTTAGGGTGGTCTCTTACTACCTTTCATAGCTAAGTGTATACCATTATTTAAATCATAAATTGATCCCTTAAATCAGACCTTTCCGTTTGATGTATCAATGGATAAATCCCAGATATTTTTGGAGAAGTTACATCAGTCTTGCTTAATACCCAGCAACCTAGTCAGAAATATCCATTATCAACATCAATCAAGGAGTGTCCAATTAGTTTCTCGAATTCTATGAAATACATATAAGACACGTATAATAGCAATAATCAAAATAAGTGCATAATCAATATGTAAAACATATTAATAAACCATCCACTATTATGGCCCAAAGAAAATTGCCCGGAAATCATTCGGTGAAAACTTCGGGTTGCTGTTTGGAGGCCTAAAAGAGCTCGTTTCCATTCCGAAAAGATATTACATGCCGTTATCCGACACTGTTTGAAAATTCTGGACAGTGGCACAACATCAGAACCAGCCAGCCAATAGCAGAAATTCTGGGCAGAAAATCAGTTAAAATGTAGAAGAAAATTGTCCTCTTTTCGGCTCCAAACCATGATTCTTTGCAATCGTAAGCAATACATGGATACACAAATCCAATAACGATTACAAATAAAATAGGGTTAATGCAATCTAATTGTAAAACCTATTCTATTACAACAAATCATAATCTAACTCGAATATACATCGGATTACAAGATTACAAACCAATAACACAAATCAAAAGAACATACACGATCAACCCTCGTGATTTACAATCACATAAATTAATAACCATGATAAACCACGTGAGATCCAATCGCATAATAAATAACCACGATAAACCACGTGGGATCCAATCATATAATTATAAAACATGGCCATAACAGTGGATAACAACCTGCATCACAAAATACATATGAGCAACCACTATATACATGCATATATAATTACGACATGGACATCATATCATAAAACGCAGAACCCTGGAACTAGGCTCTTGATGCCAATTGTTGAAACATATGATATCTAGGACTGCATTTTATGATATAATTAAAGAGTTCGAAAAGAAGATTAACCTTAATCGCTACGGCGCAAGCGATTCAATTCCACGTCTTCTACTGAATTCCTTGATTCCTTTTAAGCGCAGTGTGGCCTTCGATTTCCCAAAGTTTCCTCTCCTCAAAGCCTCAAAATTCCAAAACCCTAGCTTCGTGCGGTTGCTCTAGGTCTCAATTTCAATTTCTGTTTTTTTGTTTGTGTCCAGCTTTAAGGAGAACGAGAATATATATAGGCTTCAATAGGGATCATGGACAATTAGGTCGGGCCTTCCAATGACATTCCGAGTAAAGCCCAATGTCATTAAATATTAATTCAATCCACTAAAGAATTAATATTTGCACTACTGATCCTAATACCGCAATTCTTTTATTATTTAATTCGGCTCCTATATTATTTGCTTATTAAATTCCCCATGTTTAAGATATCGCATGTCCATTAATTAAATTAATCACTGACAATTAATTTAATTAATATCTTATTTATCCTTGATCATCCACTCAACCTTATAATTATGTCATAAATTAATTTGCCTGCAGGGCTTCACATAATTATCTTTATGAGATTTCAAGAGGACATCATCAACCCGAATATTATCAGGACATGGATTCCTTCTGTAATTAATATCCCACTCTGCATGCAATGTCATTGCTCAATACATAATATTGTAATTAATAATTGATTGCATCACATATGAATCAAAGCATGTGCATTGCATACAAGTGTCAATCACTACATCCGGATTGAGAACCTAAGGAATAATAATATCATAGAATCTTAGTTCTTCTTTATTGTCAGAATAGAAGAGCAATTCTAATATTTTGATCCTGTTCAATATACACAAAGTATACAAGTATTATTCAATAGTCAAGATAAACTATTCCCAAATAATACTTCAGTTATTCTAGTGGTTTGTCTAGTACCACTTAGACTTTGAACCTTTATTATATTATATACAGACACTAATAAACTAATCTTCTGTTATCAAATTTGATACTAGATTATCCACAATATATAATAAATAGACTTTGTAATAATATGCAATCAAGATTCTCAATAAAAATGTCAATGTTTATATACCTCAAACGAATAGTTCAGTATAAAACCCAACAAACTATCCCAACCCCAAGCTGAGAGAGAAATTCTACAAGCACGAGTGGTTGAACGGTCTTCTTCTTCCATTCCTGTCAACAATCAGCTGTGACTTATCAGGGATGATGTTGAATGTAAGATCCGTGAACTTTATTAATAATATAAATTGTATTATATGTGTGGAATACTTATTATGAAGTATTTTGAGTTATAATGATAAGGATTGTTAAGTGTTTATGTGTTATTTGGTGAGTCGAAAGCCCCTTTCAAATATTTCATCATTTGAAATCTTATTCAATTTTGAGCCCCGTTTTGAAAATTCAAGGGCCCCGTTGAAATTTTGTTCATCATTATTATTCCTTCGTCATCTATGTTCGAATCATTATCGGAGGATTTCTTCATATTATTATATCCCTTATTATCCGATATGATCACTAGTAATTGTTTTATTCAAAGGAAGAAAAATGATTCTAAACCCTAACCCTAATTTTTCTAGGGTAATTGATATATCGTCTGTATCAATAAATACATATGTTATAGCCCCAGTATTCTTGAGCATTAGTTATATAATGATATTTATTGATTTGGATAACTATCAGTCTTTTTGAATGATTATCTTTTCGTAAAACGTGTTTTTAACCTAATTAGGGTTTTAAAACGAACCAGTGGATCAATATCGATCCAAAAATGTCGTTTAGGGTATTATTTTTCAATAAGTATAAAAAGGAGAATCGTACATCATACCTCATATAATCCGTATTAAAAATACTGAAAAATATAAAATTCCCGAACCATGTTCTTCGTGTTCTTGAAAATGAAAATCAAATTCGAAGGTGTTATTGAAATCCAAATCCAAAGTTCAAGTACTCAAATCAAAGATCTTGAGCTCTAGTTTCAGAATCTTCCAACCTCGTCATCATCTGGTAATTTTTCGATTTTATATGAATTTTTCAAATTTCGAATTTAAATTAGGGTTTATATTCGAATTGGGGATTTTCATTCTGTTGATTCTCCGTCCAATTGATTGCTTCCAACAAGTTCCTAGGGTTCTAATTAGTAGGAATTCATGTTTTAATTTCATGTTTATGTTCGATTTTGAGAATTTCGATTTCTAGGGTTTTGCCCGATTTTTCTTTTTAATAGTCCGTTCATATGAATGATCTGACATGATTTCTGATAGAGGGCTTTGATTGTATGTGTTGTAAGCTTCATTTTAACATAAAGAACGTAGAGTTTCATGTACGATCTAGTGAGATCGGAAAATTTGTTCAAGGTCGCCGGAATTTGATCGGGATTGAGATTCCGGCTTTGTTTTGGTATGTTTTTTTATCAGAATAGATTGTTGTGTTAACAAGGAGTGTTTTGGTACCAAAAGCCCCAAATTCTGATGTGTTTTTGAGTCGCCGGATTCTGGGAATTTCGCCGGATTCTGGAAAAATTCCGGGTTGTTCTTCCCGACCCGATTGTGTTCTTCCCGACCCGTTAACCCGTTTTCTTGACCCGGTTTCAATCTTCGAAACCCTAAAATATTTTCAGAAAACTGTTTTTGAATTTTATTTTTAAATTTAATTCGAAAATAGTTTAAAATCTATAAAAAAATTATATTTTAATTTTAAAAATATATTTTTAATTCAGAAAAATTCTGGAAAATTATATTTATTATTTTAAATTCGAAAATTTATTAAACTTAATTATTTTTAATTAATAATTAATTCATTTAATTAATTGATTAATTCTTTTAATCAGTTTATTCTTAAAAATTAATTATTAATTAGATTTAATTAATTTAAAATTCAGTTTAATTATTTTCAAGCCTGATTTATTATTTAAAAATAGTTTGAGCATTTAAAGAGTGTCAATTAAGTTTATATTAATTGATTTAATTACTTTTAAATACTTATAATGGGATTAAAAATCCGATTTTTGATTTAAAAATTAATTGTGACTTATTTAAATTCAAATAAGCCTTGAATATTGTTTTAAAAATATTTATAAGTGCTATATGGTTTATATGAGTCGATTAATGTGTTTTAATGGTCCGTAAATGCCCGTACGAGGGCTAGTGTCTGAGTTTTAAATACCGTAAATTAAACCGGGCGTCCGATACGTAACCGGTTACTAGTTTAAAATGTGTTATTGATTAATTGTGTGTCGAGGATAGAATGAGGATAGTTAGACTTACTGTTCTAAGTTGTTTATTATAGAATCGAGTTCCCGGAGCAAGGGAAAGGGGAAAGTAGAGTGAACGAGATAGAAAATCGACAGCGACGTAAACCATGTAAGTATCTGTGCCTTTACTTGTGATAAATTGTTATTGTTTTCAATACTTACATGTTATTACCCCAGAACAAGTTAGATTATCAATCCTTACCCTTACTTGGGCAACTGATTCCATTTTCGTAAATTTTCTTAACTCTTTGATTTGATCTGCATCGGAAACCTTTAATTCCATGTTCATCTGATTTTGTCTACAACCATTGATTGTTGATTATCATCATTTGATTATTGCCTACAACCATTGACACTTTGATTCTATCATTGACTATTGATTACAGTCATTGATTATTGACTACAACTACTGATTACCTTCTTGAACGAATGCATCGTACCGTTGAAACCATTCCGAATCTATTTCTCGGACTTTCTTTGATAATGAATAGTTGAAGCTCTTTTGCAACTATTACACCCCGTTATTGTGTACTTATCTTGTTATGCATATTATTGCTTATACCTTGTGATAGAATTGGCATGTTTTTAAATAGGACCAGTAATGGTCGGGCCATACTTATGGTCGGAATAATTTAAGGCCCAGATTGGCCTAGGATCTAGTAGAGAACTTTTCTATAAGCAAGTCCGGGGTTGTTGCGTGACTGATCAGCAGCACAACATTTGTATTTGAAAAATGTAGAAGTCCAATTCTAATTCCTCTTTCTTCATTAAAGATTGTTAAAAGCATATGTTTGACTTGTGTATTGGTGATTCAGATAATTGAATTCTTCCATTTCATTATAGAACTGTGATTGATATATATATCATGCTTGCTGAGCACATGTGGCTCATACTTGTTTTGTTTCTAACCCTATTCCAGTGAAGCGAGAGAATGAGCAGACACAACGCTAGTGACAGTTCTCCCGATGCTAGGAGACCACCCCGAGTGATTGTCATTGGACGGGTAGTTGTTTTATCTTGGAAGTTAGACTAGATGTCTAGCTTTGTATATTAAGTGTGTAATAACTCTGAAAACTGGTTTGTAATAATAATTATGACTTAGAAGCTTGTTTCATGCCATAATCTGGATGCGGTCTTGGATAAGGGGTATTTTATGTTATATATATTATGCATGTGTTATATTCAGGTTTATATTGTGTACTGTTGGTCGGGTGACTCCCCAAATCTGTACCCCGGATTTGGAGGGCGTCACAGGTTGGTATCAGAGAAACAGGTTATGGCATTTGAAACAAGTTAGGATTTAGGGTCCAGGATAACTTAGAGGGTTAGGAATTCACCTAATGGTCATAGAAGGTCGATTAGAGATATTATGCGTAGTAATCGAGTATGGTTATAATTGCAGCCACCTAGCTCTAGTTCCGATTCAGATCCGTCAAAGCACCCGATAGAGGAGAGACCTGTACCAGAGATGAGAGCAGGACCTTCGCAACCGAAACCACCTCAGTCTGGACCTGTAGTGGTCATGAGAGATCCTATACCTTGTCCCGTTCCACTTCGACGCATACCCGCAGCACCGCTTTCTCAGGCTTCAGTTTTCGGACCTTTGTTCCAGATCTCCGAGCCACCAGTTCCACATTACCGTTATCAGAGGATGAGAGAGGAGAGGGATTATTTTCGTAGACAGGTATTAGAGATGCGTGGGATGCGTACAGCGGAGGCAGGTGTAGCCAGAGATAGAGATAGATTCAAAGATCAGATAGGAGAGACACGGATGAGACTCAGGGTTGTGAGGACATTGGTAGAGACGAGGTTGCATGGACTAGCTACTAGCAGAGAGGGAGAGACTGTAGCAGGGATGAGAGAGATTTTGGACTTTGTGATGAGGGAGATTGGGGAGATTTCTGGACCAGCACTATGGGATACTAGAGATGATGATCCATGAGCCAGTAGAGACGAGGATGGATATTCTGTGGATTCCAGTCAGATAGTACATAGATGCATAGTATAGTACCAGCAGTGCACCAGGCTTATAGTATCGCCTTGGATTGTTGTTGTATTTTGTTGTTGTACTGTTGATCGGCAGTTGTAGTTCAGCTATGACACACTTTACTTTTGAAAGCGTTCTACGCTTGTATCGAATCTATGTATATATTTATGATAATCATCCTTTGTAGAACTATTATTATTCTCTTGTTATTCATTTTCACTATTGTAATTGTTATTCTACTTGTGGAACGAGTGTACCCTTACGCCGTTGAAAATCCGTAAATCATGGTTCTACCAATTGTGTTCTTTTCTCTTCTATTTATGAATTACTAAATTAGTTATTGTTTGTTCATCAGCAATATGCCTCCTAGACGAAATACCAGCTCGAATAATTCAGCTGACCAAGAAGGTCAACAGAATGCACCCCCAACGGGTCATTTAGATCCGGTTGTAATACAGCTTTTGAACACCCTCACTCAACAAACTACTGCTCTAGCTCAACAACAACAACAGATCCAACAGCAGTTACTACAGCAGCAGAAACAGCAGCAGCAGCAGCATCAGCAACATCATCAGCATTAGCATCACCAACAGCCACACCAGCAGGTAGTACCCGTAGTTACGTTCAAATCTTTTCAAGCAGCAAAACCTCCAAAGTTCAAAGGATCTGCTGATCCAGTCGAGGCAAAGGCATGGTTGAAGGAAATGGAGAAAGCTTTTACGTTGATAGAGGTAACGGGAGAAAAGAAAATTGAGTATGCTAGTTATTTTCTGAAAAATGAGGCAAGTTATTGGTGGGAGACTAGTAAGGCTTTAGAACCTGAAGGGTTAATTACGTGGGAAAGATTTACAGAATTGTTTTTAGAGAAGTATTTTCCTGACTTTATGCGGGATCAAATGGAGTTGAAATTTTTAGAATTGAAGCAAGGTAGTACGACTGTTTCGCAATACGAGACCAAGTTTACCGAGTTGTCTAGGTTTGTTCCGACATACGTTGATACGGAGAGGAAGAAGGCCAAGAGGTTCCAATAGGGACTCAGGTCATGGATTCGTAGTAAGTCAGCAGTTTTGGAATTAGATACATATGCAGCCGTGGTACAGAAGGCGATGATTGCGGGAGGAGAAAGTGATTCATATATGAGAGAGAAAGAGAATAAGAAAAGAAAGGTAGGGACATCTTATAAGGTCCAGTCACCGGGAGATATTCAGAACCATCCAAACAAGAAGTCGTGGATTCCAGCCGAGCAGAGGTACAACTTTCAAGAAACCAGACACCGAAAATGCAGGACCAATCAATTGTCCACCAAACAATAATCAGCAAGTAGTTTCCAGACCTCCACTGCCAGAATGCAAGACATGCGGGAAAAGACATCCAGGTATATGCCACAGATTGAGTGTCACATGTTTTAAGTGTAACCAGAAGGGGCATTATTCCAGGGATTGCAAGATAGGTATTGTGTGCCATCGATGCAAGAGACCAGGCCATATGATCAAGGATTGTAGAGCGCCAACACCCGTGAACAACATGATTCGAGCTATAGAGGCACCTCCAGCTGTTGATGTTCAGCCGTTAGCCAGAACCTATAATATGTCAATGAGGGAAGCGGTGAGAGACTCCGATGTGGTGGTAGGTACACTTCTAGTAAATTCTGTTAATGCTAAAGTGCTGATAGATTCAGGAGCTACTAATTCGTTTATTTCGGAAGCGTTTGATCGTAAATTGAATTGTTTAATGGAACCCTTAAATGGAGTGTTGAGTGTAGAAATAGCTAACCAAGATCGTATACCGGTCAGCTCGTATTGTCCCCATTGTGAAATTGGGATTTTAGGGAGTCGTTTTTATGCTGATTTATTACCTTTCAAATTGGGAGAATTTGATGTTATTTTAGGAATGGATTGGTTAACTGATTATGATGCGCGTATTGATTGTAAGGATAAGAAGGTTACTTTAGTTACCCCAGAAAAGAATATTTAAAGGAGAGAAAGAAACGAAGAGATTTTTGTCGATGATTCAGACTAAGAGATTATTAAAACAAGGATGTGAGGCTTATCTCGCATATGTGATAGATACAGAGAAGGAAGTTTGTAAGTTAGAAGATATTCCAGTCGTGAGTGAGTTTCCAGATGTTTTTCCAGAAGAGTTACCAGGACTACCTCCGGATAGAGAGATTGAGTTCGCGATAGACTTAACACCAGGCGCGGAACCAGTATCCAAAGCACCATACAGAATGGTACCAGTGGAGATGAAGGAGTTAGCTAAGCAATTGCAGGAATTGTTAGACAAAGGAATTATCAGACCTAGCGTTTCACCGTGGGGAGCACCAGTGTTGTTTGTCAAAAAGAAGGATGGGAGTATGAGACTTTGTATAGATTATCGGGAGTTAAACAAACTAACCATCAAGAACAAGTATCCATTGCCCAGAATAGATGATCTGTTTGATCAGTTGAAAGGAGCGGTTCATTTTTCTAAAATTGATCTACGATCAGGTTATCACCAATTGAAGGTTAAACCAGATGATATACCGAAGACAGCTTTTCGAACAAGGTATGGACATTATGAGTTTTTAATAATGGCGTTTGGATTGACGAATGCACCAGCAGCTTTTATGGATTTAATGAACAAGATTTTTAAGAAGTATTTGGATGAGTTTATAGTGGTATTCATCGATGATATTTTGATATATTCTAAGACGGAAGAAGAACATGCGAATCACTTGTGGATTGTGTTGGAGATTTTAAGACAAGAAGAATTATACGCAAAGTTTTCAAAGTGTGAATTCTGGTTAAAGGAAGTTCATTTCCTAGGGCACGTGGTAAGTAGTGAAGGCATCAAAGTAGATCCAGCCAAGATTGAAGCAGTGAAGGATTGGGAAAGACCAAGGACACCAACTGAAGTTAGAAGTTTCTTGGGATTAGCCGGATATTATCGGAGATTTGTACAGGATTTTGCAAAGATAGCTACTCCAATGACCAAGCTGACGAGGAAAAGCGAACGATTCATATGGAACGACAAATGCGAAGAGAGTTTCCAAGAGTTAAAGAAAAGATTAACTACGGCACCAGTGTTAATGCTACCAGACGATCAAGGTCAATTTGTAATCTATAGTGATGCGTCTTACAAAGGATTGGGTTGTGTACTTATGCAACATGACAAAGTAATTGCTTATGCGTTGAGACAATTGAGACCTCACGAATAGAAATATCCTACACATGATTTGGAATTAGCAGCGATCGTATTTGCACTGAAGATATGGAGACATTACTTGTACGGAGAGAGCTGTGAAATTTACACCGATCACAAAAGTCTGAAGTATATCTTTACTCAGAAGGAGCTGAACATGAGACAAAGAAGATGGTTGGAGCTAATCAAGGATTACGACGTTTCTACAAATTATCACCCCGGCAAGGCAAACGTGGTAGCAGATGCATTGAGCAGAAAAGAAAGATTGAATATGCTGACGATGACCAAAGAATTGTATAGAGAGTTTGAGAAGTTAGAGATAGAAGTACGTGTTCCGAAGGACGCGACAGAAATGATTTACGCCATAACGTTTCAACCTGAGTTGTTGGAAAAGATACGGAAATTCCAAGAGCAAGTCATGAACGACAATGCAAATAGTTTAACAGGCGAGGAAATATGTAGCCAACTGGACGACAAAGGAATCTTAAGGTTTGCTTCTCGAATATGGGTACCTAATGTAGCAGAACTAAAGAGTGAAATTTTGCACGAAGCGCATAACTCGAAGTATTCAATTCATCCTGGAAGCACGAAGATGTATCGAGATCTTAAAATGAACTTTTGGTGGCCAGATATGAAAAGAGAAATTGCTGAATGGGTGTGTAAATGTTTTACATGTCAAAGGGTCAAGGCGGAACATCAAAGACCAAGTGGATTACTGCAGCCATTAGAAATTCCTGAATGGAAATGGGAACACATCAAAATGGACTTTGTGGTAGGATTGCCTAGAAAGAAGACTAACCATGATGCTATTTGGGTTATTGTAGATCGATTGACAAAATCCGTACATTTTCTTCCTATTAACGAGAGATTCTCGCTGGATAAGTTAGTTCGATTATATGTTAAAGAAATCGTGGTACGGCATGGAGTTCCAGTGTCAATAGTATCTGATCGAGACCCTCGATTTAACTCAAGATTCTGGAGAAGTTTTCAAGAATGTTTAGGCACCGAATTGAGAATGAGTATGGCTTATCACCCGCAGACAGACGGTCAAAGTGAAAGGACAATTCAAACCATCGAAGACATGCTTAGAACGTGTGCACTTGATTTTAAAGGTAATTGGGATGATCATCTACTCTTAGTAGAATTCTCATATAATAATAGTTTTCACGCGAGTATCGGGATGCCACCTTACGAAGCTTTATATGGACGGAAGTGTCGATCTCCAGTGTATTGGGAAGAAGTTGGTGAACGGAAAGTGATAGGACCGGAATTAGTCCAGCAGACAAAGGAAGTGATTGAATTGATTCAGAAAAGGTTGATAATAGCTCAGAACCGACAGAAGAAATATGCTGACCTAGCAAGAAAGGATATGGGATTCGAAGTCGGAGAACAAGTGTTACTAAATGTTTCACCATGGAAAGGATTGGTTAGGTTTGGAAAGAAAGGGAAATTGAGTCCGAGATACGTTGGACCATTTGAGATTTTGAAGCAAATTGGGAAAGTAGCTTACGAGTTAGCATTACCCCCGCATATGCAGCACGTTCATAATGTGTTTCACGTATCCATGCTTAAGAAGTATCGACCAGATTCGAACCATGTAATAGAGTATGAACCCATAGAGGTCCAGTCAGATTTATCTTATGTAGAGCGACCAATTCAGATATTGGATCGTAAGGAAAAAGTATTAAGAAATAAGACTGTAGTGATAGTAAGAGTTTTGTGGAGGAATCCTAAGGTGGAAGAGTCTACCTGGGAGTTAGAGAGTTATATGTTAGAGAAGTATCCCCAGTTGTTTCCTTGATCTGATTCTGAGGACAGAATCCTATTAAGGGGGGAAGGATGTAAGATCCGTGAACTTTATTAATAATATAAATTGTATTATGTGTGGAATACTTATTATGAAGTATTTTGAGTTATAATGATAAGGATTGTTAAGTGTTTATGTGTTATTTGGTGAGTCGAAAGCCCCTTTCAAATATTTCGTCATTTGAAATCTTATTCAATTTTGAGCCCCGTATTGAAAATTCAAGGGCCCCATTGAAATTTTGTTCATCATTATTATTCCTTCGTCATCTGTGTTCGAATCATTATCGGAGGATTTCTTCATATTATTATATCCCTTATTATCCGATATGATCACTAGTAATTGTTTTATTCAAAGGAAGAAAAATTATTCTAAACCCTAACCCTAATTTTTCTAGGGTAATTGATATATCGTCCGTATCAATAAATACATCTGTTATAGCCCCAGTATTCTTGAGCATTAGTTATATAATGATATGTATTGATTTGGATAACTATCAGTCTTTTTGAATGATTATCTTTTCGTAAAACGTGTTTTTAACCTAATTAGGGTTTTTAAACGAACCAGTGGATCAATATCGATCCAAAAATGTCGTTTAGGGTATTATTTTTCAATAAGTATAAAAAGGAGAATCGTACATCATACCTCATATAATCCGTATTAAAAATACTGAAAAATATAAAATTCCCGAACCGTGTTCTTCGTGTTCTTGAAAATCAAAATCAAATTCGAAGGTGTTATTGAAATCCAAATCCAAAGTTCAAGTACTCAAATCAAAGATCTTGAGCTCTAGTTTCAGAATCTTTCAACGATCACATACTTTCCATACCAATGTAAGATAAATATTTGGTTTAAAACAACCACTCATTTCATTGTCCATTGTCTTTAAATCCCTGTTGAAACCTCTTCATCCTCTTTTCCTCATTATAGATAATGTGAGAAATACACCTTAACAACTTGGTGACTTAGCTCCATACATTTACAACTGTCCTACTTAATTCCAAGAACTTAATTGATCTCCATCTAATTTCCAAATAATTTAGAAGATATATTCAAAGTAACACTCATGAAATCTTTCCCAAGGTATCATCTCATTCCCCAAATAACTTGATCGGATCAACATCATTTTGATTCTCATTCTATACATCAACATTGACTGGTAAGATCTACTTAAACTACAGTGAGCAAAAGACCTGCAACCATATCATGTAATCCTGAAACATTCAAAGATCATATCATTCTTCATTATTAGCCTAACGTTGAGATTAGAAGTTCTTCACGTTGAGACAAGAAATCTATTATGTCCATCTTCCACAAACGGTGATAACATCGATTTAATTGCACATTTTTCAAATTTCGAATCAACTCTTGAATTTCCTAACTAACGTAAATGGTCACTGAGGCTTCACAACACGTTGTTGCTTTTTCAAATATCGTTCCTTCTTCAAATACTGTTGTTTCTTTCAAATGAAAGTTGACCCACTCTTCAACAACGTAACGTTAATTGATAGAGAGAGGACAACTAGCTCCGTTATATGTCACTAGTATTCTAATCGCATTATGATCCGCTTTCGCTCGAGGTAATTCAATCACAAATTCTTTACTCATTATGGTAAGGTTAATTCATTCCAACCTGATGGTATACCTTCAAGATTATTTGAATCCATTTCTCCTTCTATTATTCTTTCCTTAATATCACTCTTTCTTTTTGGTTAATTCTGGCTGAATCCTAATTTCAGTTAATTCCTCTTGTTATTCTCTTGTTATCATAACTTCAAACTCCATGATTTCCAATTCTTATATAACTACCATTACTATAACTAACAACTACTTTCAACGATCACATACTTTCCATACCAATGTAAGATAAATATTTGGTTTAAAACAACCACTCATTTCATTGTCCATTGTCTTTAAATCCCTGTTGAAACCTCTTCATCCTCTTTTCCTCATTATAGATAATGTGAGAAATACACCTTAACAACTTGGTGACTTAGCTCCATACATTTACAACTGTCCTACTTAATTCCAAGAACTTAATTGATCTCCATCTAATTTCCAAATAATTCAGAAGATATATTCAAAGTAACACTCATGAAATCTTTCCCAAGGTATCATCTCATTCCCCAAATAACTTGATCGGATCAACATCATTTTGATTCTCATTCTATACATCAACATTGACTGGTAAGATCTACTTAAACTACAGTGAGCAAAATACCTGCAACCATATCATGCAATCCTGAAACATTCAAAGCTCATATCATTCTTCATTATTAGCCTAACGTTGAGATTAGAAGTTCTTCACGTTGAGACAAGAAATCTATTATGTCCATCTTCCACAACCGGTGATAACATCGATTTAATTGCACATTTTTCAAATTTTGAATCAACTCTTGAGTTTCCTAACTAACGTAAATGGTTACTGAGGCTTCACAGCACGTTGTTGCTTTTTCAAATATCGTTCCTTCTTCAAATACTATTGTTTCTTTCAAATGAAAGTTGACCCACTCTTCAACAGCGTAACGTTAATTGATAGAGAGAGGACAACTTGCTCCGTTATATGTCACTAGTATTCTAATCGCATTATGATCCGCTTTCGCTCGAGGTAATTCAATCACAAATTCTTTACTCATTATGGTAAGGTTAATTCATTCCAACCTGATGGCATACCTTCAAGATTATTTGAGATAACAAGAATCATGAAATTTTGAAGTGAAAAGGTTCTGTATCATAGAAAGTGTCCTACAACTGTGGTTACCAAATTTACAATTTTAAAGCAAATATTATTGGGAATAAAAGAATCACTGAGAGATCAATTTGATCATATGAACCCAATGTTGCGTGTCTTAGTTAAGATATTACTAAAGATAATTAGCCTTCTTGTGATGCACAACACACAAGTGATGGCGTCCCATCAGACTTCTATCACACAGACATATAGTCCTTGTGTCCCCTTTAAATAGGGTTGTTCGTCTCAGTTAGAGTAGAGGAGTATGAAAGAAATTTCAAGTCAAATTAACAATCAAGGCCTTTTGACGAGTAATTATCAGATACACACCTTGGATTGAAACTAAATGAATTCCAAAGGTGCTATTCCAGAAAAGAAGAACAACCAGAAAAAGGAAGTATCGAACAACTAGTATTACATTACAATTAGAGTTATCCATCCTTGAAGAATGAAAGAGTTGAAATTCAAATAACACATTTTCAACAGGCCTCAAAAATTTGAAATAGATATCATAACATCCTCTAACGCAATTGGAAACATGATTGATCAAAAGTATAAAATACAAACTCAAAAGGTGAAATATATTTACCAACACAAGTCTCGCTTAAAGGAATGTCAAATGTTTCATTAGGATGGGAAGGTATTACCAAGGTCTCCACATATGCCTTCTCTGTCGGCTCCTTCGATCGCTCGTTATCCGATTCTAAGCTCTTCTTTTCCACATCATAAAGTTATCAATATCGTACATCGTTGTCGACTCGTAATAGTCCTTGAAGGTTCCACCGTAAACATCTACAACCGTAAAGAGTTCTATCCAGCTCAGGACAAACATCTCAAACGAGTATCCCTAACTTAACTTACTCGTTGATACTATATCCAATAGTCCAACACGAACTCTAAATGAGCTCTAACGTTCCTTACATAACTATACACACTCCTACGCACTCTTGTTTCTAGTTTTACTATAACCCTGCTCTGATACCACCTGTAACGCCCCCAAATCCGGGGTCAGAAGATTTGGTCGTCACAATAAAATCTTAATATTAAATCACCTGTTTAATCTTAAACTTTCACCTGAAATTGTTAAACCACTGAAATGTAGCATCTGCGACCCCAACTATACCAAGATCTTTTAGGTTATAGTGCTAGAAACAAGAATACAAAAATTCCATTAAATAAAATTTTCTTCTTTACAACAATTCTCTTTGCGTAAATTCTATAACACTAGTATAACTTCGACAAGAAGTATACCAGGCAAACTAATCTTATACAATATAATATTTAATAGAAATCAACTTTATAAAATAACCTTACAATAGCTCCAAATACTCTGGATCATAACATCTTCACGCTAACATCTTTTCCCTTCTTTGTCCAAGCTACGCGGATAACTCTCGCCAATTTACCTTCTTACTGAAAGGCTAAAATGCGAAGAAAACAAGTATGAGAGAAAGAATTGCTCAACAGGTGGGTTATCACAGTACAATGGGATAATTTTCAAAATAAGAATGAGTTTTTCGAATAACTAGATCTTTGGTTTGAACATTTATGACTTCCAAAACATTTAAAACAATTTTGATGTTTCATAATAATTTTTCATTCAACTTTTAGCAACTGAATAGTTTAAAACATAAGGAATTTATATTGGTCACCACAGTTATTCCAACAACAACGAAACCAAGAGTATGTAGAAAACAAGATGTACATGTAGATCAGTAAGTTTGAAGACAATAGTTCTACCTAAGTATCTCTTTTGAAAGCAACAGTTCTGTCAAAGAAACACATTTGAATCATCTCATTTCTCCTTTTCAATCATCATTTTCAAATAAATTGGAATTCATACGACGCTACGAACTAAGCCGATGATGACTGCTCAAAGCTCGCCAACCTTACTGTGGTACACAGTAGGTTCCATACACTTTTAAGGGATCCCGGGCACTCATTAGCCCCAAAGGCACTTATTGACATTGGCCAAAAATAAATAATCCTGGACCAGCGTCACTTGGCCTCCTACGCACCGTGGCGACATCTAGGCCACAAACTCTTTCATTTCTCAAAGGCACTTATTGACATTGGCCAAACATTTATCTCGCTGGACCGGCACCACGACCCTATAATTCCAACTTACCTCGGTTTTTTATATAAAAACCCAAAATCTTAAAATCTCATTTTACCCTTATCGGGTTCACAAATTCCCAATCATTTAGGAAATCCACATTTCAACAAATCACAGTTTTACCCTTATCGGGTTCACAACTTCCCAATCATTTAGGAAATCCACATTTCAACTCAATAATTATACTTTTATCATTTAACATGGCAATATGAATCTGATAACAAAAGATATGAAAGAATATCCGTGAATTCACGAGATTATATAAAACATTTGCAATTTAATGCAAAAGAGTCAACACTTGGAAATTAAGTGAAGAGTATGCAAATTGCATAATAATAATTGAAGAGAAAATCACTTAAACAATAAGTGAAGGGTATAGACACTTGCCTCTGGTCCTTAGCTATTACGTAAAGCTGGATTAATACGATTTCTTTTCTCTTTGGTTTCATGGAATCATAATTCTCTTTCTTGATCATTCATGGATATGACATTCTTGTAGTTGTCACAAGTCTGATTCTCCGAGATCGAATTCGCGTGTCTATTTCTATAGTCCAACATAAATGCTATTTAAATATCTAGAGTACGATCATTATGTAACTTAATTCTGACGCATTAACTATTCTTACCAATACCTCTATTGGAATAAAATACTTGGAAAGATCCCCTATGAGTGTTGACGCTTCCTTGGTGTTAAATAACCTCACATATAAACCAATAAGTCACAATAATACTTCATCAATCTCCGACTTCCTTCATTTAACATATTTCGGTAATCTGGCTCGTCTCGTCCAATAGCCTCTGTTACATAGATAACCATATTTCAATTGATAGAATATTTACGATTAACTACGTAAATAATTTACGTATCATGCTCGTCGAAAATCTCTATAATATAAAAGTCCACATCTAAGTCAAAAGTCTCGTTAATCTCATTTTCTAACAATATTGACAAATTTCTATTCTAACTATCCCTCGTGATAATATTAGACATGATCAAAATATTTAAACAAGTTCCAAAACAATTATTCGTAATTATGACTCGATAACCAGATCATTCACATAATTTATGTAGCACATATTGACATTTAAAGGCACTAATTAAATCACATATGTAATGTAACGTTCAAGAAATAATTTGTAACTCAAAAGAAAGGCCTAAAATGATTTTATAAATCATTTAGGAATTTTAAATAATTAATAAAACATTTTTAGGAATATTTTTCCTAATTTAAATCATTTTTAAATCATGTTCCAAAAGAATTAAAGAATTTTGGAAAATAAATAATTAATTAAATAAATAAAAATTTCGAAATAATTCCTTAAATAATTAAGGAATAATTAAATAAAAAAATTCAGAATTTAAAAGAAATTTTTAGAATTTAAAAATCATTTTTAAAACAAATTTTCAACATTTAAATAAATAAAATAGATTTTTATAAATTGAAAATAAATAATTTAGAAAATAATTTGGTCAGGGGACCAAACTTCATCATCTTCAAAACTTGAGGTACTAAACTGTAAAACGCTCCGTCGCCAGCTTTAATGGATGCCACCGGCTGGCAAGGATGCTGGCGTCACCAATTCCGGCCAAAAACCGACTAACACAAATATTTCACCAAACTCAATGTTCTATATACCAAAACGAAGCTTAGAACACATACAATATAACCCACATATCCACATACACAAAAAATCAACAGATTTTACGTACAAGTCGATCAAAATTTGAAAAGTAAACTTAAAAAATCGAACTTGATAAAAACGGTATAGAACAACTCAATTAAGCATGTAAAACGATCATACATGATCATATGAAGCTATAGGAACCATCAAAATCAACGTAAGATTCCTAAATAAAAAAGCCTCAAATTGAGCTCAAGAACCCTAACTTTCGAATTGGCTAATCCGGGAATCAAACATTAAAATTGAACACATATTTGGACTCCTTACAACCATAAGAAGTTATACATATCATCATATCACGTGAACAATCTCATAATCAAAAAGCCCTAATTTCTCACATAAACCCTAATTTTCCAGAAATAGAAACAAATTCGTATAAAATTGAAATATTACCCCACGCAAAATCTGATGGTAGATTATGAAACTGGATTCCAAGACCTTCGATTCGACTATAAGAGCGTTGAAATCGGACTCCGGTAACACTTTCGAATTTGGATTTGATTACGAAGAACACGAAGAACACGGTTCGGGGATTTTTAGATATTTATCGATATATTAACTTTATTATACGTAAAATAATTTACGATACGCCTATTTATATTTAACGAAAAATTATACTTCAAGCGATATTTTTGGATCGATATTGATCCATTGGATCGATTTTAATACGAATAAATAGAATACACGTTTAACGAGACGATAATTATCAAGATTATATGGATTATTACAAGAATTCTTTAATAATAGATATACGAACCAAAATATCTCTATCACGAATGTTCCAGAATATTTCCCACTTCAACGAATAAAATATTGGTACGAACGATATACCAATTCCCCGAATGATTATAAAACGAGCTAAATTTTCTTTTTGATAATTAAAATAAAACGAAATAAAATGTCATCCTCTTAAAAAAATTCCAATTACCACAAATATTCACATAGCATCCCAAGGTCACATATTCAACCATTTAACGAATAACTTAACACATTTAAATAGATAAAACATTTAATAAATATAGATATGAAAATAAAATTTCATTCCACATCAAATATTAACACGTAATTTTCCCGGATCTTACAGGAAATATCAAGATATCACAAACAATTATTAGCCAAACTTTGCACATAAGCACAAAGATATCTAAATAACAATAATTATGATAAAGTAATCTAACTAAAGTTAAGGTTGGCCACGGATTGGCGGTGACTATCAGTCTATGTCAATTAATCAAGGCTAAATCATAGAGAAGGTTGAAGCATTTTGACATCATTTAGTCACCCCCAATGGGGAACCTGTAAAACAGAAGACAAAAAGAGAAGTTAGTACACATGTAATGCAAGTATATAAAGAAGACATTAAAGTAAATTCCTCATATATTTGCTAAGCAAATATATCTTCCAATGCTGGTGGCTATCAGTTAAAGTTTATTTCATCATGGGTCAAATATTGATTGTAAGGTTAATAAACATCATTTAGCCACCTCTCTTGAAGGGAGGGTACCTGCAAAACAGAAGACAAATAGAAGTGTTAGTAAAGAATCAAAACTAAGCAAATAAGCCATCGGCAGTCCCTTAAGGTGTACACATAAGAGTGGCAAAGGGACTGGCATCATCTGGCACATCCCTTAGAACAAATTTTGCAAGCACAAAGCTATAAGGACTAGAGATGCAATATGAATGCAAACTAGATGTGACTGGTTCATCCTGGGTTCAGATTAGGGATTCTCTAAGGGAATCTCAAGCAGTCCATGGAATTAGCAGCATGTGAGGCCAAAGTGTCCTAATTGTGCAATGCTTTATGATTGTAAAGTTAAAAAAAATGAAAAGTACTTAAACTGATAAGAAATTGAAACCAAGGTACTTCATTCATTAACTAAAAAGGAAACAAACTACATCATTCATCCATCATAAGCAAGAGAAGAAACAACATCTAATCCAGTTTGGTACTGGTACCCAAAAGGAAACTACAACAAACTAGTGCACACAATAGAAGTGCAACAAAGCTGACAAAAGTAGGGCAAACAACAACTAAACAACCAACCAACTAAACTAATCAACTTGATTGTAAGAATCAGAGTTGATCACAGAGTCAATCATGGCATCACTAACATCACTAACATCCTTAACAGTCTCAGGAGCCTTCTCATTTCCAATATTCTCATCCTTTGTAACTACATCCACAATATTTGTATCAATGTCGTCAATAACAACAGTTTGAGTCACTTGTGAAGAGGGAGTGTTCAAGTCAATTTGAATTTGAACTAATTGAGACAAGTTACTCTCAAGGACACTCACTCTCCCCATGAAAGATCCCAAAACTGTCATCACAATATCCATTTTCTCAAGCAGTTGAGTGTACTTGTCACTCAAAGTATCAATATGAGCTTTCAGATCTTTGTAACCAACTTCTAATTCCTCAAACTTAGTGGAAATTTTGACAAGAATAGAGAAATATGCAAGTAGTTGATCATGAGAAATATTGGAGGTAGGGATTGTAGTTGGGACAGTAGAGGACTCAGCAACAGGTGGAGCAGGTAACACATTGGACACAGAAACAGGTGCAGGCAATGTAAGTGTCACAGGAGGCAAAGAACCATATTATATATTTGCATTAGCATTCATCATAGCATGAACATGATCATTCAAAGGAGCATTTAGAGGAGCATTCATAAGAGCATTTAAAGGAGCATTCACAGGAGCAGGTAAAGAAGAAACATTCAAGATAGGTAATGGAGCATTCAAGGCAGGTAAGGAGACAACATTCCTATTTGTCTTATCATATATGGTGTGAGAGACATGGAAATAAGGATGGACATTTATGTCAAAGTGGAAGTGCTCAAACACTTGAGTAAGCAAAAGACCATAAGGCATGAAACCTAACTTAGCAGCAGAAATCATTTTGGTGATTATCATATAGGGCAAGTTAAAATCAATGTTTTTGCTGGCTAACTTATACATGACCTTCATTTCCACAAAGTTCATGAGTTTACGAGGGGTTTGAGAAGGAAAGACACTCACCCTAATGATTTCAGCTTGCAATTGATAGAAAAGAGTAAAATTCTCATAGCTAATGCTCATTTCAGTGTTTAAAACATTTTGAGGGACTTCAACTCCACAGAAAATAGAGACAAACAACCTTAGTTCATCAGGGTTAAATGTGTAAGTTTTAGACACATCAACTGGACACATTGAAAAAGCTTTGGAATCTAGCTTAAGTATTTGACCCAACAACACATGATCTAAGAGAAAAGGCCTCCCATTGATCACAGAGGTTAATTAAAATACATTACCAACTCCATTTCCTATCCCCATATTTCCACAGAACTCAGACACCGGATTTGGCAAGACTCTCCTAGAGGGACTGACCAAAATAGGGTTCCACTTAGCAACACAGAACATACCAAACAACTCAGACTCTCTAGCAAGTATGACAAGTTTACCAGGTTGCAATTTACTCTTAATAGTTCTATTATGAGCTTCATCATTAACATACAAAGGTGGATTCATAGAGGTGTTGTGTTTAGGCTTCTTATGTTTCTTAGGTTTAGAGGAAGAAGTGTTGTCTACAGAAGGGCCAGACTTAACCAAATTCAAGGTGGTATCAACTGGGTTCTTAGTCATTTTGGCTAGAAAAAGATGTATTTAAGGCAAATAAGCAAGTAAGGAATGAATTCAGAGAATGTAATAAATACTGCAGTTAACATACTCTTAAATACACAGACAAACACAAATACTAACTAAATGAACAGTACTGAACAATATAGATCTATCAGAAAAAGGTACAAAGCACACATCAAGTACACATAATTGCAGTCAAGGACTAGTATCAAATCAATTTGTCACCATGTAAAGCTGTAATTCATAACTAATTATAAGACCAAAAATACCATATACCAGCAAAACAAAAGTGGTAAGAACGAATACCATTACCAAAACAGTAACCACATTTAATGCAAAGTTGAAAACATGCACCAAGAAGTAGATATTTGTATAAAACAATATAGATTAAGCAAAGAAGGTCATATCAGTTCAGTAGATATAATAAGATTACAACTAAGCAAATCTCAAAAACTGATCCAGAAATGCTATAGAGCACAGATAAACTAAGTAAAGTGTGAGCGCCATTCAAATAAACTCTAAGTTTAATGGATAATGAACTCACAGAACTAGAATTCTAGAATCTTAATTGAGAAACACAACTAATCTTAAAAGAAATCAAACTAAACTGGAGTTACTGAACATACAATGTAAAGATGGCCCTTAAGACAAGAAAATAACTCAAGTAATAGCATAATGGACATTTATAAATCAAATTAATCATTAAAGTATAATTTTATATAAATGTCAGGCTAAGAATTTGAATTCAGATAAGAATTTTTCAATGAAATTGAAATCCCATGAATTTCAAGTGTTCTTAATCCTATTTTAGGACTCAATCACACATGTAGACAACTAGCACATAACACCTGTTATTCCCAGACAATGAATCAAGATTGTAGAAGGGGGGGGGGGGTTGAATACAATCTTTAAAAATTCTTTGGTTCTTGACAGAAATGATATGTAAATAAATTCAAGAACAGAAAAACAATTTTTTTTTGGGTCCTCAGCAAAGACGTTAAAAGGCTTAGGTCCTTAGCAAAGACGTTAAAAGGCTTATTAGGGATCTCCCCGAAGGGGATTTCTTTGGTATCTCATCTCAGAGGTACAAGAGTGCTAGGCGGGTAATAGATCCAATGAGGTCCAGCCTGTAGTCTAGTCTCTAGAAGGTCATAGTGGCCTTCGAAAGAGGGAGAAATCCCGCTTGCTTATTAACTTAGCAAAAAAAAACAAACACACAAGATAAAATTGACACAAGAATTAAAAATTCAGGTGGATTGATTTATCCACCTGAGAGATTTTTATTAAAAGAAATCTCTGTGATGTTTATAAATAAACACATAGTTGCATACACACTATCCTAGCTTCAGCAATTTACAAAGGATATTGCCTTGTGCTCTCTAAATTGCCTAACTGATTTCTTGAGTTCTAGAATAATGCTACACTTGGTTATATAACCCAAGTTTACAAGATATTTCGAACAACTAATAATACAAAAAGTAACTCTGTCCAAAATCCTTGCTTCACCATTCTGAGTAGTGGCCCATGTGTTGGTAGCTTGCCCTTCTTGGCTGATTGTCTTTTATGGAAATGCTACAATTGACTAGACAAAACATAATGCTTCTTCTTCTCGTGAGTTTTCCAGAAATGCTGGTTTCCATGCTTTGTGAAATATGTCAACCCATGTGCTCTGTCTGAACTGTCCTTTTCACAAAGTATAGAGTGTATCTGTAGATGCTATTTGAGTTGTATTCGTTGAGAGTATCTTGACCACATCCGTAGAAGGCTAGTACTGCTATCCGTAGATAGTACTTTGTCCACATCCGTAGAAGGCTAATGTTGCTATCCGTAGACAGTCAATTTCACTTATGTAAAATTATAAGGCATGGACTATTTACAATTAGCCTCCCTATTCTACATATCTATTAACAGTCAACATGACTTATTTAGCCTAAAAACTAATACTTCAACTTCTACATCAGAATTACAAATCAGGATTACACATCAGGACTGCACATCAGGATTGTACATCAGGATTGCATATCAGGATTGCATATTAGGATTGCATATCAGGATTGCAAATCAGGATTGCATCTCAGGATTATACATCAGGATTGCACAAGCATGTTACATTGAGTATTATCCGTAGATAAGCTACCCTTCTACGGATACTACAAAAGCATGATATCCGTTAAAGGCTACATTTTTACTTATACAATTTTCATTAAGTTAGTCTAGTTATCATCAAGAAACAACGTAGTTCCTAACAATCTCCCCCAATTTATGCCTGGTTGAGAATCAAACATAAATTAAGAGTCTTGATGATAACAAAACCACTTCTAACAAATAAACAGTAAGCAGTAAAAATTGTATTAAGCTACATTATTGAAATACTGAAGAGTTGAGATATTTACATAGAGAGTGCTCCTCTAGACTGAGCATGTTTAATTCATTTTCTTCTCTCTTGGAGGCTGAATCTTTTGTCTCCCTTCCTTAGCATAGTTGGCCTTGATTTGATCTTGAAGCTTCCTGTAGAATGCATCTTCTTCAGCAATTTTTGGATCCAGCTTTGCTTGCAACCATCTAAGGTACTTAGTGCTGGCCTTAGACAGTTGATCTTCAATCCTGAAGAATCTTCTACAGCCCGTGTCATCTTTGAATTCCATCATCCAGTAGGGTTGGAGATGGGTTCTTTGTCCATCGTAAGGGATCTTCATTTTTCTTGGCAAACTATCAGGAGAATTCCAGCTGTTCCTGATTTCTTCAATCTTCTTCAAAATGGCACTTCTTGCAACCTCAGAAAATCCCCTTGTGTTCTTAAAGCTTGAGAAAATCTTCACCAAGGTGGAATATCCTTCATTTAGCACTTGTTGCAGGGGCCATGCTCTCACCTTCCCTCCTTTGTAGACAAAGGGTTAGTCTTTCAGGCAGATCTCTGAATTTGTTTGTGCCTCTTATGTCACTAACTTCATCAAGGTACAGATCCATGGTTGAGTACTCCTGTATTTTTGCAATGTACATAAAGTTTGCCTTGTTCTCAACTGGCTTGGCAACTTTTGGTGCAACATTCAGCTTGATTGGTCCTTGTTGAGCTCTTTTAACTGGTTCCCTTTTCCTTGAATTCTTTTCAGCTTCATTGATGAACTTAGGAAAGACCAAGTTTTCAAACTCAACAGACTCTTCTTTGGGATCTACATGAGTCTCATGGTAGGTGGTTTGAAATTGAGTTGAAGCTGGAATGGGGTCTTCAAAGACAATTCTTCTCCCTGTATCCCTCTTCTCTTCCACTTTCTCATGAGAGACATGCCTATTTGATCTTTGCTTCCATCTGATAGGATTGGCCTTTGGCACTGTCTTCCTTTTCTTCAGTTTTCTTTTAGTAGGGGCCTCTTCCTCTACAGCCTCACTACTTTCATCTTCCATCTCCCTCATCAGTTCTTGGGTCAATCTAGCCTGTTTCTCAGGTGTAGATTCAAACCCTTGGGGATTGGCTTCTCTTCTTATCTGGCAATCTCTTCTCTCTTAGCTTCATTGAACCTGGGATGGCTGCTTGTGATATGAATTTCTTTACCATTCCTATAAATGATAGTCATCCCTTGTCTGAGCTCTATATCTGTAGAAGCTTTGAGATTCCTGATTAGAGCTGCCAGCACCTTAGACTCATCAGGCTTGGGGAATGGATAGTCCACTTCTAACTTGTTCTTACAATGATGTCTTGGTGGTGAGCCAGTCCTGCCACTGAAGATAGGTTCAAACTCTTTGACACTTGACTGTTCAGCATCATATTCTTTTTTCAAGATGATTGTGTCAGGAGTAAAAACTTTCAGGATTGTTGTGTGGACAGGCACTGACTTGGATGAAGATGAAGTCACAGCCTTGAAGATGGACTCCTTGATTAGCCTCTCAGAATTGAGGAAGGTTTGAGCATCCTTGGTTGGAGGAGAGACCACCTTTGTGAGTTGAAACTCACTTGGATTTGGAATAATTTGAGGTGTCTCCCCCTCACTTGATGCACCTTTGACTGAAGTGGTTAATGTTTCAGAGACCACTAGTGCACTCTCCCCCCTTTTTGTTATCATCAAAGGTTTGAGTAACACTAGTAGCCTGTAGTAACTATTGTAGAAGCTGAGTCTGTAAGTTTTGGTTGGCCAAGAAGGTGTCCATTTGCTTCTCCATCTTCTCCATCCTCACAGTAAGGGCAGTCACATCCTTCACCAGGTTGTCTTGCTTGAATCTTTGAGAGGTAAAAGGATCAATTGCATCAACTCTCCTTTCTATAACATCCTTTACCCCATCAAGATGGCCTTTGATGTCATCTGTGTTGGCTCTCTGCTGGAGGATGTGGACCTGATGAAGCTGAAGGGATGCCATAAAGTTTTGGACTGTGGTGGCATGTAGAGGATTGGATGTTTGAGCTTCACCATGTGCCCTCTGATAATTCTTGAGAATGACAGCCTTGGTGTCATTGTGAACATAAGAGTTGGAAAACAACCAAGGGGGCATCTGTTGTAGAGTGGAAGTACCTTCTTCTTCTCCTTCACCACTCTGAGAATCATCACTGTCTTCATCATATTCAAAGTTTTCACCAGCTTCTGGAGGCAGATTTTTGATTGTTTTTTTGCCCTAGACATTGATTCAGTAGTGTGTACTAAATTCAACATCTTTTCCGCCTTCACATTGCCCTGTACAGCCAAGACTTGATAGGCTGGATTAGGATGAGTAAATGTCTCAGCATTCAGGTTGACTTGATCCAACTCATTTTGATATTCAAGTTGGAACAGCCTCTCTCTGTCTGCATCACTGACATCCATTAACTCACTTGCAATGGCTGAGTCTTCCATCCTTATTTCTCCTATACCTGCCTTTCTCTCAATTTCTCTCTTTTCTTGCATCAGGGGATCCCCTGGCTCACACCCCTCAAACCCCTCACACCCTCACCTTCACCTACTAAGGTGGAACTCTCTTTGCTCACTTTTACCAGACTGGAAGAATTAGTCTGTCCCTCTTTCTCTCCCTCTCCTTTTGCATGGTTGCAAACCAGCCCCTCACTCTCAGTAGCTTCACTCCCTTCCCTCAATCCTAAAAGCGTTTGAACTACTACCAACTCATCCACACTAGAAGTTGTAATATTTGAAGTTTGAAGTGCAAGTGTGGAAGGTGTATCCGTAGAGGTAGTAGATGTATATGTCAACGGATAGCTGCTTTGAGGCATATCCATAGACAGACAAACACTTGTCAACGGATGAGAAATATCCGTAGATGAAGAAAAATGAGCAGCTCTAGAAATTGAGACTATGGCTGAATATGTGGAGATTGATTTTAAGTTAAGAGCCACAGATGGAGCCAAAGTCTTAGAAATGATATATTGTTGGTCCAACAAATCATCAAAAAGATGATGACCACCAATTCCAGAGTGGGGCTTCTCCAAGAAGGTTAAAGATGGAGAATCAGGAGTAGATGTGTGAATCATGTCCACATCTAATGAGAGAGTAGGTGAGCTTGGAATTTCTGGTTCAGTTTGAATATGTAAAGGGTGGGGCTGTGACTCCACATTTATTGGAGCCACATCAAACTGAATTTGTTAAGGTGCAGAAACACAACTTGAAGTTGTGGTTTGCACTGTGTGTGATCCTTGTGCAACCCCAGATGTCTTAGACCTCTTTCTCCTTTCATAGGCCTTAGATGTATTTTTAGGGCTTCTAGTGTCCCTGTCCCTCTTGTGCTGTGTCCCTGGTTGGGGACTATTTTCAATAGCAACATCCTTTTGGGAGGATGTCACTAGGGATGTGATAAATTCCTTTTTAACCACTGTATCTTTTTGAGAAGATACATGGTGGCTAGGCTGGAACACACTAATCTCACCCTCCTTGTTCTTGGGGTTTCTTTGATGTTCACCCCTTCCCTCACCACTTACTACCTCCTTCACACTCCCCTCAAGGGTTTTGGTAGTTTTTATAACAGGTGCCTTTTGAGAGACACCTGAGGTTGGCTTTTTGGATTTGGATTTTGGAATTTTAGAGGTGGCCACTTGGGTAGGAGGTTGTTGGACAGTACCAGCCTCCATAGTGGCACTTGAAATCAAAGAAATGACAGTGGAGGAAGGTAAAGTTGAGGAAATTACCTGACTTACCTGTGCCTCCTGATCTTCATTAAAAATTGGTAGGTATACCAATTGTACCTCGTTGTGGTTCAGCCTATTTAAGTCCTCAAGGACTCTCTTATTTTGAACCCAACAATCTTTGGAGTTTGCAGGGAATTGGATCACCGGGTTACGATCTACATGGTTAGCTAGAAACATGAAAAATCTAGCATAGTATACATTCTTACTTCTAGATGCTTTATTTTCCTAGCTTAGCACCAACTTCAAATAGAATCAAGGATCCTAGGTTATAATAGCTATCAGTCAAAAGCATGTAAGCAATGTCTAGCATAGAAAATGTAACTGCATCATAATTGCTAATCTTACCAGAGAAAACCTTAAGAATAGCATCAAAGAAAAAGCTCCATTCTTTTACCATACATCTTCTCTGAATCTTACTTAAATTAGCAGTAGGTAAAGCATAATTAATAGAATTTAGCATGTTAACAATATTAGTATTATTATGCTTTTCTAACCTATTGTTTTCAGGCAAGTTTAGGCATGCTATAATGACATCACAGTTTATCACATATTCCTTACCTTGAAGAACAAAAGTGATTGTAGCATTGACAGAATCGAACACAGCTGATTCCCAAATGGCTTCAATCACCTCAAAGTATAACTTGGGGGCTTCGAACATAGCTTTAGAGAGCTTGCAGTTCTGGAAAAACCTCATCATTGTGTGATATGATGTGTTCTTCTCATCGAAGTCCACCAATGCTGTGAAGTTGTTCTTATCGTATGTGAACCCAGTGAGAGACATTGTTTTGTTGGTTGGTGCCATTGACACAGAGCTTGAATTACCATAGAGGTGTTTGCTTTGAAAGAGAAAGATGAGCTTTTGCCTTAGTGAATTTTGAGAATTGATAAAAACTGATTAACTAAGAGTAAAAATCAATTTATACTCCCCTCAAATAATCCACTAAGAAAATCAAAATAATTAAAAGAAATTATTTGATTGGTGCAAAAAATAACCGTTTAAAAGTAATTAGTTTAAAAAGTAAAGCCACGAATTTACTGCAATTACATTATACATACACGCACTGTACGCATGTAACTACGGATAGGATTATGTCTTTTAACGGTTACGATTAAAACTATACTATCTACGGATAGGATTTTACCTTTTGAGATTCGACATCCGTAGAGGAACAAAAGTAGTATCCGTAGACGTATAGAAAATCCAGTGTCAAAAATGACCATCAATGGATAAGGATATCCGTAGAGGGAGTAATTTTGATTTAGACAAAAAATTTACTTTTTCTGAGAGTTTTAATTCTCATGAAAATCATTTTGACACTGTCTGCATTACAAATTATCAGACATTTAAATTAATCAAGAGAAGTTAAGCATACCTTGCTCACTTACCAACCTTGAGAATGTTTATTCATCAAGTGGCTTCGTAAAAATGTCTGCAATTTGTTGTTCACTTGGAACAAAATGAAGTTCCACAATACCATTCATCACATGTTCCCTGATGAAGTGATACTTTATGTCAATGTGCTTGGTCCTTGAGTGCTGCACTGGATTCTCAGTTATGGCAATTGCACTAGTGTTGTCACAGAAAATTGGAATCTTATTAACTGTTAGACCATAGTCTAGTAGTTGATTTTTCATCCAGAGAATCTGTGCACAGCAACTTCCAGCTGCAATATATTCTGCCTCAGATGTAGAAGTAGAGACACAATTTTGCTTTTTACTGAACCATGAGACAAGCTTATTTCCTAGAAATTGACAGGTGCCTGTTGTACTTTTTCTGTCAATTTTTCAACATGCATAGTCTGCATCTGAATAACCAATTAGATCAAAACCAGATTCTCTAGGGTACCAAATGCCAAGGTTTGGTGTTCTCTTAAGATATCTGAAAATCCTTTTGATAGCAATTAAGTGAAACTCTCTAGGATCAACCTGAAATCTAGCACATAGACATGTAGCAAACATAATATCAGGTCTACTGGCTGTTAAATATAAAAGTGAGCCTACCATGCCTTTATAGCTTGTAATATCCACATATTTTTCCTTAGTATTCATTTCAAGCTTAGTGGCAGTTGGCATGGGTGTTTTAGCAGGAGAACAATCCATTAGATCAAACTTCTTTAATAGATCAAAGATGTATTTAGTTTGAATAATGAAGATTCCTTCTTTCACTTGCTTAACTTGTAAGCCAAGGAAATAGGTAAGTTCACCCATCATGCTCATTTCATATTTACTTTGCATAAGTTTGGTAAACCTTTTGCAAAGCTTCTCATCTGTAGATCCAAATATTATGTCATCTACATAAATTTGAACAAGTATACTAGAGCCATTAACATTTCTAAAGAAGATAGTTTTATCAACAGTACCTCTAGTGAAGCGATTCTCTAAAAGAAACTGTGACAGTGTGTCATACCAGGCTCTAGGTGCTTGCTTCAGTCCATAAAGTGCCTTGAGTAGGAAGTAGACAAATTCTGGATACTTTGGATCTTCAAAACCAGGAGGTTGACTGACATACACCTCCTCTTCTAATTCCCCATTCAAGAAGGCACTCTTGACATCCATTTGATAGACCTTGAAATTGGCATGGGCTGCACATGCTAGGAATATCCTTATTGCTTCCAATCTAGGAACATGGGCAAATGTTTCATCATAATCTATTCCTTCTTCCTGAGAATAGCCCTTAGCAACCAATCTTGCTTTGCTCCTTGTGACAATGCCATTTTCATCCATCTTGTTTCTGAATACCCACTTTGTTCCTATAACACCTCTGTCTTTAGGTTTGGGTACCAGCTTCCACACTTTGTTTCTCTCAAATTGGTTTAGCTCTTCCTGCATAGCTAACACCCAATCTGGATCTAGAAGAGCATCCTCAACTTTCTTTGATTCATCTTGTGAAAGAAAGCTACTGTATAAACATTCATCTTGAGTAGCTCTTATAGATTGGATATTTGAGGATGCATCACCAATGATCAGTTCAAATGGGTGATCCCTAGTCCATTTTCTCCTTGTTGCAGGTGTAGGTCTTGAAGATGTAGCATCATTATCATGAACATGATCATATGGAATTGAGATTGATCCTTGACTCGGAGAAACTCCCCCCGAGTTTATTGGGGTGGTTATCCGGTGTTGTGATCCACCTACGGATGCCTCAAAATGACTTCCAATGGATGCTCCATTTTGGCGTCCTACGGATGCTCCATTTTGGCTTCCTACAGATGCTCCATTTTGGCTTCCTACGGATGCTCCATTTTTCCCTTCTATGGATGGTGATAGGTCCATAATTTAATACATTTTTAATACCTATTTTATGTTTGTTTTCGTAATTTTATTATTTAATAAATTGTTTTCTTTTGTTTTGTAGGAAAATAAATAAAATCATATTTCAAGCAGAAAAAGGTGAAAAAGGCAAGGAGATGGAAATACTTGAAGTCAAAAGGAAATTGGAGAAAAATTGGAAAACTTATCGGAGAAGAAAAAGGAATTGAGGAAATATTTTTAGAATCTGATTTGTAGTCAAAGAGCCCAAACCCATTATTTTTCCTATATATATATAGATCTCCCCTCTTGTATTTGAGACACCTATAATTTAGACACCTAGAATTTTATAGCTCTTTAATTTTCTGTTTAATACTCTCGCTGCCTGTGATTATTATTCGACATACTTGCTTCGTATAATTTATATATTATTTACTCTTGTTTTCTTTTCCTGCGTACATGTCTTCAATTGCATCTGTCTTAGTTAGTTCATGTTACATTTACTTAGTTTATCGTACATGCATGCTAGCTTGGTAACTGTGTCATTCATTCCTATTAGTTATATAGGTTGTTAGTTATATAGGTTTAGTATCTTTAATTTGTCAGGTTAAGTTCGTTGCCAAATTTGTTAACATTAGTTTTAATTAACTCGATTATTCATGTTTATGTGTTATAAATTTAATTGTCTTGTTAGTTTTATAATTATGAGTAGCTAATTCTCTTACCCTAGGATGAAGATGAAGTTAATTTAATTATTGTTAATATCTTCTTGTTCCTATTAATTGATTCTCATAATTTTTCTTGGTGCTTAATTGTTCAATTGACAAAGTGATTTTGATATATTATTGTTACCGGATTTATTTTTCATAGCCTATGCTTGCTCCATGAAGTTTTGATGGGTTATTGTTAGATAACAAGTTTCATAGTATATGCTTGTCTCGTTAATTGATCTATCTTATTTGTGAATGAAAGAGAATTGATTTTAGGGAGAGTTGATATTAATTGTGATTGATTAATGGATTCGGATTCCTAGTTTTTCCTTATTTGATTTTAATTGTTAATTAGGTTAAACAAATCTCATCTCAAATCATATTGTCTAGTTCGCCTGAGTTAATTGTTAGGGTTTTGAAAATACATAGTCTCTGTGGATCGATCTGTGATTGCTACAACTAAACACTGTGCGCTTGCAGTTTACATTATTTTTACACATCAAGTTTTTGGCGCCGCTGCCGGGGATTATTGGTAATTTTCACTCCTTGATATTTAATTCTTCGGATTAGTTTCTTGTTCTGCATTGTTTGTCTTTTAGGGAATAGTGAAGTAGAGGAAAGCTTGGACAAGAAGATTTCTAGAAGGCCTCGTCGTCTCTTGTGAAATTTTTGGAAGCGCTTTTCGGTATTCCGTATCACCTCTCTCTATTTTCTTTCCATCATTATTTAAAAACACAAAAAAATTAAATATTTGAAAAATTCAAAAATATTAGTTAGTTATTTGTTAAAAACCAGTTTGTTGCATCATTCATTCTCTCACATAGGAGCACATCATCTAGATTTCTTTATTGTCTTTATCGCTTTCCATCTTATACAATTGTGGTGATTGCTGGAGGAAAGAGGTACGTACAATTTAGAATAGAACACGTAGTGTAGTGCATCCATAAGTGTTTATTTCTCGTTCTTTGTGTGTTGCATCATTAAATCAATCTTAAGGGCGCCACCCAATTCCAAGATAAGGTGAGGGATTTCATTACCCTTTCCATGGCCCACAAATCACTAATTCGTTCATCTTGCATTCCTTTTTCCTTAATAAAATTAATTAGACGTTAGCCCCTAGGATATCGCGCTCAACTAGGAAGAGAATCTAGGAGGAACAAATCACTAAATATTTTTCGGTGGTGTCTAGGACTAGAGAAAGATTACCTGGCCTTTAGACTGGTGCCTAGAATGGTGGTTAGCCTCTTGGCAATGCTTCCTCCTGCCTGGCCAGTTACGACGAATGCTTTTTGAGCTGTTACTTTTAGTAAAATCTTATTGTTAGAAGCAAAGTCTAGATTTTTTTTTCGGATAAGATAGATTTTTCTTTTGATTTTCCATCTTCTTGGGTATTTACTTTATAGCTCTTGTCTTCTACGTGCTTATTTGATTGTTTCTCTTGTATGCAAAGTATTTGGGTTCGAGACAATACATCTAGATTAGTGAGACAATCCGACCTTTCATTACCTGGAGTAGCAAGACAACTCGATTTCTCTTCACCCACTAAAATTGAGTCAAAAGAAGTAGAAGTTCCAACAACCGTAATGGTTGTCTCTCTTAAAGAACGTTGTTACCCTGCCCGTACCGCTCAACCCTCATGCATAGTGCTACCAGCTGTAACCGCAAACAATTTTGAAATCAAACATCATAACATTAGCATGTTACCTAGGTTTGCTGGGGTAGAGGGAGATGATCCATATCTTTTCATTCGAGAATTTGAGGAAGTATGTGCTTTACAAAAACTTCAACAACTAAGTGAGGATTCCATTAGGCTTACACTCATTAACTTTGCTTTAAAAGAAGATGCTAAACAGTGGTTGTATAGTCTACCCGTTAATTCTATTTCCACATGGGAGGGATTTGTTGCTATATTTCTTAAAAAATATTTTCCCAACCATAAGGCTAACAGGCTTAGGAATGAAATCAACCAATTTCAACAAAATCCAAATGAGCCTTTTTGGAAATATTTTGATAGATTTCAAAAGTTGTTGTCTAAGTGTCCTCAATATGGTATAGAAAAATGGAGACTTTGTAAAATTCTCTATGAAGCCTTAGATAGTCAAACCACTGCCTTGTTAGAGTCTATGTGTAATGGTAGGTTTATGGATAAAACGGATGAAGAAGCTTGGCAATTTTTTGAAGAGTTAGCTGAAAGAACAATGTTGTGGGAGTCAACTAGGGAACCCAGTCAGGAAACTAAAAAATCTAATGGCGTACACGTAGTTGGTAATTCTATTGCAACCGAAGCTAAGTTAGCTACTCTCACTAGATGTCTAGAAGCCTTAGAAACCAACAAGGTGTCCTCACAAGTGTTTCTGTGTGCAAATTGTAATTCTCCTAATCATTTGATAGAAAATTGTCCTGAAATTGAACAAGCCAATGCCATGTTTCAATCTAGAGTTAGGAATGATCCTTATTCATCCACATACAATCCTGGTTGGAAAAATCATCCAAATTTCTCATGGAACCGAGGTCAATACAACCAGTATAACCAAAATTCTCAACCTGCTTTTCAAAAGCCCAATCCTGGTCCATATCCAACTCAAAATCCTAACTCATATCCTCCACAAAATCTCGGCCAATATCCAAACTCAGTTCCTTTGAATCCTCCTGGTTTTAGTGAATCTGATAAGAGATTTACTTCTATTGAAAAGAGTTTAGAGGCATTGCTCAAATCTCAACAAAATTTCATGAACACTATGACCCAAGATAGGCAATTGCTAAATTCCAACGCTCAAGCCATATCTAAGCTAGAGGTCCAAGTTAGTCAGTTGGCAAACACCATCAGTGAGAGAGAGAAAAATCGATTTCCTAGTCAACCCGAGATTAATCCTAAATTTCATCCAAATCAAAAGTCTCATGAAAATGTGAATTCTGTTATCTCTCTAAGGTATGGTAATCAATTCAATAATCATGCTGGTGTCAATACTCAAGCAGAAGATAAGCTTACATCTGAACCAAATCCGTTACTCTTGAATCCTAGTCTTAAACAATCTTCCAATCCCAAGAGTCCTGAAGAAATTGAATCTAATGAGTCATCACCCTCCGATGAACCACCTTCAAAATCCCAATCTGATGTGTCTATTGAAAAAGTCTTTAAGCCAAAAGCTCCATTTCCTCACAGACTTACTTCAAACAAACAATCTGCTCAATTAGATAAGATTTTGGAAGTGTTCAAGCAAGTCAAGATTAACATTCCTCTTTTAGATGCAATTCAACAAGTTCCCTCTTATGTGAAGTGTCTAAAAGATTTGTGTACTCATAAAAGAACCACTCATGTTCCTAAGAAAGCTTTCCTAACATCTAATGTTAGCTCTATCTTGTCAAATCAAATCCCTTTGAAGTATAAGGATCCTGGTTTTCCTACCATTTCTTGTGTCATTGGTGATACTTTCATTGATAAAGCTTTACTCGATCTAGGAGCTAGTGTGAATCTTCTTCCATTATCTGTCTATCAAGACCTGGGTTTAGGTGAACTTAAAGAGACTACTATCACTCTTCAGTTAGCTGACCATTCTGTCAAAATTCCTAAGGGTATGGTGGAAGATGTGTTGATTAAGGTTGGTGATTTTGTCTTTCCTGTCGATTTCATTGTTCTAGAAACCGAACCTGTCCAAAATCTCAAAAATCAAATTCCCATCATTCTAGGAAGACCTTTTATTGCCACGTCTAATGCTTTGATTAATTGTAGGAATGGTTCGATGAAACTCACTTTTGGAAATATGATGATAGATCTTAATGTCTTTAATGTAGGTAATCAACCTAATGAGCTTTTTGAACAACCTGTAGGAGTTCATTTGATTGATGAGGTTGTTTCATGGTCGAATCTTGAGGATATTGCAATTGAGTCCTTTCTTGAGGATGATATTTTGTTAGAGTATGAGAGTAATAAAGAACTTCATGAGCTGTATAAGAATTTTTCTTCTGATGAGATGTTAGATGAATTAAATGTCATTTGTTCTAAGCATAAAACCCAACTTAAGGACAGTTCTTTGAATCCTAAGTCCGTTGTTAAGTCTTCTGTTGGCGAGCCACCCCCACTCGATTATAATATATCTTTTTCCACTCTTGATCAGTCTTTGGTAGTTAATAATTAAACTCATCATGTTGTTATCTCTAGTGACATGGTTCATAACCAAGAATTTCAAGTAATTAATCTGCTTAAACAACATAAAGAAGAATCTAATTGGTCTATGGATGATGTTAGTGGTATGAGTTTTATTCTGGTTCAAGATCATCTTTCTCTAGTGGATAATTTCCAAAAAGGCTCATTTGTGGGTGAGTTTCACATGTTTGATGATTCTGTTAAGAAGGTAGTTTTTCCTCGATCTGGTATTGGTTAGTAAGCGTTTTTGTAAGTGTCTCCCATAGTCAAGTGTAGGTATGGGGGATTGTGTTGTGTATTTTGTGTTTATTGTGTTTCTCCATCATGCCATTATTAGGTATTTTCGTCCTTTTAATTTGTCATTTTTCTCTCATTTGCATACATTGAGGACAATGCATGATTTAGGTATGGGGGAGGGGTTTAGTAGTATTACTAAAAAAAAAAATTGAAAAATGAAAAAATCCCAAAAAGAATTTTAGTCTTGTAAATTGTAGAATTCTAGCCTTGTGAAATGATTGCTTGTTGCTTGATTCACCCTTACATGTTATAGTAATCTTGTGTTTCTGATACTTTTGATTAAGAAGTGATTTGCTAAGTTCTTGTTCACACACATACACTAGCAAGGTGAAACTAGTAGACTTACTGCATGTTGCAAGTAATTAGAAGGACATGAATATCTGCAAAGTGATTTGGTTTCCATGCTTTGAGTACAAGTTGGTGCATTAAAGAGATTTTTACTTGGGATTGATTATGTTTTACCACCAAGTGAGTTTTTGAGCCTATATGCATATCTTTTACATTTTATATTCGTTTGCTTGAGTGTCCACATGTTGTTTGCATTGCTAGCACTTGTTTGAGACCTTTCTTAAAACGCATGATATTATTTGATGATAAGATGATAAAGGCATTTAGGAATAACTTATATTTTCCAAATTACCACACCATTTATATATGATCATTTAGTTACCCTCTTGAGCTTAATCCTATTTTTTTGGTGACACGCCACGTTACTTGCCTAGACCTTTTTCTTGTTTAGCCTTACTTATGCTTGATCCCAAATTGTCAATGGCTAGTAGAAACTTGAGGGAGTAATAAGGTGTGTGAGATGGGTTTACTTTTGTTCATTACTTTTGAGGAAATATTTGGTTTGATTGCTTACTTGATAGTCGTTGTTCAATAAATTTTTGAAGGAGGATTGTGGTTGCTTATATTTATCTCTTAGCTCTCGAAAAAAAAAAGAATGAAAAAAAAGAGAAAAAGAAAATATAAGAAAAAGCAAAAAGAAAGAAAAAAAATTATATGAGAGCATACTTATGTTTTTGTGATCCTTCTTCATTCGACTAATCAAGCATTTTGTTGGAAGAAAATCAGAAAATTCAGTTGTGGGGAGGATGTTTGGTGATGTGTATGATTAATTATAGTGCCTACTAGCTTTAGACACTTCACCTTATTTGGCCTTACTTGACATACCTTGTCCCTAGCCCTGTTACACTCAAATAAAGACCTTTTGATTATCATCATTAATGTATGTTGTGTTAACGTTAGATTGATACCAAATGTCAAGCATGCTTATGATTTTGTTGGAATAGAGTGATACACTTAACCTTGTTCTTGAGTGAATATTCTTTTGTGAGTGAAAGGTGAGTTATTTCTTGTTTCTACATTTGAGATTCCAAGTTTTGACTCAAAGGTGTACTCTTGTGGGTTTAGCATGGTTACCAACTTATTCTTACACTTGACATGGACTTCTGAGCACTTATGCATATTTCTTTGAGTAGACTATATGAATCCTTGCACATTCCACATCAAGACATTACAAAGTCATTTTTGATTCTTAAGTTGATGAAGCATGAGAGGACTTTTATGTGTGGCGTTGCATTGCTATGTGATCTTTTACATAAGCAAGATAAATTTTGTGGGTACATTCACTATAAACCCTCACGAGACCTTGCTCGTCCACTAGGGCTGCCTAGGGGTTTAAAGGGCTTGTTGCATATGCCAAATGCAACTGTGATCACCTACGGAAGTGGTATTATCTATTAGATAGTAGTTCATATTATATTAGTTTTTCTCGAGGACGAGCAAAAGATAGGTATGGGAGCATTTGATAGGTCCATAATTTAATACATTTTTAATACCTATTTTATGTTTGTTTTCGTAATTTTATTATTTAATAAATTGTTTTTTTTTGTTTTGTAGGAAAATAAATAAAATCATATTCATATAATCGAAAAGAGATGGATACCTTACCTCAAATTCATATAATCCAAAATAAACGAAAATATTCATACATATACATATATATACATGTATAATCCAATATAAACGAAAAGAGATGGATACCTTACCTCAAATTCAAGTTTTAATTGAATCTTTACTCTAATTGAAGCTGCAATCAATTTTGGGGTTTTGGGTTCTCTAATCGGTTTAAGGTATTTGAGAGAGATGTGAAAGATGATTGATAGAGAGAGAGAACAGAGGTCCATAGAGAGAGTTGAGGTTGAGGTCGAGGGAGAGAGAGAGAGAGAGCAGCCGGTGAGAGAGGTGAGGTCGAGAGAGAGAAAGGCGTGAGAGGGAGATTATTTCTGTGTATTTTTGGTACCAAATATTTTGGTGGTAATTTTTAGCCCGCCCAGATAAAAACTTAAACTCCCGCTTATAATTTTCGGCAAGTTGACCAAAAACGTAATATATATTGTAACACTTTTTTAAAAGTATTACAATTATGAAAATGATTCTTTGGTTTGTAACATTTTTTTATTTTATGTAACACTTTTTAAAAATATTACAATAGATAAGCAAGTTTCATGTTTTTAGCAACATTTTATGCAACACAAAGCTATTTTGGGCTTGCAATAGGTCAAATATGGTGTAGTGAACAAGGGCTGCGTGGTGGTTACAACAAGGACCTCCATCTTTCTGAATATTATAAGCTCAATTAAGGTATGATTTCGTTTTGTCCATAATCAGCCATGTCTTGTACACGGATCCTATGGTTAGGGTTTCAGATTTTTATTGTTTTTACGACTGTTTTCGCTGCGTTTGATGCCCTGAAACCCAACAGGAACAAGAGCAGAATGTACAAGAAAATGTCAATGACAACACTGCTCAAGAAACACAAGTTGTTCGTAGGTCTAGTAGGATTCACCATGAGTCCGAGAGATATTATGAATTTCTCTTGACTCGGGATGGTGATGTAATGCTTGTGAATAATGATAATGAGTCTCTTACCTACCAAGATGCTATGAACATTCCAAGATCTAAAAGTTGGCAGGAGGCCATGAAATCTAAGATGGATTCCATGTATGAAAAATCAAGTATGGACTTTGGTTGATCCACCTAAAGGGGTAAAACCAGTTAGGCCTGGAAGATGGGTTAAATAAGCTAGAAGGGGGGGTTGAATAGCTTATAACCTTTTAAAAATTAGAGCTTGGCGTTTTAAAACTTTCTTTACTCTTTTTAAAATTCGTTACTTGTCAACAAGTAAATCGAGTGCTAAAAATAAAGAGATAAAGAAATAGAGTACGACACATTCGATTTTATCCTGGTTCGCGATGGCACAACCCCTATGTTAGTGCTTGTGCCCTAGAGACAATACTATAATGTTCTTAGGGAAGACATTTTGATTATTAATAAATATGTTCTATGGATTTTCTTTCAATTATTTATTATGTCTTTATTAACTGCGATATAAATGTTAGAATAATAAATGTCCTTGGAATATAAGCATCAATTCTATATCTCTAAGTATGTGACTTAGAAATGAGATTATATGAGTAGTGTTTATAATCCTAAAGGATCCCTAGTCGAGTATTATTATTTGAGGACAATAACAATGCATTAAGACTAGTATGTTTGTTGACTGATGACCACATCTCATTGGTCATAAGTATGGTGATACTAAAGTCAAAGACATAAGTGCATGTTAGCAGAACATGGCACTGGATAGACCCACCGTGTGAATTCTTCATGTTAAATGTTATCAAGTGTCATAAGAAATTCTCACAATGATAATGGTGTAATGATCCTTAGACTTGAAATCATTATATTTCTATATGAGAATTAATATACTTTGATTCTACTCAAAGTTACCTTTGACCAGGTAATGATAAAGGTGGACATTGGGTATAATATGAATCATATGAGAAATATGAATGATAGATATAGGATTTAACCCTCCTATTTTAGGAGTGATATTATTGGCCTCTTGATTGAGTCTATGAAATGCATGGCCATGCTCAAATTGTGATTTGTTTAATAGTCTACTCATCGATCAAGTAAACCGGGATTAAATGTTGAAGAGGATGATATAAACCATGCCTCGAGTTTAATCTATAATATAAGGTTAAAAGGATTATATTACATGGAACATTATTCATTAAAGGTTTAATTGGATCACCAATTATTATTATTACTTGGGTAGCAATGATGTATTACTAGATGCCGCTCATTGTTTATAATTTTTTATGAGATATTAAAATTATTGCCAACGTAATAATAACCTAAAGGGTCACACACAAAGAACGTTTTAAACGGAGCATTAATTAAATTTCGAATTTAATTGAATTATTATTATATTGAATTATTGGATTAATTAAGTAGGACTTGATTAATTATATAATAATTCGAATATTATAAATATTACTACTAATAATCAGATTGGGTTTTGGAAGCCCAATCAGATTAGGTATAGACCCAGAATTCTCTCCATATAAATACATTAAGATGTATTGTTTTAGGGTTAAATTTGACAGAATTCATCTTTGTTAAAAACCCTATCAGCTCTACATCCAAGAGAGGCTAGAGAGAGAGAGAGAGATTTCCGAGGGCAGTTTTTTGGCTAGTACCAACTCTGGTGATCGTTGGACGATCGGGCGTTCGTGTGGACTGATTAGAGACGTATATTGCAAGGCGGGATACGTGGTGATCATAGCAAAGGACCTCCATCTGTCAACCAAATTGTAAAGCTTCTTAAAGGTAAACAATTCTGTTCACGAATTAAATATCGCGTTCGCATGGATCCTGGAGAGGGTTTCGCTATTTTCTGTTTTTACGCGTTTTTCCGTTGCGTTTCATGCCCGAAACCCTTCAATGGTATCAGAGCTACTTGCGAATTGTGTTTAATTCGTTTACATGTTTACTGTTTTATTGATAATAGCATGCTTACAATCAGCCATAACTTATATGTATGTGATTTTGTATGATATGCATGCTGTTCTGTTTATATAATATAAACTGTTGGGTTATGATGTGTATTGACACATCTGTTGTTGCTGGTGAGGTCTGTACGTATATGATACGTGATACAGAGGCTTGAGGATCGATCGAAATTGTTTCGTTTGATTCCGAAAGCAAAATTTGCAGAAAACAGTTTCTGCGGTGAATAGTGTTTTCCCGATGTTTCGGTGTCAGAATTGGACGAATAATACCTTTTCGGAAAGGGAAAAATGTCACGAGTAAAACTCACTACTTTGATGCGACCCAAGTTGCTTTTTGGCCGTTTGACATCGTTTAGGCCCTGAAAACTGTGATTTACTGTTTTCTATCATGATTTCGATTTTTCTGAATTGTGCCTTTTATGATTTCTTTGATTGGTTCATGAGAAATATAATATGGTATGATGTCTTGATGAAATCTGAGATGTTCTTAACTGTTAATTGAGCATGGTGTATGGTTATGGCCCTAAGACCCATAGGTTAGTGGTTTTTGATTATGGTTTTGGTTTTAAATACGACTTGCACGTCGTTCATACTTGTAATAATTAAATCTCGAATGTAACTCAAGTTTCGCTTGTAAGTTTATTAGATTAGCTTGTTTCATATTCTTGTAATGTAATTGATGATATGAAGACATGGAGGCATACCAAGGAGGCGATCAAAGGAGACATTACAAGGAAGCATGAAGACATGTGTAATTTATTATGTTGTATTTGATACTAGCGAAGTGGCCAAAGATGATGTTTTGGGAATTTACTAAGGCGATATCACCTTATTAATGAGATTAATGATCAAGGAGATATACTTATATGTAAAGTGCATACTATTGATAATATTGCAGAACCACTAACTAAGGCTTTGTCGCAGCAGAAGCATGTAAGTCACACTAGTTCCAAATGTATTGAATACATGGGATATTGGCTCTAGTGCAAGTGGGAGATTGTTAGTATTAGTGCTCTAGAGACAATACTTTTATGTTTTAAAGAAAACATTTTATTATTATAAATTATGTTTTGTTGATTATTATTATTAGTTTATTTGTCTTTATTTACTGCGTCATAAATGTTAGCATAATAAATGTCCTTGGAATTATGATACGTATTCGATATCTTTAAGTATGTGACTTAAAAATGAGATTATATGAATAGTATCTTTATTCCTAAATATCCCTAGTCGAGTGTTATTATTTAAGGACAATAATAATGCACAGAGACTAGTATGTTTGTTGACTGATGACCACATCTCATTGGTCAGAGGTATGGTGATACTAAAGTCAAAACATAGGTGCTTGTAAGAGTACATGACATTGGATTGACGCGCCGTGAGATTACACATGTTAATAGTGTCATAAGTAATTCTCACTGTGATAATGGTGTAATGATGCTTAGACCTGAAATCATTATATTTTTATACGAGAATTAATATACTTTGATTACATTAAAAGTTACCTTTGACCGGGTGATGATAAAAGTGGACATTGGGTATATTATGAATCGTATGAGAAATATGAATGATCTAGATGGGATTTAACCCTCCTAATTTTAGGAGAGATATTATTGGCCTCTTGTTTGAGTGAGACTAAGAAATGCACGGTCGTGCTCAAATGTTGATTTGATTTATTAGTCTACTCATCGATCAAGAAAACTAAGATTAAATTATGAAGAGGATGACACATTACATGCCTCGAGTTTAATCTATAATATTAAGGTTAAAGGGATTATATTACATGGAACATTATTCACGAAAGGCTTAATCGAATCACCGATTTAATTATTATTACTTGGGTGACAATGATGTATTACTAGATGCCGCTCATTGTTTACAATTTTAATTAGTTATTAAAATTGTTACCAACGTAATAATAGCCTACAGGGTCACACACAAAGAACGCTTGAAGGAGAAATAATTTAAATAAGTAATTTATTCTATTTATAATATTAATTAAGTATGACTTGATTAATTATTTAAATAGAAAATGGAATTACTTAAACTAATTCTGAAATTAGTTATTAATTAATTAAGTGCGACTTAATTAAATAATAAATTGGAATTTCGGATTAGTATTTTATTATAATTGGATTATAATTAGAAAACTTATTTTCTCTCTATATAAACTCTCAAATAGGGCTGATTTTATTGATGAAAAACGTTTTTTATATTAAAACCCTAGCCGCTTATGAGAGCAAGAAAAGAGAGAGAGAAAGAAGCAGTTTTCGGGTGCTAGTACACATCAATCCTTCAAGAAAAGCGTTCGTGTGGATACCGTAGAGCGTAGATCGCGAGAGCGGGATACGTGGTGATTGAACAAGCTTTGGATCTCCATTAATCTTCCATTAATGAACTGTTAAAGCTTCTTAAGGTATTTGTTCTTAATCTCCGAATTAAATCTTTTGTTTTCGCATGGATCCTGCGGAGAGGTTTCGAATTTTTGATTTATTTTCACGTTTTCCGTTGCGTATATATGCACGAAACCCTTCAATGGCATCAGAGCTACTTGCGAAACGTTTTAATTCGGTTGTGTGTTTAAAAGTTTTCGATATATATGCATATTTGCGATCTACCATGTTTTTGTGTTGATTTATATATATGTATGTATATGTTTTTGAATATATGATATTCATGTGGATTTGATAATCATGAGATGATTGTATATATTTCTGTATGTATATGATACATATTAAATCTAATTATGAGAATCGTATTCGATACGATTTATGAATACGATGCGCAGATTTAGTGAAATTTGCAAACTGTGTCAGAATTTCGCCGAAAATACCTTTTCGGAAAGGGAAACGGGCGTCTGAACAAAACAAACATAGTCACTCGTTCGTCTGTAAGGCGTTTGACGTCGTTTACTGTCTGTAAACAACGATTTAATGTTTTCAGAATTCTGTTTTTTATTTTCTGATTTACACTTTATTTGATTTCTATGATTGGATCATGAGAAATATGATATGGTATGATATGTTAATTAAATATGAGATGTTCTTAATTGTTATATGAGCATGGTGATTGGTTATGGCCTAAAGACCCATAGGATAATGGTTTTGTTTTTATGGTTTGGTTTCTAAATACGACTTGCATGTCATTATTCCTTGTAATGTTTAAATCTCGAATGTAACTCGAGTTCTACTTGTAAGTTCAGTAGGATAGGTTGTTTTATTTATGTAATGTATATGAAGGCATCCAAGATGGAGAACCAAAGAAGCATTACAAGGAGGCAAGCAAGGAGACAAGTTAAAGCTTGAAGACTTGTAACATTGTATTGTATTTTGATACCACCATAGATTGACCTTGATCTTTCCATTAGCTTGGAAAGATCACTTAGGTTGGGCCATAACCAAACACGTTTACTTTACGCACTTTACATATATGATGCATGTGATGTAGATATGTATGCGTAGATAATGATGCATGCTTTAATTAGATTAAACATGTATGGATTATATACGTCACCCATGCCATGTTTGCTAAACAAGATAAAATCTGTAACGATTCAAGATTTTAAAATTGAACAAAAACGAACATGAGATTCCTGTGTTTATGAAACACGGAAATAAGTATGAATTTCAAATTTTGATATGGGGAGATTTTGACAAAAATACAAGCAGCGCTTGTAAGAAAGGCGGGTTTTAAGTGAGACCACTGTGACTCCTCCGTTGGACTGGAAATCAAACCATTGATGAATTTTGAATTGAAGTACTTAGTTCAAGGAAAAATTGGGAATCTCTTGATGATGGGATCATGGTCGTTTTAATAATAAAATCCCTAAAGTTAAAATATTAAGTCGATTAGATGCCTTCCAATGGGCAACACTCGTCAAGGCCTAGATCGAGAAAGAGTGGGTTCGCCAAAGTTAGGCACTCCAATCTATCGTGGTAAGACGCGATGAAGTAAATGTGATACTTAACTGTTAGACCATTGTGTTAGACTTAACTAAGTTACCACAATAGGATTGTGAACTTAGAGGCATGGAGCTTGGTATGATTTATTAGATAAATGTGAACAAATGTTGTTCTACCAAACTTTCCAAGAGTTATATATGATATAATTGGCAAGAGTTGTCCACCTAAATAAATCATGTTTTGGGAGTAAAGCCAAAGCTGACCTTAAGCATGACGAAATATGGATCTTGGCTCACTAGAAGGATTTAGAGTAATGCCTTCCGAATTAATAGTTAGGGCTATTTATTTGATAAAAATAGTGGGAGGTATATAATGATATACCATAATCACTTAAACATAATAATTAATAAATTTGCAACCTAGATTAATTTTATGCACTTTAATATTGTAGTTATCAAATGACAAATAACACAAACAACTTCTCTATGCGATCAGTCCTTGAGAAGGACAAGCTGACAGGAACAAATTTCCTCGACTGATATAGGAGCTTGAGGATCGTCCTCAGGCACCACAATGTTAGTCAAATTCTTCCCTTACTTTTTAGCTGAGAATGTAACATGTGCCGAACATAATGCTTATTGGAAGCAAATTGATGATTCGACTGCTGATGTTTCATGTCTCGTGCTTGCAACTATGAGTGTTGAGCTTAAGAAACAATATGAGCATATGGATGCTTATGAGATATTTGAGCACCTTAAAAGATGTTTGAGGAAAAAGGCTCGTCAAAAGGGATTTGACAATAGCAAGACACCATACACCTATAAGTAGGGAACGTGAGATTCGGTTGGACCAGATGTTCTAAAGATGATAGGGTATAATGAGTACCTTGATTATTATTTTTTTGGGTTTCAAGATTGGTCTAGAGACTCGGAATGATTTGATCATACAAATATTTGAACAATAACTATTCTCAATTAGTTAGTGAACAACGAAATAAATGAGATAGACATAGCACCCACTAAGTTGTGAAGCACGTTGAGAACTGCTGTAAGCAACATGATAAATGCATATACTACTCCCATAATGATGGTGAATGTAAGAATGTGAATGGGAAAGGAAAATGGAATGGAAAGAAGAAGATTTGATCTAATTCTATAGCCATATTAAACTCCAATCCCAAAGAGGTTTTGTCGCCTAAAGGAGGTGTTGCTAATTAAAGAAGACGATTGTCGCTTCTGTGGAAAACCGAAAGACTGGAAGTTAAACTGTCATGCTTATATGGAAGATCTAAGAAGAAGACCGGTGAGGGTCAAGCTTCAGGTTTCGGGTTAGAATTGGAGCAAAATTTGTTGCTCTAGTTAAAGTAACTCGTTACTTAATTCTGCCAATAAGGCTAAGTTTAAAACTTGATAATTGTAACTACGTGCCTCTAAGAGTAGAGACATTATATTGGTTTCTTGTATGGACAAGAAAGGTTTTTTCATTTTAATTGGATATATAACAATTGTTGTTTATTACATTTCAATGAAAAGGTTAATGATGTTGCACAATTAGTTAACAATTTATATGTTCTAAAATGACTCAAATCAAACATTACCTTTGGGTAATTAAGGCCATATTATAAGAAACACATTTCCAATTTACATAATGATGGATGATTGGATAAGTTTGATTATGAATCATAAGAAGAATGTGAATCTTGGTTTATTTGGCAAAAGGACAAAAAAAGCCCCTTTTATTGAAAATGGTGAAAGGGCCATCGAACGATTAGGACTTATACATGGTGATGTATGTGGTCCTATATGTACGATGGCAGGAGGTATATTTTACTACTTCATAATGCTCGCTGATGATGTCAGTAGATACAGATATAGATATCTTTTGATAAACAAATCCGAATTGTTTGAAAAGTTCAAAGAATATTAAGCTGAAGTAAAAAGGTTCAATGAAAGGAGTTTCTAAGAGCTGAAATCATATTATGTTGGACATAGTGTGATGGATGATGAGTCAAGTGGATCTTCCAATAAGTTTTTTGGGTTATACCCTAGAGACAAGTGCATATACACTAAACCGTGTTCCTACTAAAATGGTTCAGGAGACACCATATAAGATGTGGACTGAGAAAAGTTATAGCATGTCATTTATGAAAATTAGGGGATGCAAAGCGTTTGTGAAACGTTTAACCTATGACAAGCTAGGACCAAAATCAGATAAATGTAATTTTGTGGGATACCAAATTAAAACAAAAGGGGTCTTACTTCTTTAATCCTCCAGAGAACAAAGTGTTTGTTGCTCGGACTGCTGTATTTCTTGAGAGAGAATTTCTTTCTAAAAGAAATGCTGGGAGGAAAATAGATCTCGATGAGGATCGAGAACCACGAGATAACATTGAACCGAAGTTGGAACAAGAGCAGAATGTGCAGGAAAATGTTAATGACAATACTGCTCAAGAAACACAGGTTGTTCGTAGGTCTGGTAGGATTCACCATGAGTCCGAGAGATATTATGAATTTCTCTTGACTCAGGATGGTGATGTAATGCTTGTGAATAATGATAATGAGCCTCTTACCCACCAAGACGCTATGAAAATTCCAAGAGCTAAAAGTTGGCAGGAGGCCATGAAATCTAAGATGGATTCCATGTATGAAAAACCAAGTATGGACTTTGGTTGATCCACCTATAGGGGTAAAACCTATAAGGTGCAAGTGCGTTTTCAAGAAGAAAACTGACATGGATAGTAATGTACAGACCTATAAGGCACGACTGGTGGCAAAAGGTTTCAAGTAAATTCATGGTATTGCCTATGATGAAACTTTCTCACCAGTGGCAATGGTCAAGTCCATCGGGATTTTGCTTGCTTACTATGACTACGAAATCTGGCAAATGGATGTCAAGACTACTTTCTGGAATGGGAGCGTTGAAAAGGTTGTGTACATGACACTACCTGAAGGTTTTATAGATCCAAGTTTTACTAGAATGGTTTATAAGATAAGTCGATCCATTTATGGATTAAAGTAAGCCTCGAGGAGATGGAATATACGTTTTGATGAAACAGTCAAATAGTTTGGCTCTATTCAAAATGAAGATGAACCGTGTGTTTACAAGAAGGTTAGTGGGAGCCATGTGGCATTCCTAGTATCATATGTAGATGATATATTATAAATAAGGAATGACATACTTTCTCAACAGACTGTTAAGACTTGGTAAAGAAATAGTTTCTTGATGAAAGACTTAGAAGATGTGTCCTATATCTTAGGGATCAGGATCTATAGAGATAGATCACGAAGATTATTCGGCTTAAGTCAGAGTACATACATTGACAATGTATTGCACCAATTAGGGATGCAAAAAGGCTAAAAGAGAAATGTTCCCATGTCTATGAGATAGTGATCTCAAAATAAATGGTCTAAAATCATTGGATGATATGGACCACATTAGTATAGTTCTATATGCTTCGGAAATTGGTTTCATAATGTATGTGATGATATGTACTCGTCATGATGTCTCATATGCTTTATGCATGACGAGCAGGTACCAGTCTAATCCAAGTGATGGTCACTTGATTGGAATCAAGAATATTCTTAAGTGCCTGAAGAGGACTAAAGACTCATTCTTGGTATATGGAGGAGATGGGAAGCTGGATGTAAAATGTTACACGGATGTTAGTTTCTAGACAGACATGATGGTTTTTGTGTCTTAGTCTGGATTTGTGTTTTGTCTAAAAAGATGTGTTGTAAGCTAGAATAGTTCACAGCAAGAACTGTAAATGATTCTACAATCGAGGCTTAGTATATTGATACTAGCGAAGTAGCCAAAGATGATGTCTTGGGAATTTACTAAGGCGATATCACCTTATTAATGAGATTAATGATCAAGGAGATATACTTATATGTAAAGTGCATACTATTGATAATATTGCAGAACCACTGACTAAGGCTTTGTCGCAGCAGAAGCATGTAAGTCACACTAGTTCCAAATGTATTGAATACATGGGATATTGGCTCTAGTGCAAGTGGGAGATTGTTAGTATTAGTGCTCTAGAGACAATACTTTTATGTTTTAAAGAAAACATTTTATTATTATAAATTATGTTTTGTTGATTATTATTATTAGTTTATTATGTCTTTATTTACTGCGTTATAAATGTTAGCATAATAAATGTCCTTGGAATTATGATTCGTATTCGATATCTTTAAGTATGTGACTTAAAAATGAGATTATATGAATAGTATCTTTATTCCTAAATATCCCTAGTCGAGTGTTATTATTTAAGGACAATAATAATGCACAGAGACTAGTATGTTTGTTGACTGATGACCACATCTCATTGGTCAGAGGTATGGTGATACTAAAGTCAAAACATAGGTGCTTGTAAGAGTACATGACACTGGATTGACCCGCCGTGAGATTACACATGTTAATAGTGTCATAAGTAATTCTCACTGTGATAATGGTGTAATGATCCTTAGACCTGAAATCATTATATTTTTATACGAGAATTAATATACTTTGATTACATTAAAAGTTACATTTGACCGGGTGATGATAAAAGTGGACATTGGGTATATTATGAATCGTATGAGAAATATGAATGATCTAGATGGGATTTAACCCTCCTAATTTTAGGAGAGATATTATTGGCCTCTTGTTTGAGTGAGACTAAGAAATGCACGGCCGTGCTCAAATGTTGATTTGATTTATTAGTCTACTCATCGATCAAGAAAACTAAGATTAAATTATGAAGAGGATGACACATTACATGCCTCGAGTTTAATCTATAATATTAAGGTTAAAGGGATTATATTACATGGAACATTATTCACGAAAGGCTTAATCGAATCACCGATTTAATTATTATTACTTGGGTGACAATGATGTATTACTAGATGCCGCTCATTGTTTACAATTTTAATTAGTTATTAAAATTGTTACCAACGTAATAATAACCTACAGGGTCACACACAAAGAACGCTTGAAGGAGAAATAATTTAAATTTTGAATTTAAATTTAAATAAGTAATTTATTCTATTTATAATATTAATTAAGTATGACTTGATTAATTATTTAAATAGAAAATGGAATTACTTAAACTAATTCTGAAATTAGTTATTAATTAATTAAGTGCGACTTAATTAAATAATAAATTGGAATTTCGGATTAGTATTTTATTATAATTGGATTATAATTAGAAAACTTATTTTCTCTCTATATAAACTCTCAAATAGGGCTGATTTTATTGATGAAAAAAGTTTTTTATATTAAAACCCTAGCCGCTTATGAGAGCAAGAAAAGAGAGAGAGAAAGAAGCAGTTTTCGGGTGCTAGTACACATCAATCCTTCAAGAAAAGCGTTCGTGTGGATACCGTAGAGCGTAGATCGCGAGAGCGGGATACGTGGTGATTGAACAAGCTTTGGATCTCCATTAATCTTCCATTAATGAACTGTTAAAGCTTCTTAAGGTATTTGTTCTTAATCTCCGAATTAAATCTTTTGTTTTCGCATGGATCCTGCGGAGGGGTTTCGAATTTTTGATTTATTTTCACGTTTTCCGTTGCGTATATGTGCACGAAACCCTTCAGGATCATGGTCGTTTTAATAAAATCCCTAAATTTAAAATATTAAGTCACTTAGATGCCTTCCAATGGGCAACACTCGTCAAGACCTAGATCGAGAAAGAGTGGGTTCGCCAAAGCGAAACACTCCAATCTATCGTGGTAAGGCGCGATGAAGTAAATGTGATACTTAACGGTTAGACCATTGGGTTAGACTTAACTAAGTTACCACAATAGGATTGTGAACTTAGAGGCATGGGGTTTGGTATGATTTATTGGATAAATGTGGACAAATGTTGTTCTACCGGACTTTTCAAGAGTTATATAAGATATAATTGACAAGAGTTGTCTACCTAAATAAATCATGTTTTGGGAGTAAAGCCAAAGCTGACCTTAAGCATGACGAAATATGGATCTTGGCTCACTAGAAGCATTTAGAGTAATGCCTTCCGAATTAATAGTTAGGGCTATTGATTTGATAAAAATAGTGGAAGATATATATTGTGAATATATATGGATAATCACTTGAATATAATTTAATAAATCTGCAACTAACTTATTTTATGCATTTTAACATTGTAGATATCTAAAATGGCAAACTCAAACAATTTCTCTGTGCGATCAGTTCTTGAGAAGGAAAAGCTGACAGGAACCAACTTCCTTGATTGGCAAAGGAATTTGAGGATTGTCCTCAGGCAGGAGCGAAAGCTTTATGTCCTTGATATTCCTCACCCTGGACCTCTTGCTGCTGAAGCAACCAAGGCTCAACAAAATGCTTGTCAGAAGCATCTTGATGATTCTACGAATGTCTATTGTTTGATGCTAGCGACTATGAGTCCTGAGCTTCAGAAACAACATGAGCGTATGGACGCTTATGACATGATAGAGCACCTCAAAAGGATGTTTGAGGGTCAAGCTCGTCAAGAGAGGTTTGATGTAAGCAAAGCGTTGTATGCATGCAAACAGGGAGATCGTGACCCGGTTGGACTGCATGTTCTAAAGATGATAGGGTATTTGGAAACCCTTGAGAATTTGGGTTACCCGGTTTTACCGGAACACCAAGCAGATTTGATCTTGCAGTCTTTGAACAACAATTACACTCAATTTGTTATAAACTATATTATGAGTGAGATAGACAAAACACCTACCGAACTATTGGCATTATTGAGGACTGCTGAGACCAATATGTCAAAGGCTAACCCTGCTCCCATAATGATGGTGAATAAAGGGAATGCCAAAGGAAAGGGGAAATGGAAAGGCAAGAAGAAGATTGGATCTAAAAGCAGAAATGATAATTGTGTATGCTAGCTAAAAGACGATATTTAGTATTTATTGACTGGATCTCATCCCGGTCTTGCATTTTGTTTGAAGTTTGTGTTGAAATCACTGATTTTGCAAATTGATCACTCTATATTGATAGATTAAGTTAGGGTGTATTGACAAGCAATTTTACATTTACTAGAAATGACATGAATAGTTATGCTAATTTGGATTATAAAGTAATAATATATAATAATTAAGCTAAGCACCATGTGAAGCTACGTTATGTGGAGCTGTGTAGATGGTGATTTGTGGTTTTGGACAATTTACGGTTTTTTACACTGCAGCAATGAGATTATGTTGATACAATTGACTAGAAAAGTTACATCGAATAATTCTTGTTTAGGATGAATTAATGAAATGATAATAGTACGAACACCAGAAATGAAGTGTGCCACAAATGAAAGCAGTTTGTATGATCAGGTAATATGTAAGTTGCTTGTCTGCATTGTCATTTGTGCATTGCACTAATGCAAGGTATTTATAGTTTTGATATAACTTAGTAACTTTTATCATTAGTTCATCCTAAACAAGCATTATTCAATGTAACTTTTCTAGTCAATTGTATCAACATAATCTCATTGCTGCAGTGTAAAAAACCGTAAATTGTCCAAAACAACAAATCACCATCTACACAGCTCCACATAACGTAGCTTCACATGGTGCTTAGCTTAATTATTATATATTATTACTTTATAATCCAAATTAGCATAACTATTCATGTCATTTCCAGTAAATGTAAAATTGCTTGTCAATACACCCTAACTTAATCTATCAATATAGAGTGATCAATTTGCAAAATCAGTGATTCCAACACAAACTTCAAACAAAATGCAAGACCGGAATGAGATCCAGTCAATAAATACTAAAAACCTTACCCAAAAGGGAGATTATTAAAAAAACAAAAACAAACAAAATCAATTAAAGGATTTGGGGCTTTCCACCGGGTGGAAGCCCCGTCGGCTTATTTGATGAACAGGGGGAGGCGACTTTAGGTTTTGAGAAAGAGTATAGGTTTTGAGAACTTAATAATGGAAATCTTAATTATCCAATATTCTCGTAAACTTTCTTCTTAAGTCAAATTACTATTTTAATATTTTCCAAAATATCTCAATTGCTTTTAAAAATTTTACTAATGGAGGAAACTAAATTTACTATTTTAATATTCTTGCTTTTAACTTTACTAATGCAAGAAACTAAATATACAATTTTAATATTCTCTTAAATGTTTTATTAGAAAATATATCTCAATTGCCTTTTAAATCTTTACTCATGGAGGAAACTAAATATACAATTTTAATATTTTTGCCTTTAGAATCTTCACAAACGAAGAAAACAAATTATACAGTTTCAATATTCTTCTAATTTTTTTTATTTATGATTCTACTTACTAACATTAACTAAATATATTATCTTAATATTCTCCTGAATTTTCTATTTAAGTCAACGCTTAAAAATTTGAAAAATATTATGGATAAAATGAGGGCGGTTAGGTGAGGCTCTCAAATTGTCTCGATCTATTTTTCTAATTTTCTCAATTTTTTATTTATTAATATTAAATATTAGATAAATTCTCAATATCTTTCTTACTATTTTCTAACGGAGGAAACTAAATATACAATGTTAATATTCTCATAAACGTTCTCTACAAATCCAATTTATTTACTAAATTCTTTCTTACCATCTTTCAAGGAAGAAAGCTATATATACTATATTAATATACACATAAACTTTCTCTTTAAGTATAATTTACTTACTAATTTCTTTCTACTATCTTCTAATGGAGAAAACGAAGTATACTATATTAATATTATCCCAAACTTACTATACAAGTCCCATTTATATCCTAATTTCTTTTTTACTATCTTTAATCAAGAAAAATAATAAAGGAGATGATTTGAGATGTGTCAGCTCGCTGCCCACATCTATTTCTTTATACAAGTACGCTAAGGTGGCGCCTCTCAAATTGTCTTAATCTATTTTTTTTTAATTTTCTCAAAATTTTGAATTAATAATATTATATGTTAGAAATATCTAAAATGCCTTTTAATCTTTAATAATGGAAATCTTAATTATTCAATATTCTCCTGAACTTTCTTCTTAAGTCAAATTATTGCCTTAATATTTTCCAAAAAATTATCTTCAAGTCAAATCACCATATTAATAATTTTTTTAAACTTTTTCTTAAACTCAAATTTACCATCTTAATATTCTCATATATTTTTTCTTGAATTTATAAAATTTGTCTTGAAATCAGATTATCATTATAATTAATATTCTCTAAAAAAAACTATTAGAAATTATGTTTTCCTTCTAATTTCTATATAAGATAATACTTATTGAAAATGCAAGCTTCTATAAAATTAAATATAGAAGTCTTATTATTATTTTTCTTTTATGTTCTCGAGTACCTATATTTTAAACAATAAAAATTTAAATTTTTGAAAAAATTATATTAAATTTTATGATATACTAAAATTGATTTATAGATGATGCAATTTATTCATTAAATTAATTGTTATCTGTTTAGATTTGGTAATAATGAGAAAGCGAGTCAATTGTCGGAAACATGTTTAACAACAGAGCAATTCATTAGGAGGAGCATATTATATGCTAGAATTTTAGATTGATATTATATTATGTATTTTAAATTAGAAGTTGGAATATGAATTTTGAGAAAACTAAATACGGTGACAAATATACTAATATTTGATATGATATTAAAAAAATAAAAAAAATATTAAACAATTATCTTTTTCTATATTTATTCAAAATTTCGGTAAATGACCAAGACGAAATAGATAATGCAAAAGAAACTCTAATTTTATGTTAGAAATATCTTTTTATCCAAAACAATATTTTGTAGAGATGTTTTAGAAAAATTTAGAGAAATTATTACAAAGCCGCTACGTAGCGCGGCTTAGTAAACTAGTTACATGAATAGAAATTTGACTGGGGTGTTATGATGCTAGTATAAATTAATAAAACTAGTATTTTACCTGTGCTACGCACCGAAATCACTATGTCAAAAGTTATAAATACGTTACTATTATAACTGATAATTTTATTTTAATTTTTAAGGAATTTTTTAAAATCAAACCCGTTTTCAATATTTATTTTCCACATATCTTTACGAATTATGTTAACACATGTACATGTATCAGTAAATATGATATATATGTTAGAAAATAAATATTTGTAACCAAAATTTAAATAAGCGAAGATGACAACCAATGTCTCAATTAATTTAAATGACAAAATAACACAAAAATAAGAAATTAAATATTGTTTGAAACGTAACATCAATGCCAAATGGATGAACATATTAAACATCTTAAACTATTTTAGTTTTATTCTTATTATTAGCTCCATTATCATTTATGCGGTTGCGTTTATTTATTCCAGGTTTTAACTCTAGAGTATTGTTAATAGCACTGTCTTATTAGGACGTTATTCCAGGTTTAAACTCTAGAGAATCATACACCTATTTCAAAATAAATAAATAGTTGATTCTAAGGTGTGTGAAAACGTGATCATATACATATTTAACAACTAACTGTTTTAATTGAAATTTGTACATTCACCACGACCATATGAACATTATGTGAGTTGATTTCAGATTTTTGTGAGGGTGCGTGGAACCTTCGGAGGTTTCAATTTCCTCAACCACGTTTGTAGCAAAGTAGACAGTATTGCCCTACTCCATGTGCTTTTTTCATTCAAAGATAAAGTGAGTGCTAGATTTTTTTCCTATGATGACTTTCAATTTTTCAGGATACTGGTCATTCCCTTCCTACAATGGAGGTTTTAAATTCGTCAGAATATATTTTAAATTTATATTCAGCATGCTATATTCTGATGACTCTATATTTATTACATCATTACCATTCGATTATGACGGATAAGGCTGTTAACATTTGTTGATGTTAAGCGTCTTACTTTATCAATTTTTATATAATATTATAATATAAAATCAAAAAAATAAAATTATATGTCCCTTATTTACATGAATTGTATTAATATTTTTGTCGATCTTCATCTTTTTCGATGAACTTGCAAAAAATTAATTTTTATTACCACTTCCTCTTTTTCCATCCCCCCCCCCCCCCCCGGGTTTTTTCGGATCTATTTATGTTGTATTCATTTTATCGACTCTTCACAAACACATGTTTCTATAACACATTATTTATTTCTTCCAGTTCATCTTCGTCCTTTTCCTCATTTTCAAACGTATGACTTGGTAATTTTTGTCGAGTTTTGTAATTTTTATGGTGATATTGGCTTGTATTTTGGTTATCAATCAAATAATGATGACCTATAGATATTGGTACTGGTGATGGTGGTGGTGAAAAGAACAGTGATAAGTGTTGGCAATGTGATTATTGTGGTTGTTAATTGTGGTTATTTCAATATGAAGGTGAAGATTTGTAGGTGATTGTCGGAAGTGGTGGTTTGATGTTGTGACAAAAGTTGGTGCCTGGATGCAATAGTTGCTGGTGGTCGGAGATTGTGGTTGAAGTAAAAAGGAGATTGTGGTGGTGGATGTATATGTGGATAATATTATGGGTGGCAGAAAATGAAGAGGGAACATATATTTGGTGAATAAGATTAGATCTCATATATTAAAATGAGTGGCTATAATTTAATTTCATAATTCCTTTAGCAGGGGTTTTCATTAAAATATGACTATATCTCTATATGTACTTTCTTGAGCATTTAAATGATTAATATCTTTAGTTTTTGTTTCGAAAGTCGACTAAATATATAAAGTAACGATGAAAAATAATTTTTCAAATTAAGCAGAACATGAAACTAATGGTAAGAAAAAAATATATTATCAATTTAATTTTCATATTACTCTCAAAAAATGCATATCTGGTTCTACTCTCGAATAGTGAAATGTAGAAGATTTTGTCTCTTTATTCTTTATAACATATCTTTTTTTGGTTGATTATGTGTCTTGATTCCATGTTATTCACGTTCATACGACGATGATAATCAATTATTAAGACTTCTGAATGGTGATCAATTTATAGGATTTTTGTGACAATGCTAAAATTAGATCAAAGTAGGTCGGAATGTGTATCGGCTTGATTATTGCGATTGATCATCATTCTGTTAACTATTACGTTATTACAAAAAAACACTTTGAAGTAAATTGTTACAATATTTTTTGGTTTAAGATTGATTTGAATATTTTTTTCGTTGGTTTAGTATAACTTTTTACTTTTTACAAATATTATTACGAGTAATGCTAAAAGTACCGAAATGGGGTATAAAATTTAGGTACAAAATGACATGGAGTTGGTGATATGCCAGTTTGGAATGTTTTGATCGGTGAAAATGATGTGAATGTAGGGTGATCCATTTTTCCAATAATCAGATATTAACATATGGCTTTTTGTAACTATTTTTGTACCTAATTCGATACCTCTAAAATTATTCTATTATTGTTTAATTTTTCAATTTATATAAATTAAAACTTGAATCAGTGTTGTAACTTCAACTTGAATCAACGATTAATCGATCGGCTTTCGATCTCATTTTCCAGAATTGGTGTACTAATCGTTTTTCTACATATCTGGTCAAAATCATAGTTGTGAAGAAAATTTCTGAGAAAAATTTTGTTTTCCGACGAAAAGTTTAACGCCTTAATTAAAGTTATGTCATTTCTTCCAACTTCAACTTTTTAACACTTTTGATATGTATGTGTATATATATATGAAAGAGGAAAGAGATATGAATATGTGAGAGAGAGAGAGAGAGAGAGAGAGAGAGAGAGAGAGAGAGAGAGAGAGAGAGAGAGAGAGAGAGAGAGAGAGAGAGAGAGAGAGAGAGAGAGAGAGAGAGATTAGAAGTGCACGGTGGGTGGGAGGAGGTGTTGTTTGGTTGAAATTACTAATATGCAATTATGCAATTGGTGTATTTCTATTTTGTTTATATAATTATTTGCAAGTATTACTTGCTAATATTTTCTTTTTCTTTTTCCATTTTTTAGTTCTATATTAACAATTTTTGATTTGTTTTAATATTTTCACACATGGATATATTTGTTTATAATAAAATACGAAGTATATTTTTGTAGATAGAAAATAAACACACTAATTCAATATATATTACTAAAATTGTTCAATATTTCTTCGACCTTATACACAAATAAATTATCTTTCGAACTCAAGTAATGATTGAACGAATTGAACACTGTTTGATAATTTTATTGAACATAATCATTTTTCCCGAACTTGAATTCGATAACATATCCAACCGAACTTATGGAGTTTGGACCACATCGGACTCGAACGAACTTATTAAATATCTCAATTCGTCTACAACTCCAATAATATGTTCATTACATTATAAAAATTGAAAAAAAATCATTGAGTAATTATGGTTGTTTGAAAAATATTGATCTATTTTGAGTTGTTTAGAAAATAATTTTTAGATTTTAATTGGTAATTGAATTATAATTGTATTACAATAAAAGAGTTTTTCTATTAATCCATTATTATTATTATTATTATTATTATTATTATTATGACAATGTTAAATCAAGTAAATAATATATATAGATTAAAATTATTAACTAACCATGGTTAGTATAGTAGGATTAGAATAGTAAATAAGAATTTTTTTTAATATAATATGATTGATCTAAAATTTAGTATATAAATAAAATATTTTGTTAACGCTTTTTTAATGAATGGACTTGCTAAAATAATTTATATTTTACGATTTATATTTTATATTTTTTGATTGGTTAACTGGATTTGGTAATTGAGGAAGGTAATTAATTTATTATGATTGGTCTAAAATTTAGGAATTGACTCTAATTGGTCTTAAGATAATTTATATTTTGTAATTGATAATTTATATTTTCTAATTGGTTAACTGGACTTCAGTAATGAGGAAAATATTTTACTTATTATGATTGGTTTAAATTTTGGGAAATAAAATTTAGGAATTGAATTTGATTGGTCATAAAATAATTTATATTTTTTAATTAATAATTAATATTTTCTGATTGGTTAACTGGACTTTGATAATGAGGAAAGTATTTAACTTATTATGATTGGTCTAAAATTTAGGAATTTACTCTGATTAGTCCTAAAATAATTAAAAAATTCTGATTGGTATAATTCATATTTTCTGATTGGTTAATTGGACTTCAGTAATGAGGAAAATATTTTACTTATTATGATTAGTTTAAATTTCAGGAATTAAAATTTAGGAATTGAATCTGATTGGTCCTAAAATAATTTATATTTTCAGATTGATAATTTATAGTTTCTGATTGGTTAACTGAACTTTGGTAATGATGAAAGTATTTAACTTATTATGATTGGTCTAAAATTTAGGAATTGACTCTGATTGGTCCTAAAATAATTAAAAAAATTATGTTTGGTTAACCGCATACCTGCTCAGGTATTATAATAAAGGATAATATACATATCTGTAACAAATTTGGGCTTTTTTCATAAATACCCAATCCTATAAACCTTTTTACAAAAATACTATGTTTTTTTTTAATATTTTGCAAAAATATCAACATATTTGCAAAAATACCAACTTTTTAAAAATATTTGCAATAATACGGTGCAACGTCTTGAAACCATATCTGCAACTACATCAACCAAAATCAACCACAAATGCAACTTATTAAAATTTAATAATTAGAATTATCTTTGGTTGCATAGTAAGTTGCATAAGTTAGTGTCTCGGGGCCTTGTTAATTAATTAGAAACTCAATCTCAATTGTTGATTTGGTCGAGATGAAACTAGTTGTGAACTCTCAATTACGCACATATCTATATATGTGTATAGACATGTATGTATAGATGAAATGTGAGTGGGATGGAACCTGAGATCGCAAGGTTTATTCATTTTTATCTTCATTCACCCTCTTATTAACAAATTATTTGAATACTCAGTATTTTTTAAAAAGTTGCATCTAGTTGCATTGGTTGCGGACCGTATTTTTGTAAATATTTTTAAATTATATCTAGTTACATACTATATTTTTGTAAATATTTTCAAAAGAGGGTAAAATTGCAATTTTTTTTAAAAAAAAAATAGTATTTTTGATAATTTCTGGACAAATTTTAACAAAATAAAAAAAAAAGATGGGTGAAGAAAATTATGACTCGTATAATAAAAAATTATTATTTTTAATGTGCTGGGCACGCGAGGGGTTAATAGAGATGGGTCTGTTCTGATTTTGTACAAGACCCAAATTGGGGAAAGAATGAGCATGACAAGTACACTGGTACCACTGTTGAGTTGCTCAAAATTGTTGACAAACCAACGTAATAGTCTTTTTCTTGTTCGTCTTCCTGTTTGCAGTTCCAGCAAAAAGAAACACAGTCACTGTGTGTCTCTACATGATGATGATGACATACACTCCCTCTTACAGGTTATCCATTTGTCTTGGTACTAATGCATTGTGGTTTATGTGCAATTCTTCTTGATTTATAGTATTTGTTTGTGGCAGATTCTTCCACCTGATATACATGAAAATCTTGTTTTGGGATGGAATGGAGCTCAGCTCTTAGAGGTCTGTCTGTATAGACCATACATCTTGATTGTTCTGTTGTTCATTCTCACACTTTTGCCTTTTTGCTGCTGGATTCCTTTCAACTGTTAGTTCTGTTTCTTTCAAATTATATCCTTATGATTTTTATTTTCCTACCATTTTTTTTTTCTATTTTCAAAGGTCATACTGGATCTAGGCCGTTTGCCACAAGCACACTATCTAGGTGTTTCCGGTCCACAATATCTAAGAAATTCTGAGGTTATTGCCTTTTTCTATTCTTCTATTATTTTTTGTGATTATCTGATAACTAAATATCAACACAGGCACATAATTTTCTGTTAAACAATACTTCTCATTAAGTCGTCCTTCATTTTCTAACAGCTTAAGCTTTAAGTTTGTATTTGGCAACTTACCATCACATTGAATTGTGGTTTTGCAATAGAGTTGGTTCCTCCATTTGAAGCAGTTACACTTGTTCACCTGGTGGATTATGAATTTACCATGTGTCGTGGTTGTCTACACTCCTGATGCGGAGAACGTGTCAGTTTTTCAAACTAGTGTTAAAGCATGATCCTCCTTGTCTATTAGGTTAAACATTTATGCCTGCTTTTTGGTCCTTTTATATGTTAAAATGAAGAATGAAAAACATGTTGGATAACGAATAGCCGCAAAGAAGAGAAATACAAAAATAACGATACACAGTTACCTCTTGTGTTATTGCCATTTCTAAAGTGAGGACAGAAATAGAGCAGAAACACATAAGTTATGCCTAATATTACAAACATATCCTTATATTTAGTTTGTTAATATATAAAAGGGAATTTCTCAATGGTACCCTTGTGTTTTTGGCTTTTTCGATTGGTGCCATTTCGTGTTTTTGACTTATGAGTGGTACCCTTGTATTTAAGTTCCTTATATGTCTGGTCGTTCCGTTACTCAAACGCTAAAATATAAAGGTAACACACGTAGAAGTCAAAAAAATAATGGTATTTGTTGAAAAAGTTAATAGGACAATGGTATTTTAAAGATCATTCTTTCGAATACTTTCCTATATGTTTTGTTTAAATATTTTGATGATGATGTTTCTCAATGTAGTAGATTGTTACGGGTGTTGAAAGTGCGAATAATTTGAAGCTTAAATGGCTAATGAAGTCATTTAATTAAATTTTAACGTTTATTAGTTTGGTTAAAAGGAATGGCATGATATATATGAAACTATAAATACAAGGGTACCACTAGTAAGCCAGAAACAAAAAAGGCACAATTTGGAAAAGCCAAAAGTAGAATGGTACCATAAGAATTTCCCTATATAAAATAAACTGTAACATAATTTCTTCTGTTATATACCTTTCCCATCAAGTTTAAATATATACTATGAGGAACTTGTGCAAAGGCCAAGGTTTCCTTTTCTTTTGCTGCAAAGATTTGAAATAAGGGACCAGTATACAAAGATTGAGTTAAGTCCTTTTTCTCTCATTTCTTCCTTATTTGAACTCAGAAACACACTGTTTAAGTAATTGCTGACCTTGCCCCTGTATGGACTGATTAATGACCTGGGCAGTAGACTAATAATTTATTCATGTGATATCGATTAGCCAGGTGTCATTACAAGAGTTAGAGTATGCTCAAGATGCAGTTGGAGAATTTGGAGGAGATAATAGAGCTGGAATCACTGGTACCTTGCACCGTATATCTGCAATCAGAAGCAAAAATGGTTCATTAGTTGGTTTAACTTGCAGAGTTGGCAGAGCTGTCAGGGGTCATATTGCTATGGTCCAAGATCTTCTTCAATATGGCAAAAGCATCTTGTTTGTTGGAAGGTAAGGTTTTGCATAGTGTTTTTCATAGTTATCAAGTAAGCACATGAACATATGCATAACATTTGACTATAAAGAAAGCAATTTGACGTCACTAGCCACACCCATGACAACTTAAATATATATTAAGTGAAAATTTACACAATTTGTAACTTGATCTGATCAATTGATTTACATCATGATATGTGAAGTATTAAGAAAACTCAACGAATGCAAGTAACGACATAAAAAGTAATAACCTTAGCAAGTACTCCCTCCGTCCCCCTCAATTCTTTACATTGGGGGACGGGAGCTTGGCACGCATTTTAAGGCTCCTTTAATATATACTTTGATAAATTATTTTAAATTTTTTCTTCTTCTGAATAAAAATGTAATGTTTAAATTTTTATTTAGAAAAAGAAAGTTTTAAAAATAATTTGTAGAGCTATACTTTATAGGAGCCTTAAAATGCGTGTCAAGTAGTGTAAAAAACTGTAAAGAAATGAGAAGGACGGAGGGAGTAGCAATTAGCATTTAGACATCTTAAAGTCAAATAATATAAAACACCCCCCCCCCCCCCCCCCCCCCCCCTTTTAAAAAGAAAAAGATTTCTTGATTTTGCACAAGGGCCATATTGTGGATTTGCAGCTTTCCGATTTACCCTTCTAGTGTTTTCACCACCTCAATTATACTATTATAGCTTGTTTTATATTTAAATTATATATGAACAGGCCTGGTGTTGGTAAAACTACTGTCATGCGAGAGATTGCTCGTGTGTTGTCAGACGAGCATCTCAAAAGAGTGGTTAGTTGCTTATGGCTTCATTTCTTCCCCCACACACACCATACAAAAACAATATTCCTTATTACCTTACCGTGACAATGGGGATAGGTTATTGTTGATACAAGCAATGAAATAGGAGGTGATGGGGATATTCCTCACCCAGCAATAGGGAGGGCTCGAAGAGTTCAGGTTCCACAACCATCAATGCAACACAAAGTCATGATTGAGGCTGTGGAGAATCACATGCCTGAGGTCATCATTGTTGATGAGATTGGTACAGAAGCTGAAGTTCAAGCTTGTCGATCAATTGCTGAGAGAGGGATTATGCTTATTGGCACAGCTCATGGGGAGCAGCTGGAGAATATAATAAAAAATCCTACTCTGTCCAGTCTGGTTAGCTATTATCTTTGCTGAAACTATTAGAACCAAAATTGGAAATCATATAGGTTTAATTTTTTTTCCCCCCTTATCTCCACGGTGAATATTCTAATCCTTCATTTTTTAAATCAAATTTTTTATTATCTATCTTTCTTTGTCTTAACTCCTTGTAGCAACATGCCTTCAGAAGTTAATTGCTAACCTGAAGTAAAACCGAAAGTGGTCTATTAGATCATAAATTTAGAATTAAATTGCTTGCAACGACTGACAGCTGAAATTAATAAATTATGATATATCTTAGTTTAGTTGTGTTTTTTGCTGAATAATATAACTGCCTTTAATCAGACTAGCTGTCAGGATAGGCTTAAGTAGTAGTATTACTGGTGTCTGTTACTTTCTATTAATAAGGGTATATCTGTCTTTATATGTATTAGTAGTGGAGGGTCTATAAATAGCTGAGAAGATGTAAACTTTGGATTATGTTTTGAATATCAGAAAATGGAATTTCATTCCACCAAACCTCTCTCTCTCTCTCTAGTCTTTCTCTCTCTATAACAAACTCTCTTCTCTGGTTTCTTCTTCTGCACTCTCTCTCTCTCTCTCTGAATTCTACCTTCTCTCTATCTGATCTCACTCTCCTCTCTCAAATTCTCTGCTCTATATCTCTAATTCTCTATTATCTACATCTATCTAGCTTGTTTATTACTTGTTGTTTACGTTACTGCATCATTATAAACAGAAAACACAAAAACATTCACAAAACCTGAAAATACAAATGGAGTTCCTGACACTAGCCAATATGCTATCCACCATGGTAGTACTGATGCATTATGTTTATGTACTGGATTGTCTGGATATTAATCTTGCCAAGTTCTCTTCTGAGAGTTATGACAAATTACATGGTCTTTTGCAAATTTATATAATTCAATATCTTATAATCTTGTTTCCATTTGTCTATCCAACTTATCAGAGTTGTGATACTGTTCGTTATCTACTTGTGATCCTCTTTATATGTTGGCTTCTACTTTAACTGTCCAGATCTTTCTTTTCCGCCATCAGTACTGTAATCTGGAAAGAAAACTAGTTGTGTCAACTTATAAAAATGATACACAGTTACAAGTTTACCCTTAAAACTTAATGCATACAAGCAGTTCTTATTAAGTAAAGTTAATGTGTATGATCAAAAAATGCTTGCAAAAGCTCCTTTCTCTTCTGCTTATGTGTCAATTGTTCGCAAATATAATGGTGATTTATTTTAGCATGTATAAGATACACTATTAACGTGCAACTTCACTTTAACCCAGAATTATGCTATTGATGATTTAAGTTTGCCTCAACATGTTGATTGCTGTGCTTATTCTGTTTAAAAATAGAGAATGTAAAAGGAAAACAAATAAAGAAACTCCATATTTTGATTGTATTGCTTATATCATCCAGTAAGTACCAACACTATTTATAATAGTCCAAACAACTAATAGATTTTATTAGGGGAAAACATAGTCTCACTCTTAAAATAATGCATAACCTAGTTAGACCCACTTACACAACATATTTAACCTGACTTCCAAAATGAAATGTTATGAACTTGTTGACTTAGCTTTCTAATCCATATATGTTTAGACATAATCCCACATTCAAGATACTGCCTACACTAGTTTGACCCACTTAAAACATATATAAACTTACTCCCACATGATGTGCTACTAAGTATTGACTTCGCTTTCTAATCCTAATGTGAAGAACCAGTAAACATAACTACTTTGAATCAGTTTTTTCACATTTTAAAGCTTGTTTGTCTGCTTTGAATCATGCAAAATGTATGGATTTGATCACATTTGTTGTGTAACACAGATTGGAGGAGTACAAACTGTGACCTTGGGTGATCAAGAAGCTCGAAGCAGAAATAGCAAGAAAAGCATTCTTGAGAGGAAAGCTCCTCCAACTTTTCCTTTTGTGATTGAAATGAGGGAGAGACACTACTGGATTACCCATAGGGTAAGCTGTTCATATATCTAAAATCTGTTTTCGTCGCAACCTTTTTTAAGCTAACACTTCCATATAGAGTTCCATATTTCGGGCTCTCTTCTACTCTAATGTCTCTTTTGCTTGGTTTCCTATTAGTTAGAGAAACTAAGCAATCCAGGTTCTAGATATAATGTTAGACATTACAAACACTTACTAGAAAATTGGGAAATTCCTTGGTGATACCAGTTGCGGTCTTCTAGGCAGTGGTGGAGCCAGCCGCCAAGTCAAGTGGTGTCCAAAAATATTTTTATAATAATTATATACACACTTGACAAATTAAAATATAATGATCTATAACTAAAATTATGACGATAATATATATGTAGAAAAAACATGATCATAAACAAAGCAATTCATTTCAAAATTTACAAGCAATTTACAATTTTTTTATTTTAAAATATTAAGTATTGTTTTGGGTACAAACACAATATTTAAGTATAAGAAATTTAGAGAGAAAGTGTTACAATTGTCTATATTAATTTTTTTACGGATACTACTTGATATGGGTTAAAAAATAACCCTAAGTACATAATAAATGATATATTGAGTAGACCTAGATTGGTCCAAGAATTAAGCCCAATTAATAAGGCTTGAAACCCTAATTATTTATTAATTTCGTAATTAATAAAAAGGGAAAATATACAGCTCGTTAAATAAGTCCAAAGTTGTGCCAACTCCATCAAGGAGTAATCTCCAAGATATGTAAACCTAATAGGAGTCAGCCTCCTACAAACTAGGATTAACAATCCTGATCTAAAAGGGTGACTTAGCCCCCAAGTAACCTAATTCCCCTAAATGCAGGGCTCCTGACGCCTATATAAAGGACCTGATCCTTCAACCAGAACTACGTTTTTTGGCTTGATTCTCAATCCGTGATTGAGGTACGTAGGCATCTTGTGAGGACCGATTCAGTCACGAAACACGAGAACAATCATTAAAGCTCGAAAGCTTTTAAACCCTAAGCATTAATTACACCCTAGTTTTTATTCCACAGCACTACTAGAACAAGTAAATACGCTACTTTAATATTTCATACAAAAACACAAAACAATACTAAATCACAAATATTAAATACATAACTAGAAGTATCAAATATAAAAACTAACTTAAAAGAAATTAAAGACTAGTAGGGTGCTGTGGCCCCACCTGACCACTGTAAATCCACCACTGCTTGGCTAATTAATGTCTATTAGGCCATTTTGTTAGGATCTGTCAGATCCTACAAGTCCTCCTCGTAACATCTTTAAAATTTAGCAGAACTAGTAACTTAACACAGTTCTATAAAGTCTTGTAAATTACATGGAGATACTATTCCTCGTAATATTCTTAGGCCTCTGTATATCAACATTCCTTTTCATGACCAAGATCTTTATAAATAACGGAGCTACATATTTTAAAACAAATGGTGGTTCGACCAATACATGTATGTTTGCTATCAGGTTGAGTTCCCTTGTATCTAGAAAGCGATGTACTGAATCAGTGAATGGTCCTGGTCAAAGCTATGAGAGTAATCTTGTTATGGTCAAGATAAAACCTGAAATATTTTCAATAACTTTCTTCATACCCCTCATTTGACAGTTGCTACAAATATATATATATATATATATATATATATATATATATATATATATCTGTATATATCTTCTAGTATGTAACTGCATATTACATCCATAAACAAACCATGGATGATAACTAGCCAACTGTTACTAACACCTACCCTTGTTAACTCTTTACTAATGACGTACATCACTATTACTAATAATAATAGTTTTATAAACTGTATTAGGACATGTATTTAAGACTGGGGACTTGCTGAATGCTATGGCTCTTTCACACCATCTGATGTGCATTGAGGTCTTGATGACCTATCATTACCGCCCTCTTCCACATGAACCTTGTCCACGTTCATAAATTTATACTGCAACAAATGAGTGTTCTTCCATATGGCATCACATAAGGACATGACCTGCCACTTCACCATTTCATAGAAAGCACGTCCACCTTTGTGAGCCTGTCTTGTATCTAAAATTGACTCTGGTTGAGAAAAAATCAGTCCATCTGCATCTAATGGTGGTAACTGGAAGTCAGCTTCTCCGTTAGCACTATTTATTTTCAGAGCCGTAACATGAAACACTAGATGAACGCGAAGAAACCGGCAGATTGAGTCGATCATCTAATGACGTCTTGTGAGTTCGAGTCGTACCTTGATATTCAAAAAATTGTTTGGCTCTAGAATGCCCTGCATCTGAATCATCATTAGTGAACTTCGGAAATGCCACCAGTGTGGTTTTAGATATAAATGAAGGTTGACTGTCTTTAGATACTTCAAGTTGTTCATGATCATCAGGTTTAGCGACCCATCAGCCATGTGCACTGAAAGGCCAAATTTAGGAGAAACAACATGAGAGAGCTTATTGATAGCATCTTCAAGTGATTTCAGTTTGTCTAAAACTCCAGTCTCAATGCGTTGTAGTCCAGCTCAAGGTTTTTGATTCGTTCTTCATCTATTGCCATGAAAGAAGTTGATAGCTCTGATACCAATAATAGTTCCAGTCAAAGCTATGGAAGTAATCTTATTAAGGCTAAGATAAAACCTGAAATATTTTCATTAACTTTTCTTCATACCCCTCATAGAACAGTTGCTACAAATATATGTATCTTCTAGTATGCAACTGACTAACTGCCCATTATATCCATAACAAAACATAGCCAACTGTTTAAGACATTATTAATAATGTACAACACTATAACTAATAGTAATCGTTATATGAACTATATTAGGACATGTACTTAAGACTGGGGGCATGCTGATGCTTTGGCTCTTTCGCACCATCTAATGTCTGTTGAGGTCTTTGTGACCTATCAATCAGCAGTGATTGACTTGTGATCTATTATTATTTATAGAATTCAGGTTATATATATCTGATACAAAATGAATAGGTTCAGCAGGAATAGAGCTTACTAGATATCAGAACCAAATAATTTTAGTTACATATCTAACATACATTTGGTTGACACAGTACTAGTGACACTACTAAGATGCAGGCATCTTAATATGCTTGCTTCTGAACAGAGTTAAACAATAGAATTCTGAGCCACTCTGTGACTTCTTTCACTAGAAAACAAGAAGAAGTTTGGCCACATGTACAATACACACAGCTCAATTATTGTTGTGTATCGTGTGTGGTAAACCCAATTGTTTTGGGTCTTGGTCTGTCAGATTATTTAATTAGGGTTCTACTCCCTAAGAATTGTAATCCCCATATTTTATCAAAGACTTGGAAGACTTTGTTAATAAACAGCGATTTTTGTATCAATATTGAATTAAGTCTCTTCTTGGGACAGTAATTCTTCCATAATTGAATCACCAAGTTCTATCTTATTATAATATTTAGTTCTTAAATCCGTTGTCCTTAAATCTCTTCTGCATTAGTATTCAGAGGGGGACATGTTTTATTGTCTTCTGAAACTATAGAATTATGCAAGGAATTCAAAGTTAAAAGAGCTCAACAACCATATCTAAATAATTTATTTTCCTTCCTTCTTTTCAGACGGAAAAAAGTGTGGATTTCATTCTTCAAAACAAAAGGCCACTAGTTGAGGTAATCTCCTACCACATATTGTCGTTTTTTGAAGTACATCATCGCAGATGAGGAAACATCAAAACTAAAGAATCACTCCCCCCACCCTTCCCCCAATAAACAGAAAGAAGGTTATGCTAAAAAAGTTTTACTAAAATTACAATGAACTGGGTAGTAACTAGTATTTGTAAAAAAAACCTTAAGATTGTGAACACTGTAATTTTTAGTGGTACACGCACAACATGAAGCTAAAATGTCCAACATGACAGTCAAAAAGGTTAGCCCATTTAAGTATCACATAACAGATTTAAAATATGATTGACAACAAAATGCAAGACAATGTTTTGTTATATAAAAATCTCAGCAGAAGTAACAGTTTTCAAAAGCACTCAGACACATACATATTTTTTGAGTGCATTTCACTTTTTCCCTTTCTATGGTAATTTTGTACTTGCTTTTAAGCTATGAAAATACTTATTTTTATTTGCGCACATTTTGTCATATATGCCATCTTAATTCTTACCCCCATAATTCTGTGCTGTGTTGGTTATTTTCCATTTTTCCGGTCTTCTCAAGAAAATCTCTCTTGTATACAGGTTAGGAGGAGAGATAAGCAGTTCAATGTTGTCATTGAGAGATGGAAGCAAATTGATTGATTATGTGTGTCCCAGTCTCATCTTTGTTATAGTAACTAGCAGTCCTTATTCTTGAGTGCCACCAAAGCATTGTTAAAAAGAAGCAGAACCTGGGGAGACGGAATCCTCCATTTACGATTACGAGTACAGAAGATATCAAGCATATATCGTACCGGGAGTGGTAGAGCGGTGGGCTGTTAACTGACTGGTCTCTTAATTGTGTACTCAACAGGAAGCGTCAAGACTGCATTATAAACTGTTGTGAAATGAATCATCTCTATTTAAGGGTTAAATATCAAATACGTCATTCATTGTGTCCAAATGTATCAAATTAATCACTCATTGCAAAAATGTCTCAATTTAGTCACTAATTTAAGATTTCGTATCAAAGACATCACCTGAGAATGACTAAATTGATACAAAATTTCAACATTTTAATGACTAAGTTGATACAAAATTTTAAATTAGTGACTAAATTGAGTCATTTTTGCAATGAGTGATTAATTTGATACATTTGAACATAATGAGCGATGTATTTGATATTTAACCCCTCTATTTAATCAGCACTTATCCACTTCTGAAATGTAGTGTTGCTTGTCGGATCCTGTTGCAATATATTATATATGGGTGCTGGTCCTGACAAGTGTATGTTAGGGACGGATTATCCAACATGTGGTGCGGTAGGATCTCTCATTCAACAATAAGGATTGCAATAGCCGATGCATGGATTCCTTTTTTACTATTTTTAATTAGATAATAATTTTAATTTTAACATATAATATGAAATTTAAATTTTGGAGTTTAAGTATTAAATTTTATATATTGTTGATTTGATTAGAAACTTTAACCTAAATTTCGAGTGAGTTTCGAGACCTTAACTTTTAGTAATACTAGCCTGTAATCCGTGCAAGGCACGGAAATAATAAACTAAAACATTTAATGTGAACGGAAAATATTAAAATAAAAGTAAAAATTAATATGATAAATTATAAAATGAGAAACTTAAATATTAATTGTAACGTAAAAAAAAAATTAAAAAATATACATGGGGTTGATGAAGATAAATGAGCTATTATTAATATTAATTTATAATAAAATAATATTAATAATAAGGAAATATAGAAAATCTAACATGTTTTAATTAAAAAAAGTAATTGTCCGTGATATTTTTAGAAGTGTTTTAATTATATTACTTGTATTTATTAAAAAGATACGTTGACATGTTAAAATAAGTAAGTTTTTTTAACAAGGACAAATAGGAAAGCTAATAATAAAATAATATTAATAATAAGGAAATATAGAAAATCTAACATGTTTTAATTAAAAAAAGTAATTGTCCGTGATATTTTTAGAAGTGTTTTAATTATATTACTTGTATTTATTAAAAAGATACGTTGACATGTTAAAATAACTAAGTTTTTTTAACAAGGACAAATAGGAAAGCTAACTTGTTTTAATTACAATAAAGTAACTACCTATAATATTTTTAGATGTGTTTTAATTATATTAATTATATTTGTTAAAAAAATACGTTCACTTGTTAAAATAGGTAAGTTTTTTTTAATAATTAAAAGTATTAAAATAAGTTTTAAAATATATAAGTAAGGGTTGCACTTGATATTTTTGGAAAATAGAGATTTTAGTGATAAAAAATATAAAAGGTAATATATTTTAATTTAAAGGTAATTGTCCGTGATATTTTTGGAAAAGAAGAAGATTTTGTTAGAAAAACAATATTTTAATTATAAAAGGCAATCAACTAGTTAATATTTTTATTTTAATTTATTATTTATTAAATAGAGTATTAAAATAGATTTTAAAATAAATAAGTAAGGATTGCACATCATATTTTTGGAAAATAGATATTTTAGTGATAACAAATATAAAACATATTATGTTTTAATTTAAAGGTAATTGTCGTGATATTTTTGGAAAAGGAGTAGATTTTGTTAGATTTTTTTTTAATTATAAAAGACAATCAGTTAGTTACTATTTTTATATTATTTTATTATTTATTAAATAGAGTATTAAAATAGGTTTTAAAATAAATAAGTAAGGATTGCAACTCATATTTTTGGAAAATATAGATTTTAGTAATAACAAATATAAAAGGTAATATGTTTTAATTTAAAGATAATTGTAATCATATTTTTGAAAAAGGAGTACATTTTGTTAAAAAAAATATATTTTAATTATAAAAGTCAATCATCTAGTTACTATTTTGGTAACTTGACAATAATACAATTCCATAAAAGATTTGATTTGTAGTAGCTTTCGTTATCCTAAAAATAAAGAAGTATATTTGTAGCAGTGTATCCTAAATTTAAACAAATTAGATCCCACATTTTCATTTTTTTATTAGATTTCAATATTATTTGATTTTTATGTACTAAAATATAGTGAAATATTAATGTAGAATAAAACTTTCCGGAATTTTGATTATATTATTAATTTATTAATTAGAAAAAGTACCGAAAACCAAAAACTAACCGAAAACCAAAAATCAAAACTTTCAATGTTTCGGCTTTAATAATACTAGCTTATAACCCGTGCAATGCACGGTTACTTAAATTTTATTTATAAATATATTTTTATTACCCATGCAACACATGATTGTTTTTTTAATATTTATAATTATATTTATTTATGAATATTTTAATATTTAAAAGTTATTAGTTTACATGATTAAATTATTGTTAAAAAAGATTTAGCCAAAAAAATTATAGTTAAAAATTTGATATTTATTATATTTTACACGCTCAATTTAATATTTGTTTTTATTGAGTTATAAAAATTAGATTTTGCCAATTTTATAGTCCACATGAAATTCACAAAATAATCTTTAATTTAGTTGTGGTTTAATAGTTCTTTTTCAATTAAAAACTATTCTAAAACTAAAAAGAGAATAAAGTGACGAAATTTAATGTTGAGAATTCTATTCGATTTAGGAAATCTACTTATATGTAGTTTAGATTATTAGAATACCCTTTATTAACCAAATACAGTTTTTAATGTTAAATCTAACGGTTTTCACCAATCTATTTAACATTAAACGATTTTTATTATTTTGGTATTAAATGAGTTTCCTTATTTAATTACAACTATTTTTATGTTTTGACTTTTTAGAAAATCCAATCCTAATATAATATCTTTTAACTTATATCATTTTTAGATAATAACTTCTTTTTATATGATATAATCTTGATCATGTATTTTTAAAAGTATTGGATCTAACAGTTGAGAATGTTTTGGCGGTATTTAGGACCAAACTACCATGATAACATCATTAATTTTTCTTAATATTTATAATTTTTTTAATTTATAATTTTTTTAAATATTTATTGCTAAAATATAATATACTCTTTTTTGTAATATGTTAAAGATGCGGGAACTTTGAACTTTTGAGAAAATAAAATATCAATTAAAATATAATTTTTTTTTGTAACAGTTCTTCTTTTAAAGTAGTACACCGTGATCAAAATTCTGTATAAATTTCATTTTATTATAGTATATCCAGTAAATATCTATGTTATTATATTAAATACTAAATAATGAAAGCTTGCTTATAAGTTAAGTTTGGTTGTTTGATCACTCAATCCATAATCGTTGAATCTTTCAAATTAAATTGTTGAAATTGTTGAAAAACGTTAGATATAACAGTAAAATTATAATGTAGAATGATCTAAGGTTTGAATCTACCAACAACATATTAAAATTTATAGGTTTTTTTTTGAAAAATAAGAATTTTTTCATTTTTTCTGCAGACATATGTTATTTGATAATATTTTTTGTAAAGTACGATTTTTCAGAAAAGTACTATACTAATTGATTAGCAAACTTTTAAAGTTTCGAATTTAATAATTTACAATGTATATGGGTTTAAAAAGTTTGGTCCTTCTGTAGCTGAGTCTAAAATTTCAAAATAAGGTTTTTTTTTTAATATGAATATAGTTCGGCTAACAATGAAATTAGGTCTGTATGAGTTCTTATAAAACAAAATCACCATTTATGTATAATTTATTATTTAATAATAAATAATATTTGATTAGTTATGATATAAAACTTAATAAAATAGGATTAAAAATATGCACAATTTTATAAAATTTTATCCTCGTATTATTATATTCTTTGTTGATTTGAATTTTTCTTAGATTGATTTTAATTTTTGAACATAGATTTCTAAATTTAAAATAGTTAGAAAAAAGTAATTAAATTGGTTTTAAAATAATGATGACATAATAATTATTATTAGAATTTAAATATTCACTTTATTAATTTGGGCTTTATATTTTGTTTTAAAAATCAGATTTTGACGATTTTACACCCCACATGATAACTAAATTATCTTTAATTAAAAGATGGTTTAACAATTTTTATCTAGGTGAAATTGTCCAAGGAAGAGAAAAGAAAGTCACGAATTTTTTACATGGAGAATTCTATTCAATTGATATGGTCAGAAAAGTAATTATAGAAATATAATTGACTGGTCAAACAAAAGGTCGATATTTAAGGCCCGACACCCTAATTATTCATTAATTTCGTAATTAATGAATAGGGAAAATATACAGCTCATTAAAAAAGCCCAAATTATGGCAAATTGGTCAAAGAAGGATCCGGAATCCCCATTAAAGGCAATTAATGAGTCATAGCCTTTATCGACAAAGAAAAGACTTATCCTGCAAGCAATACAATGTTTATCCAATATCGAAAATGAGACTTATTCGCTAAGACTCCTAAACATACCATAAATACGAGGCTCCAGACGCCTATATAAAGGACCTGATCCTACAATCAGAACTACGTCTTTGGCTTGATTCTCAATAACGATTTGAGATACGTAGGCATCTTGTGAGGACCAATTTAGTCCGGAAACACAAGTGCAGCCATTAAAGCTCGAAAGCTCATTAATCCTAGCAATTAATATACCAGTACGTTTTTTATTCCACAACATTTGGCGCCGTCTGTGGGAAGACAATATCAACCATGGCAAACACACGAAGAACAGCTCGGGATACTCAAACTCCCGATGATCGCCCCCTCACCTCTGAGGCTGATCAGCCACCGCCGACTACCGGCACACAAGGGGCGAATATCCCCACCAACACTCAAGGACCGGAAATCCCGATTTCGGTTGAAGGGACGAATCCCCTGCAGATGGTCATTCATGGATCTAATCCACAAGAGACCGTTCACCAGCAACCTATCACGACCTCTCCGCTGCTCATGAGTGCACCAAGGAGCCTTCTACTCCATACTACTGATCTCCCTCAATACGCAAATCAGACTTTGGGGATGCCAAGCTATGGCATGCCCCCTCGACCCATGGCGGGCGGTAGTGGAACTAATCCAATCTACCATGAGGCATATGTGCCCCCTTATATTCAAGGTCTGGGACCCCAAAATCAACAAACTCGTCAGACCCCTCTCATTCAAGATTACTCTGGCCCATACACTGAGGATGAGGGTTATACAACTGGGGAGGATGTCGCCCCAAGAAGGAGACGTTCTTCACAGACAAATCGGGAGCAACCCCAAACTACTAGAGAGAAACTTGCAGCCCATGAAGCAGAGACTGCAAGGCTCAAAAAACTCCTTGCTGAAGAAGAGGCCACCCAATCTCGGGGCCGAACGACTGAAGGAATCCCGATAATCAACTTGGATCCACCAAGAAGGACCAAGAGGGCTGAAGCCCCAAGGGGTGATCCTAGTATTCTGTTGCCCCTAGGAGATCCTGATGATCCTACACCACCGTTTACTCAAGACATCATGAAAACGGCTATATCCAGAAAGTTTAAGATGCCTTCGATCAAAGCCTATGATGGAATGGGAGATCCCGCAAATCATGTAAGGACCTTCTCCAATGCACTGCTGTTACAGCCAGCCAACGATGCGGTCAAGTGTAGGGCGTTTCCACAAACCTTGGCAGGCATGGCCCAAAGTTGGTATAGCCGTCTACCTCCCAACTCTATTGGGTCCTTAAGGGAACTAGGCAAGGCTTTCATCAATCAGTTCATTAGTGGAAGGGTGCATGAGAAAAGTTCTGCATCACTCATGGCAATACGTCAAGGAAAGAATGAAGCCCTAAGGGACTACATCAATCGATTCACTCGAGAGGCTTTGAAAGTCCCGGACTTAGACGACAAAGTGGCTATGATAGCCCTGCAACAAGGAACCACTGATGACCACTTCAGGAGATCGTTGGCTAAACATCCACCAGAGAGCATGTTGAAGCTCCAAGATAGAGCCGGAAAGTACATCAAGGCTGAGGAAAGCATGAGAAAGTATGAACCCACCGTTGGCGACGGTGGAAACTCAAAAAAAAGAAAAGAAACTCAGGAGTACGACATCAAGGAAAAGTTTCCCCGAACATCAAAGAACTCTGACTCTCCACCCAAGAGAAATAACTTTGGACCAAAGTTCACGGAGTATGCAAGATTGAATACTCCCAGGAGTCAAATTCTGATGGAGATAGCCAAGTAAGAAGATCTTAAGTGGCCAAAACCAATGAAGGCTGACTTGTCCAAGCGGAACCAAAATCAATTTTGTCGGTTCCACAAAGAAGTTGGTCATGACACCGACGATTGTAGGCAACTAAAAGATGAGATCGAGTTTCTGATACGAAGAGGAAAACTCAGCAAGTTCACTAAGGATGGAAGCCAAGGGAGCCAAAGGGGGAACTATGAAAGAAAGGATTATGATAGAAGGGACAACGATCAAGATCGAAATCCCAAGCCCCGAGGGCCGGTGATCAACATGATATTTGGAGGACCAACTGCTGCTGGGTCCTCCCGAAACTCAAGAAAAGCTTATGCCCGAGAGGTACTGACCGTTGTTGGAGAAGCACCGAAGCGTGCACGAACAGAAGTGTCGATAAGTTTTGATGATTCAGACTTGGAAGGGGTGAAGTTCCCCCACGATGATCCTCTTGTCATAGTACCTGTGATAGGCAACTCCGAAACAAAGAGAGTCCTAGTCGACAATGGAGCCTCAGTGGATATATTGTTCCACGATGCTTTTATCAAGATGGGTTACACTGATTCTCAGTTGACACCCTCTAATATGCCCATATATGGGTTCAGTGGAGTGGAATCAAAGGTGGAAGGCACTATCCAACTCCCAATGACCATGGGGCAAGGAACGAATACATCCACTCAGATGCTGGACTTCATAGTTATAAAGGCAACCTCAACCTACAATGCGATCCTTGGAAGGACGGGTCTTCATGCGTTTAAGGCTGTTGCCTCATCTTACCACCTGAAACTCAAATTCCCCACCAGGAATGGGATTGGTGAAGAACGGGGAGACCAAAAGATGGCTAGAAGCTGTTATGTAGCCGCGTTGAGGCCTGATGGAGTTGGGGGGCAGGTTCTCCCCATTGAAGATATGGACACTAGTGACAATAAGGACCGAAGAGGGAAGCCAGCTGAGGATTTAATCCCAATTCCCTTAGTCCCGGATGAACCAGAGAAGGTGACTTATGTTGGGGCACTACTGCCCGAACCATTGAAAAGCAAACTCGCATCTTTTCTTCAAGAAAACAATGACGTTTTTGCTTGGACAGCGGCTGACATGCCAGGGATTGATCCCCAACTAATATCTCACAAATTGAATGTGGATCCAGAAAGGAAGGCAGTGAAACAAAAGAAAAGAAGTTTTGCTCCAGAAAGGCTTGAAGCCATTAAGCAAGAAGTGAATAAGCTTTTAGAAGCTGGGTTTATTGAAGAAATCCAATTCCCGGAATGGGTAGCTAACCCTGTGATGGTCAAAAAAGCTAACGGGAAGTGGAGAATGTGCGTCGACTTCACTGACTTGAATGATGCATGTCCTAAGGATTGTTTCCCCTTACCTAGGATTGATGCCTTGATAGATGCCACTGCTGGCCATGAGATGCTAAGTTTCATGGATGGCTTCAGCGGATATAATCAAATCAAGATGCACAAAGATGACATCGCCAAAGTGTCGTTCATCACTGACTTTGGTGTCTTCTGTTTCTTAGTCATGGCTTTTGGGCTTAAGAATGCTGGAGCAACTTATCAAAGGTTGGTGAACAAAATCTTTGAGCACCTGATTGGAAAAACCATGGAGGTCTACGTAGATGACATGTTAGTCAAGAGCCTTGATAAGGCCGATCACATTGAGCACCTCCGAGAGGCTTTTGAAGTGCTAAGACACCACAAGGTGATGCTGAATCCAGCCAAGTGTGCCTTTGGTGTAGGCTCGGGAAAGTTTTTAGGCTTGTTGGTTTCCAAGAGAGGAATCGAGGCTAATCCCGACAAAATCAAAGCGATTCTAGACATGGAACCACCAAAGACTGTCAAGGATGTCCAGAAACTGACGGGAAGAGTGGCTGCTTTGGGAAGATTCATCTCCAAGTCTGGAGAGAAGTGTTTACCCTTCTTCAAAGCACTCAAAAAAGTGAAGAATTTCGAATGGACAACTGAAAGTCAAGAGGCCTTTGAGGCCCTGAAGAAATATATGGCTGAAGCACCACTGTTGGCAAAACCCAAGCCAGGAGAAATTCTCTATTTATACTTGGCGGTTTCTAACACAGCCCTTGGAGCTGTTTTAGTAAATGAAGAATTGAAGGTTCAGAAACCCATCTACTATGTGAGCAAGATTCTACATGGGGCAGAAATAAACTACTCAATGGTTGAGAAGTTTTCCTTAGCCTTGATAATGGCCTCAAGAAAGCTACGCCCCTACTTCCAGGCTCACAAGATAGAGGTCTTGACTGATCAACCTCTAAGAAACATCTTGCATAGCCCTCAAGTTAGTGGAAGATTGATCAAATGGGCCATTGAATTGGGAGAATTTGATATCAAGTATAAGCCTCGGACGGCCATAAAAGCTCAAGCACTTGATGACTTCATGGTTGAATGCACCATTGACAACCAAGAAGTCGGGGGGCAGGAAGTGACTATGGAAGATAAGAAAGATGAGGAAATGACCTTCAAAGAATGTTGGGTGCTCTATTTTGATGGAGCATCAAAAACAAAATCAAGTGGAGCTGGTTTAGTGCTACAAAGTCCTGATGGATTCCTAATAGAGTATGCACTAAAACTTGACTTCCCGACGACAAACAATGAGGTTGAGTATGAAGCTCTGATAGCTGGCTTAGGGCTGGCTGGAGCCTTGAGAGTCAAAACTCTGAAAGTATGTGGAGACTCGAGGCTAGTGGTTTCCCAAGTAAATGGGGAGTTTGAGGCCAGAGATGAAGTCATGTCCAAGTACTTAAAACTTGTCAAGGCCATTATGACTCAGTTCGATGAATGCTATGTGGAGCACATTCCAAGGGAGGAAAATATGAAGGCTGATGCCTTGTCTAAATTTGCCTCTTCTGAAATTGAAAACTATGCCGGGAGTGTATACTTCCAAGTCTTGAAGACCCCAAGCATCAATGGAAAGTTGGTAGCCCCCATTGGTATCACCAGTTGTTGGATTGATCCCATCAAAGCTCATCTGGAAACTGGGTGGCTGCCCAACGACACTTCAGAAGCACGAAAGCTATACGTCAGAGCACTAAGGTATGCCCTAATTGAGGGAATCCTATACAAAAAATCTTTTGTTATTCCATACTTAAAGTGCTTGAGACCTCAAGAGGCAGAATTGGCCCTAAAGGAAGTGCATGAAGGGATTTGTGGGCAACACTTGGGGGGCAGAGCCCTGGCTCATAAAGTCACTCGTCTAGGTTTCTATTGGCCAAGCATACTTGCTGATGCTAAAAGCTACGTCAGGAAATGTGAACGGTGCCAGAAACATGCACCAGTGGTTAGGCAACCACCAGAGATGATGACATCCATTAACTCACCTATCCCCTTTGCTATGTGGGGGATGGATATACTCGGGCCATTTCCTATGGCAAGTGCTCAAAGAAAGTTCTTGATAGTAGCAATTGACTATTTCACCAAGTGGATTGAAGCTAAGCCATTAGCCAAAATAACCACCAAGCAAGTGATGCAATTCTTCTGGGAAAATGTGATATGCAGATATGGAATTCCACGAGTCCTGGTCACGGACAATGGAACTGTTAGGTCCTGATAAGTTTGTAGAAGGAGGGTTGAATACAAACTATACCGTTTTATCGAAATTTGTTCGTTTAAGATTAAACAATTTAGAATAAATTAATGCGGAATAAAAACTGAAACAATATTCAAGTTAAATAGAAACTCTATTAAACTTGAGGAGTGTTACAACTTTGATCACTGATTACAAAGAACTTAATAAAACAAATCTAGAATAAATTCGACATGAATTTATCTATTTTTGTAATAAAAAGGATCGAATACTAAAAAGTAGTTCGATATAAAATCTAGGGATTATGATCCGCTAGAAAGCTAAAGCAGTACAAGTGAAATGATCCTTATGAATTTAATGATAAGAACTTGTCAAGAATTAAATCACTGGCCGGAAATGAGTGCTTTGCAGTTGAAGAATTAATGAAGAATGTAATGCTTTCGTTCTGTGTCTTTTCTTCTCTGTATATTCTTAATGTCAACTGCCTCTTTTCATTTATACAAATCACTTGTCAAACTTTTCCACGCGCCAATCCACTAGCAGATTGTATTTAGAAGACTTGCTGGAAAACTATGGAAATGGCCTTGGAAGACTCTCGGGAAGACAAGGTTTGTACTTAGAAGACAACCGGGAAGACAGTGGTTTGGCCTAGGAAGACAATCGGGAAGACAGCCTTGGTAGTCTTCCTAGTTCAAAGAACTAAGTCTTCCTAGTTCAATCCTAAGTCTTCCTAGTTCAAATATATTCTAATTTAAATAATTAACTAAATAAATTATGTATTAAATTAATTCTTTGCAGAATTAATTTAATAAATAATATACTTAATAATAATAATTATTTATAAGAGAATAAATAGAACAAGTTGACTTCTCAATTAATTCCAGAATCACTTAAAACTTAGATAAATAACAAACACAATAGTACGTTGACACTCGATGTACTGTCTGGTTCATGAGTGACTAACGACAATGTCTGTTCTTTATCTATTTAACTTTAAGCAGTGATTCACTACCTTCTCATTCAAGAACTCCGTAATCAGTATTTTTTCTCTGTCACCACTTGAAATCTCTGTCACTTTAATAAATCCACTGAGCTTGAATACTTCATTGAGGCTTGATCAATAAATTGAGCTTCTTTCAATGTAGAATCACTTCAAGTCTGTAGATGACTTTAATCTTCATTCTTTGACAGATATAATCTTCTGAGATTCCTGTGACAATTGATTTTTATTATTTACTTATTACATCTTAATTAAAGTTGAGTAGAATCCTCGGTGTTTACAAATAGGACTAGACATATGCCTTTCAATCTCCCCCTATTTGTTTGTTAGACAATAACAACCAAATACTCTAGAGGATAACTCAACTAAAACAAGAAAAGATAAGACTTTTAAGAGCCAAGCAAATAATAAAAAGTTCTGGATTAAATATAACAATTTCCAGATTCAAACAGTAAAGATAAATACAAGATAGATGTTCCTCTAGACTGAACATATGAATACATTTATCCTATCTTGAATCACCTAAGCTCTAAACATTTAATATTTACAAACAGAGCTTCTTCAAATTTCAGACTCAATCATCTCTCCTTCTTCAAGTGCTTCAAGCAAATCCTTGTCCAGAACACGATCAGATTCAGAAGTAATGCCACTAGGTCTGACAGGTTGAGTTGTGACTTTCTTCAGCCTATTCTTCATTTGATGATATCTTTTGATATTAGCTATGCAATAGTCTTGAATCAAATCAGCAACTTCTGTCTTCTCTTGTGTAGCAAATCCTGAAGTCCTCAACATGTTCTCCAAGTAGACAATATGCTTGGCAGGAAAATCCTTCAGAGATATTGGATCCACACCACAAGTCTGAAGTACCCTTCCTTTAAAAAATTTTACTTCATAAGGCACTTCCACCACTTGTGGACTAGCTTTCATTGCAAAGTCTCTTAGCTGATCATGCAACAGCTCAGCTAATGGAGAAGTTCTTTTTACCTTGCACATGAAGACCCATAGTTCAGAGAGAGTTCTGCTTTCCAGAAGATTGAGAGACACTAAGAAAGTTCCCTCATTATGAGTATAAACATAGATCTTCAACTCCTCTCTAACTCTGTCATATCCAGTTGTGATCCTTGAAATCTCTGCATGAAGAGCTTTCATATATACTGTGTTGTCTGGATTGACCTTCTTGTATCTTTCCAACATGCTAAAAAACTTTCCATCATTATCTGACCCTGTTGAATGTGAAAACATCTCTCTAGCTCTATCCCATTCTTCTCCAAGCTTCAGCCTCACATATAACTTCCTGTCCTTGACCTTTATATCATGAAGCCGTTGCTTTTCTGAATGTTCAGCTTTTTGGATAACTAGATGCTTTGAGATGATGTCAGAAACTTTAGCATTCTCCTCCTCTCTTCTCTTTAGATCAGCTTTCTGTCTTAACAGCTCAGCTTCAAAGGCAGGATCCACTTCAGGTTCATCTTCCAAGTTAGCATAGTCAGCCTCTCCTTCAACCTCCACTTCACCAAAGATATCTTCAGGGTTTTCTTCAGATTCAATATTGTCAAAATCTCCCTGTTCACCTTGATAGTAGTCAGCATCAGAAAAAGTTAACCTCTGCTTCCCTTTGTCCTTTACAGAACCAGAACCTCCAGCTTCTCCTTCTCTTTGTTTCTCCACATTCTCCCCCTTAGTTGAGGAATCCTCTACAGTTTGAGCTGTGGAAGCCCTAGGATTCACATCAGATGTTCTCCTTATCTCTCCTCTATCTCCTCTTTCATCAGCATCATCCTCATCCTCATCATCTCCCTCAAAGAAAATTCTTTGCTCTTCAGTAGGTTGATGTGAATTCTTGATCATATTATACAAGTGCTTCATACCTTCATTCAGATGCTCCATTCCTCCTTCTATCCTGAAAATCCTTTCTTCATTAAACTTTTGATTTTCATCAGCTGTTTGCAGAATAAAGTCCACCTTGGTAGAAATGGCAGCTATCTCCCTGACACTCTCTGATATTTGAGCATTTGACATTGTAAGATCAGAGATGTCTAAAGCCACCAGTACTTGAGATTGTTGGATTGAATTAAGCTTCGGGAGGAGATTATTCTTCAATCCTTGTAGGTCATCTTTCACAGTACCTAGCTGATTTGATACAGAGGTGGTAGATTGTGCAACCACTTGTGCTTTTAGAATTGTGTTTTCAGCCTGGGTCTCTTGCAACTTCTTTTGTAGATCAGCTAGCTGGTTCAACAAAGCAGTGTTTGTGTCAGTGTGTGCACTCACCTCAATTGCTCTCAGTGGTGTTTCACTCAACTCACGTGCTTGTGTTTCACTCGGTGTTTGACTCATATCTCTCACCACTAACTGTCTGTCTAAATTCTCAGTAGATGTACCTGCAGGAAAATTCACCCTAGCCCCTTCAAGAGAGGTCAGTGGTGGTGCAATGGGAGTTCGCGAATCCCAATCCCCAATGAATTCCAAATCAGATTGAATTTGAAACTGAATTGCTTCAGTGTTGGAGTCATTAGGTTGCCTTCCACTTTCTCCAGTAAAAACTGCGAGTGGAAAATCCCTTAAGGGAGCCAGAGATGTTCCCTCTGGGAGGGGAGAAAATGATTCTATTTGAACTGGCGAAGAATCAGATTTTCCCTCAGATGCCTGTGAAGGCACTTCTACCGTAACTATGGTAGGCACTGTTTCAAAGTCAAAATTAAAGTGCTCTCCTTGCAAAGTGTCCTGAGTATAATCTATTTGGATGTCTTCTCCCATTGTGAGTAATGGGAGTGTGCTTGACTCAGTACAAGATGCCATGGCCCTATGGCGAATTTCAATAGATTCATCCTGTTGAGAGGATGTCTCCAGAGACTGTGTAGTGGCCATATCAATGTCCATATCCTTTTGAGAGGATACAGATGGGCTTACAGTTGTCTCCCTATAGGTTCTTCTTTTCTTTAAGGGTGGAGACAGAGCTGTGGGAACACTCATTTCAGCTATATCACTAACATTTCTTGAACTGGTTTGTACATTAGGCTCAGGTTGTGTTTCAGGAGTGTTTGACTCTCTGTTTGGCTCTATGACCTGGGTCAGAGACTGTGGTTCTACAATCTCTGGGTCAGCCCTAACAACCACTTGGGTTTCAATTGAAGTACCAGAAGAAGAACCAAAGTTAGGAATAACTACCTGCAGTGGAACTGGATGTGGTTGAGGAACTTGTTCACCAAAGATAGGAAGATTAATGAATTGTCTCATGAATGGTGAAACAAGAACAGGTATGGTGGTAAATTTGGATGAGACATCAAGTCTGGTGTAGAATTTGGTGTCTGTGGTTGGAGAGGTTTCAAATCTAGCTTCTCGAAACAGTTCTACCTGCTCAGCAGTGAGAAGATGATTAATGATAAGAGTTAGAAAGCGAGGGTACCCACACCTTACTTTCACACCATTATCAGAATCTCTCCTAGAGTGAGCAAGCCTGTTGAGCAAAAGGTTCCACAGAATCTCAGCAAAGTTCAATCTACGACCAAATACTATAGCATAGGCAATATATTGATTAAGACTGGTAATGCAATGAAAGTTTGTTTTTGTGCAGTTACCAAATACCCTAGCTATAGTATCAAAGAACAGATCCCATTCCCTTACAACAAAAGTTTTTGACAATTTGACCATTTGAAAGGGACCCTGATAATGAATATTCACAAAGAACTGTGTTAACTCATCATCAGTGGGTAAGGGATCAAACCTGTCCTTTGGAAAATGCAACACATCACAAAATAACTCAAAAGTAACTGTATATTGCTGGTTGAGAATATTGAAAGTAAAAGATTTTGAATTTTCAGCAATAACAGCACTTGAACACAACATCCTTAATGGATCAATTTTCAGAAGTGCATTGGCACAAATAGCATAACTAACACAAATATTGCTATTTAAAAATTGAATCCACGGTCTGAAACGTTCCACTTTACACCTAGACGGATCAAAATACCCAACAAAATTATTTAAAACAAGTTCAAAATTAGGATCCATTTTAATAAAACAAGAAATTCTAATCAATTTAAAATAAAATTAAAATTTTAGGGATTTTTAGAATTAATTAAAATTACTTAAAATCCACAAAATTAAATTTTATCAAAATTAATCAATTTTTAATTTTAATCCTAAATATTCGAACTTAACACTTTGAAAAAGAGAAATGAATGGGCAATTGAATCTCAAACACACACACACAGTAAACACACAGTACTTTCCCTTAATCAAGAACACAATCAAACAAAACACTTAACAGATTAACACTCAAAAGTCGAAAAGAAAAGGAAAAAAAAATTGGGCAGAGTTTCGACTTATAGTGCTAATATTCGAAAAAAAATGAATGAGTGTATTGCTAAGTTAAAACTTGAGCAAAGGAGAACAATCAAAGCTTTTCTGCAGAAGTGATATAATTCGAATTGGTTAATGAAAAACTGATAAGAAAACGATTCAGTAAACTGCCAAGGCAAAAAAAATTGATAAGGAATGCGTGTATGTATTGTAAGTATATATATATTAGAAAACTGTAAAAAGAAAAATAAAAGAAATAAAGCGTTTTTGTTTTTTTTTTTTTTTTAAATTTGAACTGGGAAGACAATCGGGAAGACTTAGGATAGTCTTCCCGGTAGTCTTCCTAGTTCAAATTAGGAAGTCTTCGGAAAAATAATAAAAGAAAATCAGAAAACTAAAACTAATTAATTTTTCAAGTCTTCCCGATAGTCTTCCTAGTTCAAAAAACTGGGAAGACTTCGAAAAAGACTTAAAAATAAAAACAAAAAAAAAAAACAAAAAAGAAAATATCCCTTGTTTTCCCGGTAGTCTTCCTAGTGTAAAGCTGGGAAGACTTAGGAAAAATTCAGAATTTAATTCGAATATTTACAGAAAATGCTGAATAACTTAGAAAAATGCATGAAAAATATATAAAATTCTAGAAAAATTCACAGAAAATTCCATAAATCCTAGAAAAAATATGCAGAATATTAGAAATGCATAAAATTAATATAAACTTGCAGAAAAAAAATTCAAACAACAATATTTACAATCTGAAAAATACTTAAATAATTCTAAATAAATATATTTTCAATAAAAATACATTTCTCTACTTAAAAAATATGAGAAAAATATTTTTAAAGAAAATAAATTATCTAGAGCTATTTAAATACACAAGCATGTACTATTAGATGAGAATTGACAGTGAATATCATTTAAATGACAAGAGAAAATGAATTTTAAAGAACAAACATGACAGAGATATTATTATTCACTAAGACTGTTTAACATACCCAATTTACCAACTAACTTGATAAATGTGGATTCGTCAACAGATTTAGTGAATATATCTACAGTCTGTTCTTCTGTGGGTACAAAGTGTAACTCCACAGTTCCATTCATGACATGCTCTCTGATAAAATGATACCTGATATCAATGTGCTTCGTTCTCGAGTGCTGCACAGGGTTGTTGGAGATTGCTATGGCACTTGTATTATCACAGAATATGGGAATTTTGTCTAATGCAAAGCCATAGTCCTTTAATTGATTCCGTATCCATAAGATCTGAGCACAACAGCTTCCAGCAGCAATATATTCAGCTTCTGTTGTTGAATTGGAAACTGTTTGCTGTTTCTTGCTATACCAGGAAATCAACCTACCTCCTAGGAATTGACAACTCCCAGAGGTGCTTTTTCTATCCACAACACTACCTGCATAATCAGAATCTGTATATCCAACAAGATTAAAACCAGAATCTTTAGGGTACCAGATACCTAGATTAGGTGTACCCTTAAGATATCTCAAGATTCTTTTCACAGCAACGAGATGAACATCTCTAGGGTCCGCTTGGAACCTTGCACACAAGCATGTAGCATACATAATATCTGGTCTACTTGCAGTAAGATAGAGTAAGGAGCCAATCATACCTCTGTAGCTTGTAACATCTACCTTGATAGATTTGTCAGAAGCTCCAAGTTTGATGGCTGTTGAAGATGGAGTCCTTGCTGATGCTGAATCCTCCATGTGATACTTCTTGAGGAGTTCTTTGAGATACTTGGATTGACAAATAAATATACCATTTGACCTTTGACTTACTTGTAATCCAAGAAAGAACTTCAGCTCACCCATCATACTCATTTCAAACTTACTCTGCATAAGCTCAGCAAATCTCTTACAGAGATTATCATTAGTAGACCCAAATATGATGTCATCCACATAGACTTGGACTAATATCATATCACTTTTGTGTTTCTTTGAAAAAAGAGTTTTGTCTATGATACCTCTAACAAAACCATTTTCTAAAAGAACACCAGAGAGAGTGTCATACCATTTTCTTGGGGCTTGTTTGAGACCATAGATAGCCTTGAAGAGAAAGTACACAAAGTCCAGCAGCTCCTGATTTTCAAAGCCAGGGGGCTGTTCCACATACACTTCTTCATCAAGTTCACCATTCAGGAATGCACTCTTAACATCCATTTGATAGACTTTAAAATTGGAATAAGCAGCAAATGCTAAGAACATCCTGATGGCCTCAAGTCTAGCCACTGGTGCATAGGTTTCATCATAATCAATGCCTTCAGCTTGTGAATACCCTTGTGCAACCAGTCTTGCCTTGTTCCTTGTAACAATGCCATCCTCATCTAGCTTGTTCCTATATACCCATCTTGTACCAACTACTTTCTTGTTCTTTGGCCTGGGTACCAGCTTCCAGACTTGTTGTTGTTCAAACTGATTGAGTTCATCTTGCATAGCAATCACCCAATCTGGATCAGTCAGTGCTTCCTCAGTTTTCTTTGGCTCCATTTTAGATAGAAATGCTGAGAAAAGACATTCATTCTGAGAAGCACTTCTAGTTTTAACTCCAACATCTGGATCACCAATGATCAGCTCAAAAGGATGAGCTCTATTCCACACAGTCTGTCTTGGAAGATTTGATCTTGATGATTCACCTTGAAATTCACTTTGATGTTGTGAGTGACTAGTTGATCCTTCATTTGCTCCCCCTGAGTTGTTGCCTGTTTGCCTTGATGATTCTTCTCCAGTGTTGGTGGTATCTCCATTGTTACCAGTGTTTCCACCACCATCACCATGATCATTATCATCATTGTTATTATCATCACCAGCAATAACTTCAGGTGGGGCTTCATCATCTGATTCTGAGTCTGGCAAGTTATCAAACTTCAGCTTTTCAGATGAGTCTTCTTTTTGGATACTGGGGAACTTAGTGTCATCAAAAGTAACATTGACACTTTCCTTTACTGTGTGACTCACTACACCATATATGACATTTGCCAACACCTAAAAAAAGTGTGAAAAATCATGATTAGTGTTGCTGGCAGCCAAAATATAGCCTACGCCAACACTTTTCCCAATTTTCGAAGTGTTGGACTTTGCACTGTGGCCGTAGGGGTCTATGCCAACACTTGATGAACCTGCAGTAACACATGAAAAAACTGTTACCGTATACCCCAATGGCAATACTTTCTTGTCTTTACCAACACTAAGAAAAGCGTTGGAATATACCCTATGCCAACACAAGTACTCGATAAAGCATGTGTTGCAATACCTAGCACCGTAACAATATTTTCTTAATTGGCAACACCTAGTATTCTATTCCAACACTTATTTGTGAAACACTTTTTTTTATTTTGGTAACACCATTTTACTTTATTGCAATATTAATTTGTTCAACATTATTCATTTTTTGCCAACACATTTTCGTGTTTTAGTAACATTTTGTAAACCAACAAAAACCAAATGCATTGGATTAGCATCACTATAAACATATTGTTCACAAAAATACAAAAGCAGTACCTACTTAGTTTTACAGTCACAAAAATAAAGTACCGTCACAATATTGTTCACAAAAGTATTATCACAATATTAGTATTATCTAGAGATTGAAATATAACTTAATGAGCATACAATGTAAGTCTTTCCCTGTACTTTGAGATGACTACACAATAAATGTATACCCACTGAGGTGCTTGTAGCAGGTCCATCTGACGAACCGTATGAGTACTCTTCAATATTCCAAGGATATCTTGTCCTAAACCAAAACCAAATGTCATTATATGCCAGTGATCATGTGACAAGCTTCACAAGAAGAACTGCTCCAGCGGTACTCTACCTGTAAATATTAAATAAACATAAACAAGCATTAACCTGCTTGAAATTTTATTTTAGAAACTATCGAAGGAAGGTACTAGAACTTTGTTATCCTAAGCTTCAACGTCCAGAACTTGAACTTTAACTTGATCTTTGTAATTCAAGATGGTATAATACTACAAAAATCAGCCTTTCCAACAGAATTATTATCTCTTTGTAATTTACTAATTTAGACATCACTCGAAATTAACGTCTAGGCACTTAATACAGAAGAAACCTCGTTGTACACATGTTCTCAGTCTGGAAAACACCCTAGAGACAACACTATATCTAGTCATCCAACAAAAAACAATTCATAATTTGCTTGATCAACTTGCACATAGTAAACAAGCTCCAGAATTACTATTTTGTAATTGGGATTCGGTATCTTCTGTAAAACGGAACCAAAAAAAACCTCAAACAGAAACGAGGTATAGACCAAACCTGTGTGCCTAGAGTTCAATATTTTTTTAAACCCAATTATGAACTTACTCATTTGTAAACGCAAATATAGTGCCAGAAGGGAAAGGACAAAATAAATACCTTGTGAGTAGAATTAGAAAGATGTGTGAGCGTGCCAAACTATTCTTGACAAAAGAACATGCAAGGAGAATTAAGAAGACGTATAAACATACCAAACCATCTCGATTCTCTTCAAATAAACAAATCGCGTCATCAGCTGCTCCACTAGCAATTATTCCTTCGCTGTAATAATTGCACATGAAAAATTACAATATCAAGACATATTATGCCAAAACTGATGATTTTCTAAAATGCCTAGCCAAGTCTTCTGACTCTAACTCAATCACCAAACTTGTATACACCCCTGCTAACTCTACTTTCGATGCTGCATTACGCTACTCTATTAACAACCTTCGTTTCACAAAGCCCACCACTCCGAAACCTCTGGTCATTGTCACAATTTCGACGGCCTCTCTTATGTTTCATCAGTCCCATTTATTGTACTAGACATGTGTAACATTAATAAAGTTACTGCTGATGTGTCAACCGTAACTGCATGGGTTGACAGTGGTGCAAGAAATGGTGAACTAAAATTTGTTCACCATGGGTGAAAATTTGTTCTGGGTGATCAGAGGAGGAGGTGGTGGAAGCTTCGGAGTTGTTGTGTCGTGGAAAGTAAATCTTGTACCTGTTCCTCCAGTTGTCTCGATTTTCAAGATATTCAGAACCCTGGAACAATACATAAACGAGATGCACATCCTTTAAGCACCTTGTGTTTCAGAATGTTTTTACCTGTAATTTCCCCAGCGCATCTTCAATGTTACCCCTGAAGAAAAAAAGAAAGTGTGTAATTAATATCATCTCAGCATGATAGCAGATAAATGAGGGGGTGGTGGATTCATTTAACATGGGATATAGCAGGCGGTTTACTTATGTGTTCTAGTCTTTGTCGAAGATATCACTATCTCCCCGTCTTTGTTGATCCGATTCTTTTCCTGTTATTGATCACCCACTTAAATTTAAGTTCTAATGTACAAAATGTATAGAAGATTAGAAATGCTCAAGTCTAACCACATGCATTATCCGCTCTCTGACTCTGTCACTTAACCACTGTGCATCTTTGACATTAAACCGCATATCCACCTTACTGTTGACTGCAAAACATATACAGTATAAAATATAAATAATGCGTAATCTAAAAACATGAAAGAAAACAGAAAACTGGAAATAGCTAAATGACTCTGAATGTGTAAAATTGTACCCAAATACATTTGAAATGCAAATCTTTACGAACCTTTATTGACATTTTGTCCTCTAGGACCACCACTTATGGCAAATCTCATGACGACATGATCTAAGTCATAAAACAATACTTGCATTCATTAGAAAGACAGAACTCAAATAGTATGTGCAGGTCACAGAGCACCAAATGCTACATTAGACACTTCAACTAATATAATTTATGCAAATGTCGCTTGTTGTATACATAAATCGCATATGGTTCAATCATCAGTTGACAGACAAGTTCTATAGGGTTTATATTTGAATATAAAATTAACGCATACTTGCAGTGATTTTAGGGATAGGCTCATTGCCAGCAGACTGGGATCTCTCTACGGCTTCCTGCACCATCTACTGAATTTGAGACAGTCTCACCGGTGATTTTTTAGGGAAGCCGTCTTCAGCGGCAGACCTAACAACTGGGCTGCAACTAATGGTCATGACATGTGGCACACGGCCAAAGACCATGCCCAAGTTTGGGAACGTCGTCGTAGGTACAGATTTAAAGGATGACAGGGATGCAGAGGAGAAGATGTTTCTCATAATCAGGCTACTTGCTCTCATTGCCGCCATGTTCACATTCAAACCCTAACTTCAATGTTTTTGACAAATTATATGAGTTGTTTATTGAAAAACATGATTATTATTTTTTTGCAATATGTGTTCTATATTTTTGCAATCTTGGTGCAATGCATCTTCGAATATCAATACTTGCTGTTAAATCCTTAAAATCAGAACACAATCATTCCCCAACTGATAGCAACCAAGTGATAACAATATATACACATAAATTTAACATTGTCACGAATCATGGACACTCACCATGTAAATAGAATCTAGAAGTCATATCACTTGCGGAGATTAAGTATTTTAGTTATGTCAATAAAAATAAGACTCAAGACTGAATAAGAAAGTTATTACCAAGGTACATGGCCATGACCAGACTGCATCCTTTCAGGGCCCCATACCTTTATGGAAAGATCATCACTGCAAAGTCAACAAGCGTCATTCAACCAAAGACAAATAGTATCATTATATGTGCAACTAATATTTGAATATATCTTTTCCAGTATCATAAACACAGTAGGGCAACACAGAGTAGTAGTATAAATATCCAAAAGCATAATGCAACTTCATACCTACATGTAACCATTTTCTCTCCAGTGGCATTAAAAGATATAGACTATACTGTAGATGAGTGTCCACTACATAAATGGATGGCGTGGATTTATAAGACCAGATTAGAAGTGTAATACACAGGATCATCATCTCAATATATACTGGTATTCTGACTAGAATCTAAACTTACCCAGGGAGTATTATGCTCGCACGTCTTTCTATTTTCAAATCTCTTTCCATAATCCTAAGTTAGAAATAGTAACTGGATAAGACTTGTTAACAACTTACATCACATTGTTTAACTTGAAGAAAAAAAATTAACAGGACAATTACCCCATCAGATGCTGTAATGATTGAGTGCAAATTCGGAATAAAGTCGGCACTTTCAATTTTGGGAATGACGTGTATATCCGCGCCACAGCCTGTATAACAATAAGAGAGAGTGATCACAAAATGATTATAGCTATAACAAAATGTAATAATTGGCATATTACATAATGTCTAGAATTGTATAAATAAATTTACTTTTCAAATAGTTCTTCAGTTCATGCACCACCGCAGCATCTTTGACAAAAGAAACAACATAAAAGTCTACTTTATTATCCACTCCAAACTTGATATCATCCCAGTCCTTTTCTGTTACACAAAATTCACAAAGTTATAGTAATTGCTAAATCATAAAAGCTAACACACTTCTGTAGGAAGAGAAAATACATGTGCCAAAACAATGGATATTTAGTCGGTCAAGGCTAAGGTCTAACCAGTGATGGATGGCAATGCAGCACTTTTCCCTCGGACATTTAGATGTCGTCTTGATTTGAGCTCACCACCATCAACAACTTCGCAATTAACCGAGTCTTCGGTTTTAGACTTGACCACCAAAGACATCATACCACCTAGATCCAAATTACATATAACCACAATTTGGTATGTATAGTCAACAATCAACATGTGAACCTCAGATAAATATTCTGCTAATTGATAATTACAAACTGCTCTATAATTACTTAAAAGGAACAAAAATATGATAGTCTCCATTCTACCCATTCATTATAGAAGAAAAACAAATATATTTACCCACGAAGTAGTACAAACTACTTCCCAACATAAATTATGCATACAAAGTAAAGTTAAGAAATACAAACACAAATTCCAGGCCTAATTACCAAACACAAAAATCAGGGTTTACAAGAAACACAAACAATGAAGCTCTTAGAAATTAGGGTTTATACCTTGTTGAAATAAGCTCCCAAAATAGTGTATAAAAGACCCAATTGATGTATGTGTGTAGAAGCCCTAATTGCTACAATCCGTAGAAGCTCTAATTGAATCGTGAAGAACCCTAATTAAACTGTAACCCGTCGAGTGAGAGAGAAATATTTAAGAGAGTAATGTTTTGAGAGAGAGAGTATTTGAGTAATGTTTGTGTGTATAAGCCCAAAATGTTTCAGCGGGTTTAATTTTAGGATACAGGCCGCCCAAAATTTTAGACCAAAATTTTCCCCGCCTACTTATAAGTTGGGTTAAGTTTTGCCCGCTTATTTTTTAGTTGTTTTGCTAACATTTTTTTAATCATCAATTGTAACACCCGAATTTCTGTTACAATAGAAATTTAATTATATTTAAGGTAACACAAAATTACATCAACAGTAACACTAAAAAATTGTATTGCCTTATATCTATTTTAAGTCATCTAAGGTAACATTTTGACCAGTAACACAAAAATTAATGTTGGCGAATCCCATATATGGTGTAGTGGACTGCCAACCACGTAGACCCTGTAAGATCTTCTGGAATATCCAACAAAAATAGCTTCTTGTGCCTTTGCATCAAACTTGCCACGTTTAACATTGTCATCTATAAGCACAAAGCATTTTGCTCCAAATACATGAAAGTACTTGACAGTTGGTTTCTTGTTGTTCATGATCTCATACGGAGTCTTCATTAAGTCCTTGTTGATTAAAGTTCGATTCTGAGTATAACAAGCTGTATTCGCTGCTTCAGCCCAAAAGTACGTTGGAAGTTTGGACTCACTTAGCATAGTCCTAGCTGCTTCAATCAATGTACGATTCTTTCTTTCCACTACTCCATTTTGTTGAGGAGTTCTAGGGGCAGAATACTGTCTTGTTATTCCTTTATCAGCACAAAAGTCATTTAGAATGGCATTTTTGAATTCAGTACCATTATCTGACCTTATGGCTCTAACAGGGAATCTAGAATCCAGCTCAATCAACTTTATGTGGCCAATCACCAGGAATGGAGTCTCATCCTTGGAATGTAGGAATAAAACCCAAGTATATTTAGAAAAATCATCAACAATCACAAGTGCATATTGCTTCTTTGACATAGACATCACATTAACTGGACCAAACAAATCCATGTGCAGTAGCTGAAGTGGTTCAGTTATTGATGATGTGTCAGTGCCCTTGTGAGAAGCTTTCTTTGACTTTCCTTTCTGGCATGCCTCACACAGTCCTTCCTGTGTAAATTCCATCTGAGGCAAACCTCTAACTAATTCCCTCTTGACTAAAGAGTTCATAGTTTTGAAGTTAAGGTGAGACATCTTCTTGTGCCATAGCCAACTATCATCTGATGAAGCTTTAGCATAAAAACAATTAACTTCATCTTTGAATCCCGAGTTCAGATCAGCTATGAACAAGTCACCTTTCCTTACTCCTTGAAGAGCAGGCTTTCCATTCTTCTTGTGAGTGATCTGACACTTCTCTCTTTCAAAGGAAACAGCATATCCTCTGTCACAGAACTGACTGATGCTGAGAAGATTGAACGTCAGACCTTCCACAAATGAAACATCTTCAATGATAACATTTCCGTACTTCAAACAGCCATATCCTTTCGTAATACCCTTGCTGTTATCTCCAAAGGTAACTACTGGGCCAGCTTTCACAACCACATCTGATAGCAGGGCTCTATCTCCGGTCATATGCCTTGAACAACCACTGCCAAGAATCCACATAACACGGTTTACCTGTTTAACTCCCTGCAATATCAGATTGATTAGTCCTTCCTCGGAGCCCAAAATTGATTGGGTCCGGCATACTTAAAGAACTGGCCTTTGTCAGGCAAAACAACATTTCTAATTAAAACTACTTCATCCTTTTTCACATAAGAGCGTTTCCATTTATAGCCAGCCTTAACACATTTCTGAGTAGGCTTAGGGATAAATGAATCCACTTTAGTCTGAGGAGGACTAGTAGTCTTTGCTTTAACATGCTTCTTATTATTAACATGTTGACGTGGTGCAGTCTTATCACTAGATACATGCTTTTTATTAAAGAAAGCATACATAACATTAAAAGCACAAGACATGCAATTACTCACACCACATGCTTTATGAGAAGAATTAACAGCAGGCATGTTAGATCTACAGTTGTTTTGATCCAACTTATGGATATCTGATTTAGTCTTTTTAGTTGTAGCAACTTTGACTGGAATATCAGATATACACTTTTTGGACTGTTCAACTTCCAAAGCCATATCTTCTTCACGAATCTCTTCAGCAATGATTATAGAGTATTCATTCATAGGATCTTCTATGGATTCTTTACAGAAGGGTGTTTTAATACCCTTAAGTACATAAGGAACAACCTTTCCTTCTTCTCTGACTCTACAAGGTGTATTAATACCAAGCAATCCAATAGCCTCATTATAATCATAACCTATACTGACATGATTACCAATAGCTTGTTTATTGAAAATTTCTTTAGCCGTTTTACAAGAGTTGTAATAGGCATTAGCTTTGGTTTTAAGCTCACTAATCTGATCTTTGAGAATGGTTTCCAGTTGAATATAACATTTAACCCTATTCTCAAGAAAAGCAATTTTCTCAGTAAGTTCATCCTGATTAACATGCACAAGTTTCAATTCTTTTAATTCCTTTTCAAGATTTGTGTTTAAAAGATTTATTCTATCATTTTCAGTGCGTGCACAACTTATGGTGCCACCAAGATGATAAATCATTTCAGCGTCAGTAAAGGTTACCTCTGACATGTATCTGGATGAAGTGCTTTCCTCTTTAGCCATTAAAGCAAGGTTCCCCATCTCACCTGCTTCTTCATCACTGTCAGTGTCATCCCAACTCTTTCCCTCAGCAACATAGGCTTTCCCAATCTTGTTCTTCTTGCTAGAATCAAATGTGTTTCTGGTCACTTGCTTTGGCTTTCTGCACTCAGTAGCAAAATGACCCAACTCATTGCAATTGTAGCATCTGATTGTGCTCCTTTCCACAGTTCCAGTTTTGTAGCCACCCCTTGTGCCACTTGAAGAGGAAGATCCACCTCTCTGAAATCTGGGTCTGAACTTAAGATTGGGATTCCTCTTGAATCTAAACTTCCCAAACTTTCTGACTATCAAAGCCAAATCACTATCCTTCAGCTGATCAAGTTCTTCTAAAGAATAGAAGTCACCACCAGATTGATCAATGGATGTTAATCCATATTCAGCATCAATAACATTCATGTTAGAACTGGAAGGTTGAACAGCCTTCACTTCCAGTCTCTGTGGGACTTCAGCAGCCAATGCAGTAGAGGTACCAACAATCTTCCCAGTTCCATACAGCTCTCTTTGTTGAATCTGCTCCAGCTCATAGGTCTTCAGCACACCATACAATCTCTCCAAAGCAATCTCATTCATATCTCTTGCTTCTCTAATGGCAGATATTTTGTGCTCCAAATGAGGTGGTAGGGTTAGAAGGAACTTCTTGTTAATCTCCTTGTTGGTGTAGTGCTTCCCATTGAGATTCAGATCATTGATTAATTTGTTGTATCTTTCAAAAACCTGAGAGATACCTTCACCAGGGTTTGATCTGAAATGCTCATATTGTGAAGTGAGAATTTCCAGCATATTCTCCCTAACTTCCTCTGTCCCCTCATTGATTATCTCTATGGTTCCCCAAATATGTTTGGCAGTTTCACAATTTAGGACATGATTATGCATGATAGGATCAAGACTCTCAATAAGGATCAACTGAAGACAGGAATCCAAGGTAACATCCTCTTTCTCATCAGGAGTGTACTCCTTGGGATCTTTAGGGTACATACTAGTAGGCCTAGTAACAACGTTATCCACTGTTATCTCTTCCTCAATAATCATAGGGAGTTTGGGACCTTTCTTCAGCACATCAATGTATTTAGGATTTGCAACCTTAAGAAATAGGAGCATTTTCTTCTTCCACATAGAATAATGCTCCTTGCTGAACATTGGGATTTTGACAGTACCAACTTTCTGAGTTGTAGACATTTTTGAGATTTTTAGAAAAATAAAAATTTCAGAGTTAAGAAAAAAATCTCAAACAATTGGATCTTTGATTAGTATATCAATCAAAAGGCTCTGATGCCAATTGTTAGGTCCTGATAAGTTTGTAGAAGGGGGGGGGGGGGGGGGTTGAATACAAACTATACAGTTTTATCGAAATTTGTTCGTTTAAGATTAAACAATTTAGAACAAATTAATGCGGAATAAAAACTGAAACAATATTCAAGTTAAATAGAAACTCTATTAAACTTGAGGAGTGTTACAACTTTGATCACTAATTACAAAGAACTTAATAAAACAAATCTAGAATAAATTCGACATGAATTTATCTATTTTTGTAATAAAAAGGATCGAATACTAAAAAGTAGTTCGATATAAAATCTAGGGATTATGATCCGCTAGAAAGCTAAAGCAGTACAAGTGAAATGATCCTTATGAATTTAATGATAAGAACTTGTCAAGAATTAAATCACTGGCCGGAAATGAGCGCTTTGCAGTTGAAGAATTAATGAAGAATGTAATGCTTTTGTTCTGTGTCTTTTCTTCTCTGTATATTCTTAATGTCAACTGCCTCTTTTCATTTATACAAATCACTTGTCAAACTTTTCCACGCGCCAATCCACTAGCAGATTGTATTTAGAAGACTTGCTGGAAAACTATGGAAATGGCCTTGGAAGACTCTCGGGAAGACAAGGTTTGTACTTAGAAGACAACCGGGAAGACAGTGGTTTGGCCTAGGAAGACAATCGGGAAGACAGCCTTGGTAGTCTTCCTAGTTCATAGAACTAAGTCTTCCTAGTTCAATCCTAAGTCTTCCTAGTTCAAATATATTCTAATTTAAATAATTAACTAAATAAATTATGTATTAAATTAATTCTTTGCAGAATTAATTTAATAAATAATATACTTAATAATAATAATTATTTATAAGAGAATAAATAGAACAAGTTGACTTCTCAATTAATTCCAGAATCACTTAAAACTTAGATAAATAACAAACACAATAGTACGTTGACACTCGATGTACTGTCTGGTTCATGAGTGACTAACGACAATGTCTGTTCTTTATCTATTTAACTTTAAGCAGTGATTCACTACCTTCTCATTCAAGAACTCCGTAATCAGTATTTTTTCTCTGTCACCACTTGAAATCTCTGTCACTTTAATAAATCCACTGAGCTTAAATACTTCATTGAGGCTTGATCAATAAATTGAGCTTCTTTCAATGTAGAATCACTTCAAGTCTGTAGATGACTTTAATCTTCATTCTTTGACAGATATAATCTTCCGAGATTCCTGTGACAATTGATTTTTATTATTTACTTATTACATCTTAATTAAAGTTGAGTAGAATCCTCGGTGTTTACAAATAGGACTAGACATATGCCTTTCAGGAACTCAGTTTAACAACGATGAGTTCAAAAAGTATTGTGATGAAAACGATATCAAGTTACGCTTCACTTCTGTCGCCCATCCTCAAGCAAATGGGCAAGCTGAAGTTGCAAATCGAATCATCCTTGATGGACTAAAGAAAAGAGTTGAACGCTCCAGAAACACTTGGGTAGACGAATTACTCCCTATACTTTGGGCATATCGTACTACTTGCAAAGTCACCACCGGGGCAACTCCATTTCTATTGGCTTATGGAGCAGAGGCAGTGGTCCCGGTGGAGATTACTCACACCTCCCCAAGAGTTGAGGCTTATGAACCAGAAGAAAATGAAGAAGGCTTGAGGCTGGCTTTAGATCTAATTGACGAAGTTAGAGATGAGGCAAACGCCAAGATAGTTGAACATCAAAAGAAAGCATCCTTCTACTACAACCTAAGGGTTAAAGAAAGGTTCTTTCGTCAAGGAGACTTGGTTCTCAGAAAGATTGAGGCATCCGGAGTTGGACAAAAAGGGAAGTTAGCCCCAAATTGGGAAGGACCATATCGCGTCAAGAACGTATTTGGTCGAGGCTCATACAAGCTAGAAACCCTTGAAGGGCATGAGGTGCCAAGGACTTGGCATGCCTCCAATTTGAAAGTTTATTATGTTTAAGGTATCTCCCAAGTGGACTCACTACTATAAATAAGGTTCGATGAAACCAACCCAAGTTTTAAACTGGGATACTATGTAAGGGTTGATCCCATCTTCAAATTATGAATGAATTCAGCATTTTCATGTTTTAAAGCTTATCTATTATGAGTGTTCATAAACATGCAAAAAGCAAGAAAAACAATGCAAGCCATGAATGGCCACAAGATATAAATAAAAACTTAAATAAAAGTTAAGTTAAGCCCGTAGGCCAAAAGTACATCAATATTGTTACAAGCCAGGAAAGGCCATAAATAAGAACTACAAAAGAAAAAACTACACCTAATCTTCCTTATCCACGGCCTGCTCCTCATCCTCCTCTTCCTCTCCCAAGTGAGGGGCAGCATCATCAGCTCCAACATCCTGACCAGGAGGAGAAGTATGATCCAGGTCTAGGATCCTGTCATCCTCCTCCATGTCCTCCTCTCCAGCCAAAGCCAACTCCATATGAGTAGGAAGGTGAGGGCTTGGAAAATCAGATATAGTGAGGGATCCAGGCATCCTCTCCAAGACAGCAACAAGAGCGTCATCCCATCCCTTAGTATACTGAACAGGGAAGAGGAGCCCATCATGCTTATCAATCAAGTCCCCGTACTCCTCAGAGTCGAGGTACTCGTCAATAAAATCATCTTTGGCCTTCCTCAAAGATACCAGTTCAGCCTGAGAGTCAGCCAACTCCTTCTCCTTCCTAGCCAGGGTGGCCTTCACTGAAGCCATTTCCTCCTGGGACTTCTCAAACTTGCCTTGGTTGGCCTCAGAAGATGAGCGCCAAGACTTAGCTTGAAAGAGAGCCCCTTGGTAGTTGGCATTCATCTGCAAGCAAGTTATAGGTTAAATACTTAAACTTGAAATAAATCAAAGACTACAAAGAAAAGAAGGAGAGAAATACTTACAGCAGCCATAGCCTGAGATCCAGCATGCTCCACCCCCTCGATGGTGGAGTTAGAAACAAAATCCTTGTAGTCACAAGGAGTCAGAGAGTGATAAGACCACTCCACAGCATGTTTGGACACTCCCACCACAGTGTCCTTCTTCCTAAGACCCCAGTTGGGGCGCCAAACTGCACTCTTGCCCGAGGGAGGGCCTTCGGCATCCTCAGTAAGGTCCACATGTGGCCTTATGAAAGCTGGAATACTAGAAGCACGAGGGTCTTTCCCTGCCAAACGTGCCCTCTTCATCCTGGCTGTTTCCCCCTCTTCAGGCTCGTTGGTCTTATTGATAAAGACCGCAGCTGCAAAAGATATAAGGAAAGAAACAGTTGGTATAAGTTAATCTTAAATAAATAAAGAAAGATATGAGGTGAGAATTACCCTTATCAGAAACGTTGGAAAGTCCCAAGGACCTAAGCTGAAACTCATCCAGGAGCACCCAAGCCATTGTGGCATAATTATCCTTTGTGAGCTCAGCATATGCATGGGCCTCTTCATCAGTTAGGATGATATCACTAGGGCTACCATCCGAAACCCTACTAAAGGAACTACGAAAAAGGGTGCCCCAATCCCCTCCTTCCCAAATCAAGTACATGAACTCTTCCTTCCATTTGAGGTTATTGTCTGGAATGGATTTAGGGTGAAATATGGGGGGAGTGGAAGGACGGTGGTTGATATAAACCCAACCCAAAGAAGTGGATGAACTATTCTTAAATTGAAAAATTCTCCTAAACAAAGCTACAGATAAAGGGAAATTTTTCTTCAAACAAAGAACAATGAAACACAGAATGATTCTCCAGGCGTTTGGAGGAAGTTGGCAAGGATTAATCCCAACATCAGCCAAAAGCCTGGGAATGAACTCATGAAAGGGAAACCTGAGTCCTGCGACAATGGCATCCTTGTAAATGCAGAGTGCATCAGGACGCCAATGGCAAGAACGGTCCCCTGGGCCAGCTGGGACTAATCTATAGGGGGACCTAATCCTATACATTTTATTATAGTCCCTAATTAAGTCGATTTCATGGAACTTATTACTACAGTCGAAAGAATCTAAGTGAGACACAGAGGGATACTCATCACTACGCTCTAAGATCATATCTTGAAGTGACATATGAGAAGAACGGATGATAATACCTCTCTTAGAAGCTTTGTTCATTCTTTGAAGGCGTTGAGCAGCTTTGTCAGACATCTTCAAACGTTCAAGAAAATTCCCAGAAAAATCTTCAAAGAAACTTCAAATCTTCAAAACTTCAAGGAAAATTCTCAGAAAATCTTCAAAAAACCCAGAAATCTTCAAGTGATGAAGATTGAAAACCCAGAAATCTTCAAGGGATGAAGATCAATCCCAGAAAAACAAGAACACCACCGTAAAAAGCTCGCCGGGAATCGCCTCTCCACGGAATAAAAGAGAGAAAAAACTATGATAACTAGAGAGAAATTTTGGAAAGTGAAAAGTGAGAAGTGAGAGTGAAATGAGAAATCTCACTCTTTTATAGTGAGAATGACTGGAAGATCAACCGGCTGAGGAAGAGCAACCGCCTATAGCCAGTAAGGCCCATAAATCCATTTATGGATTACAAAGGCAAAGGCCCAAATAAATTAAAACTCAGGCAAATTCGAAGCCCAAACAAATAAGGCCCAATTAGGCCCAAGGCAGAAATAACTTAAATCCAATCAAAAATTGGTTTAGTTGAGGCCCAAGAAAAGAATGAAAAACCAAAAATAAAATCTTGGAATATAACCAAGGCAGAAAATTAAAAGTCGAGATCGTACGACCCTGGTCGAAAGTATACGAGAAAACAAGGTCGCATCAAACGACCTCACTTCCAAAATCAAATCAAAAAACTGGAAAAACGAGGTCGAAAAGACCCTAGATCGAAGTCGAGAGATTAACATCGAAAATACATGAGAAATCGAGGTCGTATTGTACGACCTCGTACCAAAATAAAGTCAGGAAATCAGAAATTCCTGATCGAAAAATGGCTAGTTGAAATCGAGCAAACGAGATCGAAATTACATAGGGAATTGAAGTCGTATTGATCGACTTCGCTCCAAAATAAAACCAGGAAATCATAGAGTCCTGGTCGAAAACACATGGAAACGAAGTCGACAAATCCAGGTCGACATTGGCCTATGAGTCGAGGTCGAAACCAACGACCTCACAGCCAATCGAGGTCGAAGGAATACTAGAAACAAAATCGGCAAAACGAGGTCGAAAATGACTTACGAGTCAAGGTCGACAGCTCCAGGTCGAAAACATACTGGGTCGAGGTCGAAATCATGAGGTCGAAAAAGACCTATGATTCGAGGTCGAACCCATCGACTTGGGACCAGAAACGAGGTCGAAAAAAGGACACCCGAGGTCGAACGATCCTGGTCGAAAATGACCGAGAATCTGAGGTCGAATCCATCGACCTGAGACCAGAAACGAGGTCGAATTCCTGGTCGAAATTCCAGGTCGAATTTGTACTGATTCCAGGTCAAAAACCTGGTCGAATTTGTACTAATTCCAGGTCGAATTCCTGGTCGAAAATGACCTAAATTAAGGTCAAAAGTGCCTTGAAAAAAGGAAAATTTTGGGAAAAACGCGCTGTAACTTCTACAAAAACCCCAGGGAGATTTTCCCAGAAGTTGGGGGGCAAATGATATGGTCAGAAAAGTAATTATAGAAATATAATTGACTGGTCAAACAAAAGGTCGATATTTAAGGCCCGACACCCTAATTATTCATTAATTTCGTAATTAATGAATAGGGAAAATATACAGCTCATTAAAAAAGCCCAAATTATGGCAAATTGGTCAAAGAAGGATCCGGAATCCCCATTAAAGGCAATTAATGAGTCATAGCCTTTATCGACAAGGAAAAGACTTATCCTGCAAGCAATACAATGTTTATCCAATATCGAAAATGAGACTTATTCGCTAAGACTCCTAAACATACCATAAATGCGAGGCTCCAGACGCCTATATAAAGGACCTGATCCTACAATCAGAACTACGTCTTTGGCTTGATTCTCAATAACGATTTGAGATACGTAGGCATCTTGTGAGGACCAATTTAGTCCGGAAACACAAGTGCAGCCATTAAAGCTCGAAAGCTCATTAATCCTAGCAATTAATATACAAGTACGTTTTTTATTCCACAACATCAATATAGAAAACTTATTTATATTTGGTATATTTGGTTTAAATTATCAAAATACACCTTTTAGAATTTAAATATAATCCTATTATTAATAAAATAAACTTTTTTAATATTTGATCTAATGATTTTCTTTTATCTAGTTAAGATCTAATGGTCCTTATTAATTTGGTTGACTACGACCAAAATTTGGGATAAGATCTCTATTATGATTATTATATATAATGATTTAATATAATAAGGATATCAAGTATATACTGATATAAGTATCTTACTAACTGCTTTTACTTTTAATTTTTCGGTTTTATTTACGGTGTAAATAAAATTTTAAAATACATTATTACTTAAAAATTATTAAATAGAATAAAAATTATGTTATGATTATATAAAATTTTATTCTCATATTATTATATTCTTAATCGATTTGAATTTGTTCTTAATTAATTTTGATACTTTATTGAAAGAAACATAAAATTTCTATATTTAAAAGAATTAGTGGAAAAATAAATAAATTGGTGCTACAATAATAAAAATTTTTTTATTAAAATTTAGATACTCACTTTAATATTTGGGTTCTATCCTGAGTTTTAGAAATTGAATTTTGACGATTTTACAACTCATGCGAAACTAACAAAATTATCTTTAATTTAATTTAATGATGGTTTAATAATTATTATCTAACTTGACCAGTTGACCTACCCATAAAATAAACTGAAAAGAAAAGATGGTTCAGAAGTTTTACACAAAGAATTCAATTCAATATAGAAAACCAATTTATAATTGGTTTAAATTATCAAAGCACACTTCTTAGTATTTAAATATAATCCTACATTTAATCAAATACACATTTTAATATAAGTATTATATTCAAAATTATCGTTTATGAATATGAAACCCTCAACATTTTAATAATATTTTGATATTATCCTTTTATGTTTGTTATATGTAAAATAATATAATTATAATTTGGATTAATCGAATTATTATGTTCCTTCAGAAAGAAAGTGTTTAAATTTATTCATGAGTTCTCCTAAGTCTCTTATAACGTAGGGTATCTTGATATTTGGTTTAACAATTATTATCTAACTGGAACTATACATAAATTCAAGAGAAAAGATATTTAAGAATTTTTACATAGAAAAATTTTAAATTATCAAAATACACTTTTTAGTATTTAAATATAATTCTATTATTAATCAGATACAATTTTTAATATTAGATCTAACAATTCTCATCGATCTATAATTATTAATTTGGTCGTATACTGATCGTACACGGACCAGATCGATTTTAATTTTTTCTTAAATTGATTTTAATATTTTATTGAAATAAACAAAGAATTTATAAATTTAAAAGAATTAGGAAAAAAAAAATTAAATTGGTGCTACAATAATAAAAAAATATTTATTAAAATTTAGATAATAACTTTACTGTTTGGGCTCTTGGGCTCTATCTTGAGTTTTAGACAACAGATTTTAACGATTTTATAGCCCACGCGAAGCTTACAAAATTATCTTTAATTTAATGATGGTTTAATAATTATTATCTAACTGGAACTATCCATAAAATAAAGAGAAAAGATAATTACGAATTTTTACATAAAGATTTCTATTCAATATAGAAAACCCATTTATAATAGTTTAAATTATCAAAATACACATTTTAGTATTTAAATACTATCCTATTATTAATCAAATACAATTTTTAATATTATATCTGACGGTCCTCATCGATTTGAATATTTATAGTTTTATAATCCAATAGATTGTATACTTTTGGTAGTACAGTGACCGACCAAAGTTTTGGATAAGATCTCCCTTACGCTTATTATATACTAGCTTAAAACCCGTGCGATGCACGGATTGTTAATTGTTATTTTATTATTATTTTTTAATATTTTTTTAATTGTATTTGTTAAAAAAATAAGTAGGCATGTTAAAATAACTAAAAACTTTTAATTAATTAAAAATATTAAAATAGATTTTAAAATAAATAAGTAAAAGTTTGCCCGTTATATTTTTGGAAAAGAAGGGATTTCAGTAAGTAAAAATAAAAAATTTAACATATATATTTAGTTTAAAAAAGGAAAATGCCCGTGATATTTTTGGAAAATTAGATTTTAAAATTTAATAATTAAAAATATTTAAATACGTTTTAAAATAAATATGTAAAGGGTTTGTCCGTTAGATTTTTAGAAAAAGAATTGATTTTAGTGAGAAAAATAGAAAAAGTAAGTGGAAAAAGGTAATTTCCCGTGATATATTTAGAAAAGTAGGGACTGTGTTAGAAAAAAATCTATAATGTGTTTTAGTTGAAAAGGTAATTGTTTATAAATAGGTATTTGATTATTTATATTTTTTAATATTTTCGGTAATTGCATTTGTTAAGAAAAATAAGTAAGCATGTTAAAATAGGTAAACTTTTAAAAAATAATTATAATATTAAAATATGTTTAAAAATAAATAACTAAAGGTTGTCCATGATATTTTTGGAAAATGAGGGGTTTTAGTAAGGAAAAATAGAAAAACTAACACGTTTTAGTTAAAAAAAGGTAATTGCCCGTGATATATTTGAAAAGGTAGGGGAATTTGTTAGAAAAAAGAATGTATTTTAGGTGAAGAAGGTAATTGGTTATAAATAGGTAATATTATTAGTTAATAATATATTTCTATAAATAAGTAAGGTTAATTAAGTAAAAACACGAAGTAAAGTTTTCAGTAAAGGTAATTTAGTAAAATCACAACGTACCTATTATATAACAGTATTGATAAGGAGTTAATAGTACTAGCCTATAACCCGTACAAGGCATGTGTCTTAAAAAATAATAAACTAAAAAATTTAATATGAACGAATTTTTTTAAAATAAAAGAAAAAATTAATATGATAAATTATAAAATGAGAAACTTAAATATTAATTGGAACATAAAAAAATGCATATGAGGTTGAAGAAGATAAATGAGGTATTATTAATATTATTTTATAATAAAATAAAATTAATAATAAGGACGGAGAGAAAAACTAACATATTTTAATTAAATAAAGTAATTGTCCGTGATATTTTTAGAAGTGTTTTAATCATATTAATTGTATTTATTAAAAAAATACGTTGACATGTTAAAATAAGTAAGTTTTTTTAATAAGGACAAATAGAAAAGTTAACATATTTTAATTAAAAAAAAACGTAACTACCCGTAATATTTTTAGATGTGTTTTAAATATATTAATTGTATTTATTAAAAAAATACGTTGACTTGTTAAAATATGTATGTTTTTTTGAATAATTAAAAGTATTAAAATAGATTTTAAAAAATATAAGGAAGGGTTTCACTTGATATTTTTGGAAAAGACATATTTTAGTGATAACAAATATAAAATGTAATATATTTTAATTTAAAGGTAATTGCCCGTGATATTTTTGAAAAAGAATAAGATTTTGTTAGAATTTTTTTTTAACTGCAATCAGCTAGTTACTATTTTTATATTATTTTATTATTTATTAAATAGAGTATTAAAATAGGTTTTAAAATAAATAACTAAGTATTGCACCTCATATTTTTGAAAAATAGAGATTTTAGTGATAACAAATATAAAAAAATAATATGTTTTAATTTAAAGGTAGTTGTCGTGATATTTTTGGAAAAGTAGTAGATTTTGTTAGATTTTTTTTTTAATTATAAAAGGGAATCACGTAGTTAATATTTTTATATTATTTTATTATTTATTAAATAGAATATTAAAATAAGTTTAAAATAAATAAATAAGGATTGCACCTCATATTTTTGGAAAACAGAGATTTTAGTGATAACAAATATAAAAGGTAATATGTTTTAATTTAAAGATAATTTTCGTGATATTTTTGTAAAAGTGGTAGATTTTGTTACAAACAAATATTTTAATTATAAAAGGCAATAATTGTTAAAATATGTATTTTTTTTAATAATTAAAAGAATTAAAATGGGTTTTAAAATAAATAATTGTAAATTTGCACTTGATATTTTTGAAAAAGAGAGATTTTAGTGATAAAAAATATAAAAGGTAATATGTTTTAATTTAAAGGTAATTGCCGTGATATTTTTGGAAAATGAGTAGATTTTGTTAGAAAAAAGTGTTTTGTTAAGAAAAATACGTTGGCATGTTAAAATAGGTAAGTTTTTTTAAATAATTAAAAAAATTAAAATGGGTTTTAAAATAAATAAGTAAATTTTGCACTTGATATTTTTGAAAAACAGAGATTTTAGTGATAACAAATATAAAACGTAATATGTTTTAATTTAAAAGTAATTGTCCGTGATATATTTGGAAAAATGGGTAGATTTTGTTAGAAAAAAGTGTTTTGTTAAAAAAAATACGCCGGCTTGTTAAAATAGGTAAGATTTTTTTAATAATTAAAAAAACTAAAATGGGTTTTAAAATAAATAAGTAAAGTTTGCACCTGATATTTTTGAAAAATAGAGATTTTAGTGAGAACAAATATAAAAGGTAATGTATTTTAATTTAAAGGTAATTGCCCGTGATATTTTTGGAAAATGGGTAAATTTTGTTAGAAAAAAAGTGTTTTAATTATGAAAGGGAATGCGCTAGTTACTATTTTATATTATTTTATTATTTATTAAATATAATAAATGACCGAAAACCGAAAACTGAAAACCAAAATTTTCAATGTTTCGGGCTTTAATAATACTAGGTTAAAACCCGTGCGATGTACGGATTGTTAATTGCTATTTTATTATTATATTTTTAATATTTTATTAATTTTATTTGTTAAAAAAATAAGTAGGCATGTTGAAATAGCTAAATACTTTTAATTAATTAAAAACATATTTTAAAATAAATAAGTAAAGGTTTGCCCGTTATATTTTTGGAAAATGAGGGGTTTTAGTCAGGAAAAATAAAAAATGTAACATATATTTAGTTTAAAAAGTTAATGCCTGTGATATTTTTGGAAAATGAGGTTTTAAAAATTTACTAATTAAAATTATTTAAATTCGTTTTAAAATAAATAAGTAAAACCTATGATATTTTTGGGAAAAAAATGAATTTTAGTGAGAAAAATAAAAAAAGTAAATTGAGAAAGACAATTTTCGGTGATATATTTAGAAAAGAAGAGACTTTGTTAGAAAAAATCTATAATGTGTTTTAGAGTAATTGGTTATAAATACGTATTTGATTATTTATATTTTAATATTTTTAGTGATTGCATTTGTTAAGAAAAATAAGTAGACATGTTAAAATAGGTAAACTTTTAAAAAAGAATTCTAATATTATAGGTTTAAAAATAAATAACTAAAGGTTTGTCCGTGATATTTTTGGAAAATGAGGGGTTTTAGTAAGGAAAAATAGAAAAACTAACATGTTTTAGTTAAAAAAGGCAATTGCCATATTTGAAAAGGTAGGGGAATTTGTTAGAAAAAATAATGTATTTTAGGGAAAAAGGTCATTGGTTATAAATAGGTAATATTATTATTTAATAATATATTTCTATAAATAAGTAAGGTTAATTAAGTCAAAACACGAAATATAGTTAAGGGTAATTAAGTAAAATCACAACGTACCATACCGACCAACCAAACTTTTAATGTTTCGTCTATTATATAATAGTACTAGGTTACTAAGCCGCGCTTCGCAGCGGCATTATAATATATTTGTTAAGAAAAAGAATATTAGAATAAAAATTGTGAAATTAATATCTATAAAATTATTTAAATTATCAAATAAAATATATTCTATAATTAAAACACCTTTTTCTAACAAATTCTACTCCTCTTCAAAAAATATCACGGGCAATTACCTTTAAATTAAAGCATCCCGTGATATTTTTGGAAAAATAGTAGATTTTGTTAAAAAAAATGTTTTAATGATATAAGGTAATAAGCTAGTTAGTATTTTTATATTATTTATTATTAATGGTAATATGTTTTAAATTAAAGGTAATTGCCCGTGATATTTTTGAAAAAATGACTACATTTTGTTATAAAAAAGTGTTTTAAAGATAAAAGACAATCAGCTAATTACTATTTTTATATTATTTTATTAGTTATTTTCATCCTATTAATAAACATTTTTTCCTCAGGCGATATTATGGGAAGAGAGTCTCCACTGATTTGCAATTTAGTAGAGAGGTGAGCAAATCTCTCTCTCAGGGATGACAATATCCAGATTTGTATAAAATTTACTATTTCTTGTGGTAGAAAAACTAATTGTATCTGCATATAAGAGTAAATAAATGGTTAAAAAACTAATGTAAGAATTAAATCAATAATATCAATGAAACAAATATTTTTATAATATCTAATGATATTCGTTCAATCGAGATAAGATAGATTTATATATGTGCAATTTCTAAAACTATATATTATAAAAAACATTAATAAAGATAATTACTTTTAAATTTTTTAATCTGGGTAGATGTGACAATTATTATATAGGGTCCACCATCCTCCTTGTATAAATTTGTATGAACCATCTCGACCAACGTTTCCCACAAAGTTATGGTATTGGTGATGGAGCTGTTTAAGAAAAAAATTAAAACAAATTAAATAAGTAAAACAAATAAATTGGGGTAATCAAAGAAGTAATATAAAATTACAAGAACAATAAAAAATAATTAACATTTATATTAAAATTAATATAATGCATAACTTACCAATTTGTGACAATTTTGAGATCTTTTTTTTTTCCAACCGCCTTTGACAACTTCAATGTCACCCAAGTAGGTCAAGCAGCCCACAACATCTAAATCAACATAGAAAAAATAATATTAGAACATGATAGTTTGAATTATAACTTATATAATAGTATTACTTATATATTACTCTAATATATTACTGCAACAAAAACTTGTGAGTATGTTGGTGTCATTAATACGTGCATCAATCATATCCGGACATATGAACTGAAATCCATGCAGTGATATGTTGACGATGTCTTCTTACAATCTCTTAGGCAACGTTATGCGTATGAAGAGCAATTTAGACTCATGTGATAGTGGTCTATATTTCCCTGTACTTGAAACAACTTTCAGATTTTTGATGCTGTACACGGAGCCTTCCCCTAAAATATTTTTTGAACCGAGAGACCAGAATCTTCGGGATCGTAGCATGGATCAAATTTTCCTGTCATACAACATATCTTAGAAAAGTTAATAACATCATACAATTTGACAAACTAATAAGTTATAAATATATTGATTTATTAACCTTTTCATCGATCAAAATCATGTCAAGACTGATCAGTTCTTCAGTATTTAGATTGACAGATTCCCACATTCTACACACTCGTACTCTTATCATCCAGATATAGCTGCTGTCGTTCAAAGCATCCAACATGGTGTAGGTCATAGTTGTATTGATTGTAAATATGGTTGTAAAAATTTGAAGCTACGTAAAAAAGTTTCGGTGTAGATTTTTTTGTTATGAATGACCTTTAATTTATAGGTGTTTGTAAGGTGAATAACATGGAAATCCATTATGTTTAAAAGTCAAGAAGTATTATAAAAGAGAAGTTCTATAAAATTTGAAAATAATAAAAGAAAGTTCTATCAAGTTTTAAAATACAAAAGAAAGTTTTATCAAGTTTGAAAATAATAAAAGAAAGTTCTATTAAGATTAAAAATAATAAAAGAGACAATTTCCTATTTTAAAAGATAGGAGCAAGGAAATTAAGATTAATATCGTATATTTAGTTTCCTGTAAAATATTAAAATTTTATATTTAGTTTCCATCATTACTAAAGATTTTAAAGGCAATTGAATATTTTTGAATCTTTAATATTAAATTCAAGAATATTAATATTGTATATTTAGTTTCCTTCATTAATAAATATTTTAAAGACAATTGAGATATTTTCAAATCTTTAATATTAATAATTTTCTCTTTTTCAGTTTGTTACTCCCTCCGTCCCAGTGAATTCTATACACTGAGACTGGGCACGTAGACTAAGAAAAGATATAAAAAATGAGTAAAATTAGATGAAAAGTGAGTAAAGTGGTGAGACCTATCAATATTTAATAATAGATTTGAGATGGTGGAGGAAAGTAGTGGGTGTAATAGTGTTTTATATTATTATAGAATAGAGATAGTGGAGAAAGTAGTGGGTGTAATAGTGTTTTATATTATTAAAAGTTACTATTTTTGGAATGTATAGAAATGAGAGGGACATCCCAAAATGAAAAGTGTATAGAAATGGAGCGAGTAATTAGTAAATAAATTAGGCTTATAG